>JAYESA010000009.1:50662038-51104538 GCA_036927795.1 Iris macrosiphon
GCCTTCTTTGGTTTACAAACAAACTTGTACAATTTAATCCTATACGAGGATGTGGGAGTACAATTTATTTAATCTGGGTAAAAATTGCTATAGGTGTCTGATCTGCAGTAGATCACTTTAGCCCTTGGACCACACGATGATGAAGAAGTGCCGTAGAAGACAGGAAGCAGCTTCGAAGGTTGCAAAAGAGGGTGGGTGCACGATGCCAAAGTCGTCGATCCCTACTCTTTGCCTGAGCTCCGGATTCTTCTCTCTCTCTCTCTCTCTCTCTCTCTCTCTCTCTCTCTCCTTTGACCTCTGGTTCAATCTTTCTTGGAAGTTCGACCTTTGATCTATATTTTAAACTCTCGACCGTAGATCTGATATTGGTTCCCTTGACCAATTTCCGATCTTGTTCGATTTTAAAATCTCTACCGTGTTCGATTTTAAAGTCTCGACCTTGTCCTCTGTTGATAGAGGTCTCTATTTATAGAGTTTTGGTGACAGTGACCACTCCGTCGGTGTAGAAACCTGTCACGACCCGCACCCGATTTAGGGGCACGAGTGCTCGGGTACGTCCAGCCTACGCCGCAACATCGGCGGTAGAACGCTGTCTAGGTCAAGCACTATCTAAACGATCTCGCACTAGTATCCATCTCCATAAGGAGACACGGATAACAATATAAAAGAACAACATACTCAATCACATAACTACAGCACGATAAGAAATCGAAAAAAAGAAATAAGAATACAACACAAGTCTAAACTGTAAATAATCTAACTCAACATAATACAAGTCTCAACAAAATGCCGGAGACAAATCCGGTACCAAGTAAACTACTGAAAGAAACTAACTAGATATCTAGTGATTCCGGCTAGACCTCCCGGAATCACGACTGAACTAGTAAATCCAAGACTGCAGCTACTCACCCCTGTGGTCCACAAGTGTCGGATACCAGTCCTCTAGGCATAGTCTGGAAAATATTTTCCAGTCAGGAAGGAGCAAAGTACATTTCTAAATAGCAGTTCTATATCAATGATATAAACTATGTAGCAGTATATAGATGGAAATATACAAGATGCATGTATGTGTATGAGAAACATACAATAAGGAAATACAAGAAATACTGTAAGTAAATACAGGAAAGGAAACAATATGTCAATGAGCAATAATACTATGACTAAGTGTGTGAGTACTAGCTTTAACATGTGATCGGCTTGGGAACTTGATCAGGCTGGTTACATGTGATTAGCTATGATTCATGTAAGGTCAGGCTAACCGTTGGTTAGCTATGATGCATGTAGAGGTCAGGCTAATCACACGTAACAGCTATGAAGCATGTAAATGGTCAGGCCGTACCCGACGTGAGATGTGGGGTGAGCTATGATGCTTGTAGAGTTGGGTATGATCATATATCTATACTAAAATACTCTCCATCCCCGACTGGTATAGTAGATCCAATCATGGTACGCTATGGCACGGGATTCCCTAGGGAGGTAGTAAATCTCCCCGGGAATCAGTGTCTGTACATGCACAAGATAACAAGGAAACAAGTCTTGTACAAGCTACACCATGAATAAGGAATAACATCTCATGACGAGATCCGTATACACCAATCCGTGTAACCAGCGTGTCGAAATATGGTTATTTACACTAGATACAATGAACATAGGAGATATCATAAATTAGAAAATAATCAGAGAATGTACTCGCTTTGGGTCCATAGCTGTCAATACCAATGTCCTGCCCTTGAAGTCTCGCAGGACGATCCAATAGTCCTATAGATATATGATAAAATAATATTTGCATCAGATGTTACACTAACACAATCATAAGATACTGAACGCAGGTCACTGGTCAACTAGGGTCATCTAGTAGATAGACCAATATATATATATATATCTATATATCATACGCATTAATACTATTTAATTACAATTAAAAAGATACTTTTATAAATATACACATATACATATTACTAATTATAATATCAGTACTCAATACATACCTGATATATATAGTTGAACGATATATATATACATCATATGTATGCCACAAATATATATAATTATATATCTATTAGTTTGAGAAATCTTATATATACATATGTGTACCAATAAAAATATATATGCTATATACTTGTATACATGTATATTTATATGTCAAAACATACGTATTAACATATATTATGCTATATATATAAATATATACCAATACACACATTTTTCTTTTTACCAAACATATACTGTACATATATATGTTTACATGTACCAAAATACTAATTATATTAAATTATACTATGTATACATATACATACTACTAGATATTAAGAATATACTAATGCATATACGAAATATATACATATACAATAGTTAAATACATTTATACATATTAAACACACTATTTGATATACAATTAAAATACATACATATATATGAATACATAAGTACTAATACATTAATTTAATTTACACTAATATTATAGTGTACATTTTATTAAATACAATTTTATGAAAATACCAATATACATACATATATATATGAATACAATTAATAAAAATATATATACATACATATATATTATACTAATTTATATCTAAACTATAAATATACAATAAATTCATACTATACATTGCTTTATATACTAAGGAGGGAAGAAGGAAGATGGATCTCACAGAGGTGGTGGTCGGAGGCCACCGGCCGGAGTGCAGGGAGGAGGAAGTTGGGGAGAGTTGGCCGGAGTATGGGGCTGATCAGTGGACTCTGTGGTCGAGACTCGACTGTGGGAGGAGTAAAGGGAAGTCGATTTTTGTCGAGTTGGCCGCCGGGTGGAGGCTCGCCGGACCGGGGTCGGAGTCGGAGCCTGGCCGGGTGGTAGGGGTGAAGTGAGATGGTGGTGGTGATGGAAGTTTGCAGGGAAGCTGAGTTGCAGGTCGGGGTAGAGCCGGAGATGGCCGAGTAGGGGGTTGCTCGGGCTCGCCGGGAGAAGCTGGGTGGTCGACTCGGTTGGCCGCCGGAGCGCAGGGAAGAGCCGTCGGGGTACAGTGGGTGAGGTAGTGGTGGTGGTTTCCCTCTCTTGAGTTTTCAAAAACACAAGGAAAGAAGAAGAAGAAGAAGAAGGGAAGAAGAAGAAGAAAAAGAAAAAATGGAGAAATTTTAGAATGGGGAGGAGGCTACGGTTTGGGGGCTTGGGGCTAGTGAGGGGGTGTGCTTCCCTAGGTTTTTGGGGATTAGGGCTAGGTGATAGGACATTAAATAGGGTGATGTGAGAGGAAATGAATGGTGGTGATGAGCCCCATTTAATGGATGGCCTAGATTTAACATGGAGAAGTTCTTCATGGGGGGGATGAGTCAAAATTTTGGGGTTCTCCATTGGGTTGACCCAATGGGGTGTTGACACCTAATGCAAATTTGCAAATTAGCCCCCTTTAAATTTGGGTATTTGCACAGATGCATAAAATGATAAAAATTTGGTGGGCGATTCGGTATTTGGCATTTTGCAGGGTGAGGGGGCGCCGTGTGTTTGGTACGGGCTTAATTAGCAGGGTACTGGAATTAAACGGGATAAACGGGATCAGATAAAATGGTATCCCCAATTTAATTAGGAATAAAATGCAAGCTGTGTTCAAAAATTAATTAGGAGTACATGGAGCCAAAATCAGGTCGGGTTATCAATAGCATTAATGGAGAAGACTCAGAACAGAATATTACCCTAATTTGGGTCATACGAAAAATAGGTCAAGATTGCCTCCAATTTCGATTGAAATGCACAACGATACAAAATAGGAATTTATTCATAAATTAAATAAACGTCCACGACGAATATTGTGCGGCTAAAATGAATCTCAAGAGATCATAATTATGAGTTGCAAAAATATCAGAATGGAAGGCAGGCACGTCTAGGGCAAAGTTGTGAAATTTGTTGGAAGACAAAAGCTAGAGTAGCGCTCCAAATATCGAAGTAAGGGCAGGGCGCACTAATTAATTAAATTACGATAATCAATTACGATATCCAATAATTAAATCCTAAATAATGTAATTAAATACACAATCCCCAAAATTCTGCAGGTGTTCGTCTAGTGGGCTTCTAGGTCAAGTCTACCAGCTCAACATTAATGAACACTGTAAATAATAATATATTTAATTATACATCTCACGAAATTATTTAATTTAAATACACGAAATATTAAATACAGAAAAAGTCAAAATTACCCCTGTTTTCAGAATGTGGTAGTGACAAGTCTACCCTCCTTAAAAGAATTTTGTCTTCGAAATTTAAAGTCCTCATAGTAGTGTTTATACATTATTTTATTTTCCATCAATAGTTAATTCATCAACCACAAAATCAGGTAGTAATCCACCTTGCCATTTCATAATCTCAAAAAAAAAAATCTGAAATTACTGCATTCCTGCAATATCCTCGAAAATAAAAATTAGTTTCCATTTCCTCACAATTTTCTCTAAATTTGAAAAAATTTGTACTCAGAATTTGACATCCCATCCTTTAATTCACTCAATGCACATTAAGACTCCCATCTAAAACACAATCCATAAATCCAACCCATTCAATTCAATTAATCCACTATATTCATAAAATTGGAATTATCATCCAAAAAATTTGAATTTAAACACCAATCTGTTAATGATTTTTACTCCTCAATTTAAATCCACCCAATGCATATTTAAAAATCTAAATCCTCATCCCGAGAATCGAATTCGACACTATCCATTAATAATTTTATTTTCTGATTTCCCTTTTCCTCAAATACTCAACGAGGCGATACTTACGGAACTTCAAATGCAACATTCATAATATAAAATTTTAAATTCCTATCTTGCAATCAAATAGGTATAATAAAAATTTCCCTAATTTTCTCAAATTTTAATAACCAATTCAATCATATCATAACCTTCTTAAAATTAATAAATCCTCAATTCTGCCATGTTAATTTCTTAACTCCTCATTTAAGTTAATATTTATCCTCGAATTTCAATCATACCTCGATCTTCGTAAAATCAATGATCCATCAATTCTATTATATTAACCCCTTAATTCTTTATTTAAACTAATGCTTATCCACAAATTTAATCATCTTGCCCCTTTTTGTCAAGTCATAACCTTGTCATAGATCTTTGCTACGGTTAAAACCCCAATGATCATGGTTTAAGAAAATTCTACCTACAGCCATGCAATCTAAGAAAATATATATAGGTCATGTGTCTTTGTCATGGTATTGCAGTCTCTGTCAGGGTGTACTACTAGCTACATTCTAACAAGAAAATCATGAATACAAGCCACGGTACTAGGGAATCAATCAATCAGAAGACGAAAACAACATGAGAAAAAGAAGGAACCTGCTAACATATTACTTGTAGTATCTCCTATCTCTAACAAACACTTAACTCTAGCACATTCACTAACAAATTCCTATTCCTGTACACTGGTACCCATATCAACTAATCATTAATCCACAAGATCCATGAATATATCCATATTGCACACACCTGTCTATTAATACCAAAATCTGATACCAAGAACCTCTAATATAACCATGATTCAATAATGCATCCAAGTTGATACCTCTATCTCTTTAGTACCATACCCTCTGTCAGTTCCCGTTCCTACTATAATTGTTCATACTAGTTGTTCTTATCACTCAATACACGTCAAGTGCAACACCATACTAAGTGCTATGCCCTTTCTAATACAACTCTAGATGGACACCCAAGTCAGTCTGCGGTACCATCTCAATCATGCTCAAGTAGATCCTTATACATGTATATCATCTACTCATATATTAATATATATATTTCTCATCCACCATAAAATTTTATTCTCATAATAAAATTATCAAAATTTAACCTTTGAACAACAAAAATGTATACTTCCTCAAGGGTCAAATATTCAATATGGAAATCAAATTTTAATCACTTCTAAAATCTTTATAGCTTGGCTATGTTTATTGGATCAATTTGGAATCCTTAAAGTTTAATAACATAGAATCTCAACTCCTCAATAATTCTCAAAATTAAAATTTATTTCCACTCTTTAATTTATAAATCCACAAACATACCAATAAGTGCTCACGGTCTCTAATACTCGAGGTGCACTCAAATACACCCATTGTTTACAACTGTGTACTAAATTTTATACTGCCCGAATCACTTGCACTATTACCTCCAATGATTAAAGTTATCATCACATGTATTTTCTTTCATGATTTTCAATCTATGTCAACTGGTATATCATCTAATTATCATCACGCAGAGTGCTTACTGTTATTAACTTCATTCTCGACTGATCCTCGATATAGACTCATTAGCACTCTTGGTATTATATCACTAGCTTCATTAATGGATCATCTCATCAAGCTCATTAGAACTCATGATTACCTATACCTTCTATAACACTCATGTTTCTTTACTCTCATGGGCAGGTATATGGTTCTCATCTCAATTGATGTATATGTATTTCCCTTTAACCTTTTATAGCCTGTTAAACTAATCCGTGATACGCTTCACCATTTTAATTACCAATTTCGATATTTCTCTACTCATGACACCTCATTATAACTCTTTATGTATATATATTTCTTTATATTTTTACACACTCGATATCAATTATCAAATTGAACATCATGCTCCATTAATCCTTAACACTATTCCTTGATACCTAATTGTTTACATAGATCACTCAAGTGCATAATCATGATTATGCAGGACGGGTATACTGGCTCTGATACTAACTCTGGGAACTATCACTGATACTCTATACTCTCATTCTACTTATAGTATTATAATGACACATATCCTAGAACTATTGCCACAAGGTACTATGCTATGGGTTAACTCTAGATTAAGGCCTACTGCTCACATGTCCAACTAGAAAACACTTATAACTCACTAGCAACACTCAGTCAATACTGATACTCAAGACACAGCCATAATTATAAGTCATTAATTATCATACTTAACAAGGAATCCTCAAGGAATAGGAGCTCAAAAAGACTGGATTGAGGACTGAAGGTGTTTCTACTGCTAGTAACAAAAGAAACGATGGAAAAAGTCCTATATAATAGAAATAGGTAAGTGTTGAGATGATACTTTAAGAACAAATTTTAAGACACAACCTGATAATCATACACGTCGGTCAGAAATCATGACGCTGAGAATCCTCGCCATGCCAGTAAGCATAAGTGCGATAAACGACAGGTTCCGTAACTTAAGTACGCAATCCTATAATCATGTCATCTAGAATCTTCGCCACGCCAACCGGTACGGCTGCGATAAACTCTAGGTTCCATAACCAAAGTAGACGTTTCACCTTTCTCACTGTTCTCATCAATATATGTCATCAGATGATATCGTAAAATTTAGTCCGTAAAATTTATCTCGGCATAAAATCAACTCTACAATGAAACCAAGATCCTAATTTAATAACTGATCAACAGAAATTAAACTCAATATCAATGAGTGAGGACGAACAGAAACAAGACGAAGGATTTAAAATTAGAAATTATAATAAGATTCTCAAGGGGTCGTCTCAGGAATCTCTCAAGAATTTGTGATTGAGTATCATCTCTCATCCTAGTATCCTATGTCCTATATTCTATAGCAAGCACGCAGTAGTACAACTATAACGTCGCACTGCCACGACATCGTACAACTCGCGAAGTCTGACCTGCATGGGCCAGCATTAAAAATGTGTCACGACCCGCACCTGGTTTAGGGGCACGAGTGCGCGGGTACGTCCAGCCTACGCCGCAGTATCGGCGGTAGAATGCTGTCTAGGTCAAGCACTATCTAAACGATCTCGCACTAGTATCCAACTCCATAAGGAGACACGGATAACAATATAAAAGAACAACATACTCAATCACATAACTACAGCACGATAAGAAATCGAAGAAAAGAAATAAGAATACAACACAAGTCCAAACTGTAAATAATCTAACTCAACATAATCCAAGTCTCAACAAAATGCCGGAGACAAATCCGGTACCAAGTAAACTACTGAAAGAAACTAACTAGATATCTAGTAATTTCGGCTAGACCTCCCGGAATCACGACTGAACTAGTAAATCCAAGACTGCAGCTACTCACCCTGTGGTCCACAAGCGTCGGATACCAGTCCTCTAGGCATAGTCTGGAAAATATTTTCCAGTCAGAAAGGAGCAAAGTACATTTCTAAATAGCAGTTCTATATCAATGATATAAACTATGTAGCAGTATATAGATGGAAATATACAAGATGCATGTATGTGTATGAGAAACATACAATAAGGAAATACTGGAAATACTATAAGTAAATGCAGGAAAGGAAACAATATGTCAATGAGCAAGAATACTATAACTAAGTGTGTGAGTACTAGTTTTAACATGTGATCGGCTTGAGAACTTGATCAGGCTGGTTACATGTGATTAGCTATGATTCATGTAAGGTCAGGCTAACCGTTGGTTAGCTATGATGCATTTAGAGGTCAGGCTAATCACACGTAACAGCTATGAAGCATGTACATGGTCAGGCCGCACCCGACGTGAGATGTGGGGTGAGCTATGATGCATGTAGAGTTGGGTATGATCACATATCTATACTAAAATACTCCCCACCCCCGACTGGTATAGTAGATCCAATCATGGTACGCTATGGCACGGGATTCCCTAGGGAGGTAGCAAATCTCCCCGGGAATCAGTGTCTGTACATGCACAAGATAACAAGAAAATAAGTCTTGTACAAGCTACACCATGAATAAGGAATAACATCTCATGACGAGATCCGTATACACCAATTCGTGTAACCAGCGTATCGAAATATGGTTATTTACACTAGATACAATGAACATAGGAGATATCATAAATTATAAACTAATCAGAGAATGTACTCGCCTTGGGTCCTTAGCTGTCAATACCAATGCCCTGCCCTTGAAGTCTCGCAGGACGATCCAATAGTCCTATAGATATATGATAAAATAATATTTGCATCAGACGTTACACTAACACAATCATAAGATAATGAACGCAGGTCACTGGTCAACTAGGGTCATCTAGTAGATAGACCAATATATATATCTATATATCATACACATTAATACTATTTAATTACAATTAAAAAGATACTTTTATAAATATACACATATACATATTACTAATTATAATATCAGTACTCAATACATACCTGATATATATAGTTGAACGATATATATATACATCATATGTATGCCACAAATATATATAATTATGTATCTATTAGTTTGAGAAAAATCTTATATATACATATGTGTACCAATAAAAATATATATGCTATATACTTGTATACATGTATATTTATATGTCAAAACATGTGTATTAACGTATATTATGCTATATATATAAATATATACCAATACACACATTTTTCTTTTTACCAAACATATACTGTACATATATATGTTTACATGTACCAAAATACTAATTATATTAAATTATACTATGTATACATATACATACTACTAGATATTAAGAATATACTAATGCATATACGAAATATATACATATACAATAGTTAAATACATTTATACATATTAAACACACTATTTGATATACAATTAAAATACATACATATATATGAATACATAAGTACTAATACATTAATTTAATTTACACTAATATTATAGTGTATATTTTATTAAATATAATTTTATGAAAATACCAATATACATACATATATATATATATATGAATACAATTAATAAAAATATATATACATACATATATATTATACTAATTTATATCTACACTATAAATATACAATAAATTCATACTATACATTGCTTTATATACTAAGGAGGGAAGAAGGAAGATGGATCTCACAGAGGTGGTGGTCGGAGGCCACCGGCCGGAGTGCAGGGAGGAGGAAGTTGGGGAGAGTTGGCCGGAGTACGGGGCTAATCAGTGGACTCTGTGGTCGAGACTCGGTTGTGGGAGGAGTAAAGGGAAGTCGATTTCCGTCGGGTTGGCCGCCGGGTGGAGGCTCGCCGGACCGGGGTCGGAGTCGGAGCCTGGCCGGGTGGTAGGGGTGAAGTGAGATGGTGGTGGTGATGGAAGTTTGCAGGAAAGCTGAGTTGCAGGTCGGGGTAGAGCCGGAGCTGGCCGAGTAGGGGGTTGCTCGGGCTCGCCGGGAGAAGCTGGGTGGTCGACTCGGTTGGCCGCCGGAGCGCAGGGAAGAGCCGCCGGGGTACAGTGGGTGAGGTAGTAGTGGTGGTTTCCCTCTCTTGAGTTTTCAAAAACACAAGGAAAGAAGAAGAAGGGAAGAAGAAGAAAAAATGGAGAAATTTTAAAATAGGGAGGAGGCTACGGTTTGGGGGCTTGGGGCTAGTGAGGGGTGTGCTTCCCTAGGTTTTTGGGGGTTAGGGCTAGGTGATAGGACATTAAATAGGGTGATGTGAGAGGGAATGAATAGTGGTGATGAGCCCCATTTAATGGATGGCCTAGATTTAACATGGAGAAGTTCTTCATGGGGGGAATGAGGATGTGGGGTGATAAGTCAAAATTTTGGGGTTCTCCATTGGGTTGACCCAATGGGGTGTTGACACCTAATGCAAATTTGTAAATTAGCCCCCTTTAAATTTGGGTATTTGCACAGATGCATAAAATAATGAAAATTTGGTGGGCGATTCGGTGTTTGGCATTTTGCAGGGTAAGGGGGCGCCGTGTGTTTGGTAAGGGCTTAATTAGCAGGGTACTGGAATTAAACGGGATTAACGGGATCAGATAAAATGGTATCCCCAATTTAATTAGGAATAAAATGCAAACTGTGTTCAAAAATTAATTAGGAGTACATGGGGCCAAAATTAGGTTGGGTCATCAATAGCATTAATGGAGAAGACTCAGAACAGAATATTACCCTAATTTGGGTCTTACAAAAAATAGGTCAAGATTGCCTCCAATTTCGATTGGAACGCACAACGATACAAAATAAGAATTTATTCAGAAATTAAATAAACAGCTGCGACGAATATTCTGCGGCTAAAATGAAGCTCAAGAGATCATAATTATGAGTTGCAAAAATATCAGAATGGAAGGCAGGCACGTCTAGGGCAAAGTTGTGAAATTTGTTGGAAGGCAAAAGCTAGGGTAGCGCTCCAAATATCGAAGCAAGGGCAGGGCACACTAATTAATTAAATTACGATAATCAATTACGATATCCAATAATTAAATCCTAAATAATGTAATTAAATACACAATCCCCAAAATTCTGTCAGGTGTTCGTCTAGTGGGCTTCTAGGTCAAGTCTACCAGCTCAACATTAATGAATATTGTAAATAATAATATATTTAATTACACATCTCACGAAATTATTTAATTTAAATACACGAAATATTAAATACAGAAAAAGTCAAAATTATCCCTGTTTTCAAAATGTGGTAGTGACAAAACCGAGGAGTGGAAAGTATAGCATCCTTTTACACGACGGTTTAAAATAACCAATGCCTGCGTATAGATGACCTTTTGAGTGAGCATGTGACGCGTGTCCAACAAAGGGGACAAAACTCGTATATTTGCTGCGAAGATCACGGCGTAGAAGCCACGTAGGTAGTTATCCCTTGTGTAGAAGAGGTTGGCGTAGAAGCCAATAACTGTCACCATGGCGTAGAAGCCAAATAGTTATCAAACCGGCATAGAAGCCGAATAGGCGTAGAAGCCGAGTAGGCATAGAAGCCGAGTAGGCGTAGAAGCCGAGTGGTCGTAGAGGCCGAGTGAGCACAGGAGCTGAATGGGCGTA
The DNA here is from genome assembly GCA_036927795.1 of Iris macrosiphon. NCBI lineage: Eukaryota > Viridiplantae > Streptophyta > Magnoliopsida > Asparagales > Iridaceae > Iris > Iris macrosiphon. Next base: position 50,673,779 of record JAYESA010000009.1, read on the forward strand.
GAAGCCAAATGGGCGTAGAAGCCGAGTGAGCACAGGAGCTGAATGGGCGTAGAGGCCGAGCAGGCATAGAAGCCGAGTGAGCACAGGTCCTGAATGGGCGTAGAAGCCGCTGCGTACCGTGCCAGAGTGCTGATGTGGACGTCTTAGCTGAAATTATGGCTTTTGAAGATATAATCAAATCTCTCGCATTAAATGCAGAGATTTGCCACCATCCTGTGCATTAAATGCGGAGGCGTGTTTTGAAGGTCTGCAGCCCTTCTGTGCATCAGTCACAGAGACGTGCCTCGAGAAACTGTCACCGCTCTGTGCATTAGACGTAGAAACGTGCCTCGAGAAACTGTTACCGCTCTGTGCATTAGACGTAGAGACGTGCCTCGAAAAACTGCCACCGCTCTGCGCATCAGTCGTAGAGACGTGCCTCGAGCCCCGTATGAAGTGCAGCTTTTGATATGGCAGGCAGTTTGTCTACTACAGAGCGTAAACAGCTCATGTCTGCCTGTGTAAAATAAGGTAGCGTATCCCTTCGTGCACGTAAAAGCAGTTTACGCAAAGGAGATGGCGGTAAATGACAGCCTGGGTCGCAGTGCTGTGCCATCATTATAGCCGTCGTCTGGGAAGCCGTGCAGTATCCCTTTGTCAGAAGTCCAGACGTCAGGTTCATTGCAGGATCTGACAGGTTCACTTCGGAGAACACGAAGCATCTCTCGTACACTTTAATGCTGCGTTGAAAGAGGATGGGTTTTACGCCCAGGAGACGATGAAGAACCCTGTTTACGCTGAAGCAGTTTGGACGTACTGCTTTACGCGGATGGTCCTTTGAGCTTTTAATATTTCATGCTGTGTTTAGCGGAAAAAAGCTCTATTTGCACGCTTGATGGCTCTGAAGGCCTCTGTCTACGCTGCTCTGTATCAATATGCTGCGTAGATCTTTCCTGCGTATTTTTTATGCTTCTACAAGACCCCCTTCAAAGCTTTCAAATTTCTCGAAATTTGAAATGCTTTGAATGAAGCATGAACCGCTCCTCGTAACTTGAAACGTTTTTGAATGGAGCGTTAAAACGGTCGATGCTGACTTTATGGCAGATTTATTGGGGACCGGTGTGACCTCTCTCGCCTATAAAAAGGCTGGGTCCAGTCTTTTATGCATAGCGAATAGTTCATATAACGCTGTCGAGCATTTTGAACATTTAGAACTGTCCTGCTCCTAGGACTGAGGAACCGCGTAGAGCTCTGAACTGTTGTTTTTACTTCTGATGAACAGAATTTTTGTTCAGACTTCGTCTTCAAGAATGATTTATCGAAAATCCCTTGGATCATGGTCGAGAAATGGCTGTCAAACTGAATTGCCATCTTGATAGACGTGATATTCAGACTGGAGTCTGGATGAACCTCCAATTGACCCGAGAAGAGTAATTTCTCAATGTTTAAACTCTGTATGCTTCGGGTACTTGGGATATTTTGAGGTCAAGAAGGAGTATCTTCTGTGTGAACTCCTGTAATCGACCACCTTGGGAACTGTTCGAATATGCGGAAAGTCAGAGATCCGTAGTGTAGATGAGCTAAAAATCCTGGGTTCATAGCCTATTGAGCGTAGAAAGCCACCGAGCGTAAAATCGCAGATTCGTAGCTGCTGAGCGTGAAGTCGTAGGTTTGTAGCCTCTCGAGCGTAAAAGCTACCGAGCACAAAGGCATCCGAACATAAAACCATAGACTGATAGCTTGCGAGCATAAAACCGTAGATTCGTAGCTGTCGAGCGTAGAAAGCTCCTTGGCGTAGAACTATAGAATTGTAGCCTGTGAAAAAGAAATCTTTCGAGCGTAAGGTTGTGGATCATGTTGCCTCCGAACGTAAACTAAACGCCGCCGAACTTGAGATCATCGATTTGGTATCTGCTGAGCGTGAAGTCGTAGGTTTGTAGCCTCTCGAGCATAAAAGCTACCGAGCACAAAGGCATCCGGGCATAAAACCATAGACTTGTAGCTTGCGAGCGTAAAATCGTAGATCTGTAGCTGTCGAGCGTAGAAAGCTCCTTAGCGTAGGAACCGCTGACCTGCTTTGCGCGAAAAACTTTTTGAATTCGCTGACTGTCCGTCTTCTCTAAATAATAGGCTGACGTAGGACCCAATCATAACCGAATATTAATTAGAAGATTTGATTCGGGTTTCGAGGAGTCCGTCCGAGGATTCGAGGAGTCGACCCGAGCTCTATATATATCCCAAGCTTTTGAGAGAAAAACTTTTCATCCGTCTTCTGCGAAAGAGAGCCTTCGACTGTTTGAGTTTTTCCTCTCGTTCTTTCTCCGAGCACTCCGAGTTTTCAGAAATGGCACCGAAACAAATCCCCTCCACTAAGGGAAAGAGTATAGGTTCTTCTTCTCGTTCTTTTTCCCCAGCGAGAGAGTCTTCGGTCGGGCAAGGCGAACTCTCTTCTGAGCGAAGCATCTCGCCGACGAGCAGCGCACCCGGCCTTAGAGGTATAGCCTTTGGGATGACAAAGAATGACAAAAAATCCTTCGCACATGTTGAACGTGACCGAGCTAGGTCGTCTTCTGTGCTGATAGCCTCTTTGAGGAAGATGACGCACGGGGACATTTTCATCTTTTACGCCCACATTTCTAATGTGCCAGCGTAAGAACTCTATATTTTTGCAGTTCCGAGCGTAAAAGCTCTGACTGTCGAAAACTTGGTGTATACCATAAAATTTTGGTTTTACGCTTACGGATGGGACCTCCGGCATATTAACTAGAATTTGGACAGTCGGACATAAAGCACAGACTGTATACTGCCAATTACGCTTTTGGATGTGACTTCCGGCGTAAAATGACCAAATTTTGTACAGTCTTGGCGTAAATCATAGACTGTCGTTTCTTGGTCTTTATGTTGCAAGATTTGTAATAACGTGTTTTCTTTGCACTTTTGCAGTTAACTTGCATGAGTCTCCACTGGCCGAGGTGATGGGTTCCGCTGCCGGGATGCTGCACTCAAACTATCTAGAGGATCTGTCCCACGTGACATTTCCTATCTCCGGACCCCAGTATCCTGAAGGAAGAGGGATCTTGATATCGGCTCAGGGCGAGCGAACGTTGCTGAACATGATTAACGGAGAGCCCCTGATGTACATAAACGGGGATCAGTACATAAAGCTGGCTTTTCTCTTTGGGGACATGATTGACAAACAGTCCCAGACGAAGCCCAAGAGAGAACCCTGGATTTTCTCCGCCGAGAGTGTGGTCTTGTATCTGCCAACGATGCCGAGAGATTATCCCATCTCGGCTTTCTCCCATGCGACACATCCCAGGAGGATGTCGTGGATGCTGACTCCCGATCTTCACGGCAAGTCAGGAAAGATCTTTCATCTGAAAGGAGCTGACCAAGGGTCGTTTGTCAGCCGCCCTTCCGGCGTTGTGATGGTGTTCAGGGGACTGTGCCCGGGCAGCGTCCCGAGTGAAGACAGTTCAGTAATCCAGCCGGTCCAATTGCCGACTTTCTGCAACGACTTTATGGGGCGAGGGGGAGTATACCCCCAGGAGAATCCTCGGTGCAATGGGTGGATCACCCCAACAAATCTCCGATGGGCTTGCCTAGTTGACTGGGCCTTGAAGCATTTTCGGAGAGAGCTGGAGGGCATTGGACTGTATGCTGCTGTGAGTGCGACGAGTGTTGGGTTACCTCCCAACCCTAACCTATTTCTGGCACTGATGGAGCGATACATTCCGCTCACCGGGACCTTCGCCACTCCACTGGGGGAGTTGGGGTTGGTCCTTCATGAGATGGCTGTGATCTCGAGACTGCCGATGGGGGATACCCCATTTGAAGAGTATGTTCCCACCAACCGGGAGTTGGAGGACTCGGACCCTCGGGTTGTGGAGGTGTATCAGGAGCTGATGTGCCACTACTTCACGTGCATCGCTTTTTATGATGAGCCTTCTGATTTGGCTCACACCACTAAGTGGATGTCCTACCTCTTCTTCCACCGGGCCAGGGCTGCCAAGTCGAAGAAAGTTTTGGGGGGCAAGAATGAGCCCGTGAACTGTTTGGGCGTGCTCAGTGCCCAGGTCGTCGAGGATCTTATGGAGGATGCTAAAGCTCTAGATCAGATTTTCAATGACGGGGTAGGAAAGTATCCTGAAGGCACTAAGGCCTACAGTTACTTGCAGCGTTGCCGCAGGCCTCTGTCTAAGGAAGCCCGGCTGGCTGGCTTTCTCTCCATATGGCTGTGTCGAGTCGTGGTGCCTGGCATTGCGTCCGCGGACCGCATTCACCGAAATATCCTGTGGCCTGCAGTGCGCCTGGTGTTCGGGGCAAGACTGGGCTTGCTCCCTGCCATGGTGTGCCGTATACAGGCTGGCTTGAGAGCCATAATTGATGGGCTGCTCGTCGATGAAGCTCGGCGTGATAGCTTTCCCCGGGTAGAGTTACCATACCTGTACTTGATGGGATGGTTAATTCTCCACAACCCCCGGGTGATGTCTCCCGGCCTTGGTAGTAGCTCGGGGGGTAGTTTTTTGCTGAACTACAAGGACTCTCCCTGGAACGTGAACACAGTCTTAGACTATCGGCTGGTGCTGAGCCTCGGTCATGGCTGGAAGCTCCTCTGCACTGTCCCCTCTGTACATCGCAATCAATGGAGGATTAGGCTTGAGGATTTAGGTGGAGAGAAGACCAATCTTTCTCCGGAAGCTTTTAATTGGTTGGTCTGCATCAGACCCTCCCATTTGCTGTACAGAAGCGAAGATCATTGCTTCTTCGAGCCCTACTTGTCCAGTTGGTTCGCCAGGCAGTTTGGGTACGATCAGTTGCACGTGGGCAATGCCGTCACCAGCTTCAGGTCCAGGGGCGGACTCATTGATGGAGCCAGAGGATGGCGGTATTTTATCATGGGTTGCACGGGAGCAATCTTTATCGTGCCGGTCGTCACAACCTCCACGGAGCTGCGCATCCTCCATTTTTATATCCAATTCTATGTGGCGATCAACACCTTCCATCGCGATTTTGATATACGTGGAAGCTTTAGGGTGCCTTCTCCCAAGCCTGGGGGAAGAGTCGAAGTTCCCTCGGTTTCTTCTGACGAGGATGAGGAGTTCGTCACTCCGGATGAGCCTCTGGTGTCGTTGCCGAGGTGTGAAGTGCCTCCTCCTGCGGGGGCTTTGGCAGTCTCTGGGAAGCGAAGGGCTTCTGCTCCCAATGAGGCTTCTCTTCGTAAGAGGAGGAAGGAGATGGTTGCTCGTCCTCTTCGCGTTCTTGGTATTGAGGCTCCTAGAGAGGATCCTGCTGTCTCCCCTGTTGGGGATGTCTCTTTGATTGGAGGTTCCTCGCCTTTCGGAGAGGGACCCTCAGTTTCGGCTGGCGGTGCCGGAGAACCCCTGCTTGAGTCTGCCGTTGCTGCCACCGCCTCCGGTAGTGGAACGAGATTGCCTGTGTGGCCGAGGCAAATGAGAGAATCTTTCCCTAGACCAGCAACGGATGAAACTCCTGCCGTGTCCGTGAGCATACCTAGCGAGATTCCAGCTGACGAACCTCGACTGCGTAGTGGTGAAGGCTCGGTAGAGCACCTGGCGATGTCGGTTGGCCCACCCCCTTCTCCAGGTATGACAGTTCACATTGCGTCATTAAGGCGTGATTTAGCTATATCGGCTGCAGATGCGACATATATACCGTTGGCTACGGGTAAATGTCATGTTTATGTCTCCTCTTAGAAAGATTACCATCATATTGATATCAACTTTCTTGTCCTCTTCTCAGGGGACGGCGTCCACGGGGAGTACAGCGTTGAAGCGCCTTCTGGCTCTGCTTCGGCTCTTGGCGACGATACGGAGGCGCCCGACTTTGAGGAGGAAATATCTTCAGGGGCCCGCTCGCCCGGAGTGGTTTCGTTATCTCAAGAGGAGGACGAACCCGTTATCGTGACCTCGCCTCTCGCGAGTATGCCGATGACTTCGACCGTCGTTGTCGTACCTCCTTTGATCGCACCATCTGTCGAGGCGGCGGTTGTGGCCACCTCGTCTGCAATCATTCCTGGAGGGGGACTTGCCAATATCGCGGCCACTCCTGGCGTCCAATCGGATCTAGTTGCGCTGACCGAGCAATATACCAGCCTCTTTTACACCAGTTTGAAAACGCTGATATCAATGGTATTGGCAAAGAATCTAGACTTCGAGCGTCTGAAGAAGGCTTCTCAGTTTTCGATCGGGGCGGTCAGGGAGTTCGGCGATTCTGGGGTAGCTGACACCCTGGAGGCGATGGTTAATGGTTTGGAGCAACCTATTAACGAATACTTGCAGCTGACTTGGGGCAGCCTTGAAGCTGAGGTCCAGGCCAGATACGACCTCATGACTGTGCGGCTTACTAAACAGCTGGAAAGCCTAGATAACTCCATCAAAGCACATAAGCTGGAGATGGATGAAAGAAAAGCTATCGTGGAGGAGGCTCTTGCTTTTCAGACGAAGTGCCAATCCGAGCATGAAGGGAACATAGCGAGGGCCCGCAAGTTGAAGGAAAAACTCGCTCTGGCAGAGGAGTGGGCTTCTTAGTCGTTGGCAGGTCTAGATGTAGCGACTGGTCGACTGAGCACAGTACGACGGGATCTGGAGCGTGCAGAAGCTGCCCGTGCTGGCTTTCTTCGGGCAAGGGCCGAGCTGTCCTTTACGAGCAACCCCGAGGCACGGCTGGAGCGGGCCCGAGCTGATGCCTTGGTTTCCAGGGATGAGAGGATAGCTGCACTGGTGCAGCTGATTCGCGATCTGACCGCTCCCCCATAATGATGTACCCTTTCTTCTTTTTGCTTCCCAAATGTAATTCTGCTCTTTTTGGGAATAAATAAAAGCGACTCTTTTCTAACTTTGTGGACCCATCATTTCGGAATGTAAATGACAGGTTTGGGCGAGAGTGATATCAGAGGTAATATGGACATGATAGACTCTCGATAAACTTTTAGCAGGATACCATTATGTCATGCCCTGGTCTCGCAGGGCCGTTCGTCCTCGCTTTGGTACCTACGGAACCGATCATCCTCGCACGGGCGTGATGCCGTACAAGCCTAAGATGCGCTTGCACAAGGCCAAATCTTTGACACAAGGGCAAGTAAGCTATTCAATACTGAAGCAGCGGCACACATATTGCAGAAAAGTGAAGATCACAATGGCATAATAAAAATAAGCTCTTTTATTGATAATCGAAATTGTTACATGCGGCGCATGGCTGAGGTTACAGATCGCTCAAGCACTCTTCTCTCGATTATAATAACACCGTTCCATACATTATGTCCCTCTATACGAAAGCAGCTCAAAGCAGGCACAGCTCGATGCGGCTCAAGGCATCGACTCCAGATTTCTGGTTCCTTGGGATGAGGCACGACTATCGCTTCCTCGAACGATCAGGCACCTGAGAACAAGCAGACTGTTGGTGGGTCAGCACTTTATGCAAGTACTGGTGAGATATAAACAACTGAACAGAAGCTACACCCCCTGAAACCCACACTAAGTAATCATGTGGCAAAATATTTGCATTACTAGTGATCTTGCTACTTTTTACCTAAGTTCTTTTCATGCAGCTCGGAACTATAGTCAGATTATATATTTTTGAAAACACAAGTTAGAAACCAGTTTTGCATATTCGATACTCAAGCATATGATTCGGGACAGTGCTCTACCGTGCAGTGTGCAGCATGTATTGTGCATCACAATCTATCTCGTTTGGGGCAAGTTAATCTAGCAGATTGATAATATCGAATCAAGGCAAGCATATCAAGTAGACTATCATTCACTCAAGTAATAAGGCAATACATCTATATGATTTTGGTCCCCAAGAAACTCAGGATTGGCAGCGGAAATCCAGCTATCCAATGACTCACATACTGGTACTATTAGCAGCTGTGACCGAGGTTCAGCTTTGCACTAATAGCCATTGTCCAACCGATGCAAATACATGAAGCGCTATCCGATAACTCACAATGCAGATTAAATGAACAAGCAGGCTATATATAAACTCATAATATTTCTTACCCACGGCCGAGCGGTTATCCCTGCAGCAGACATACGAGTTAGCAACAATTTGCATAACATAATGTATACAGTTCTCTAGTTTCCTGTTCGTCCCTGCATCAAACAGTTAGGTATGCAAGAAGGCTAGCCTAGCATGTGCCCTAACTATATGATGGTCCCCTCATCGGGATTAGCAGTTGGGACGTACAAGCCCATCTCACTAATAGACGAGTCTCGGTCTACCCAAAGACGTACAAGCCTCAGGTATCTAGATCTCTTTCCGGGTCGAACGATCCCCAGTGCCCCAGGAACCGCTCGAGAGATAATCCTTGTGCACAAGTTATCCTGACCAAATGCAATGCAAGCTCCTATCCATACCAAATGATGCACATAATCAGAACAAGCAAGCAACACATTTATCAAGTCTAGATAGCTGAAGCTCACTCTCTCGATACACATTGCCTAATAGCCACACCCTCCCGTAAGTAAGGTTTTTAAGCCTCAGGGTGGACTATTAGTCTATATTCACAAGCTCACGCCATTTACCAAGTTCCATCTCATGACAAGCAATCAATGAAGCATGTTCAAGCAAAGCTAACTCATTAAGCAAGTAACAAGCAAGAACAGTTCTTATAACTCTAGCATGCAAATTCTATCTCTTGTGGACAAGCATTTAAGTATTCCAGTCTAGCATACGATATAAGTGCAAGCAATCCTCTTTACTCTTGTTATTAGCATGGCAAGGTTCTATCTCATTATAGACAAGCATTTCCAGTTCTCTTATTAGGCAGGCAAGCAGATTCATTTTAATGACAAGCTATGTGAGTTCTCTTATTAGCATACAGAGTCGGTTCTATCATTCTTCTTAAGCAACAAGCATTCAAAAACTCAGATTCATTATTAAGTCGTGCAAGAATCAGAGAATGCAGTTCTGCCCACTCACATTGATTAATCGGTCGGGAACCCTCCGAGAAGACTTCCGTTCGAGCAAGCAAGGCGATCTCACTTGTACATAGTGCCTACGCGGAGCGGGGCACTATACACCTTTCTTCATGAGATACGAAAAGGGCTGACATCTCCCCGAGAGATTGGATATGAATCTCCGGATATAAGCCAAACGGCCTTGAAATCCCCGGAGTTCCCTCAGATTACGGGGCGGTCGCATTTCTACTATGGCCTGGACTTTGTCAGGGTCCACTTGGATGCCTTTGGCGGTAATGACAAATCCCAGGAATTTGCCACTAGATACACCCAGAAAGGACTTCGTAGGGTTCATCTTGAGTTGATGTTGGCGCATTAACTCGAATACCGTCCTCAAGTCTTGAATGTGATCATCTTTGAGGCGGCTCTTGACGGCTATGTCATCCACGTAATATTCTACTATTTTGCGTAAATGCTCATAGAATATGTTACTTATAGCCCGTTGGTATGTAGCCCCGGCGTTCTTCAATCCGAAGGGCATGACCGTATAGCAATATACCCCCAACGGGGTCCGGAAGGCTGTGTGCTTCTCGTCTTCAGGAAGTATCTTGATCTGATTGTATCCTGAGAATCCGTCCATGAAAGACATACGTTCAAAACTGTAGGTATTGTCGATCATGATGTCCGTGATGGGAAGAGGAAACTCATCCTTGGGGCAGGCTGCATTCAGATCTCGGTAATTGATGCAGATACGTATTTTCCTATTTTTCTTCATGACTGGGACAACGTTGGCGACCCAGTCGGGATGTTATTCTTTCCTGATGAAACCGCAGGCTATCAACTTCTTGACTTCAGCTTCGATGACGTCCATCATATCCAGGCGGAACCGGCGTTGGTGCTGCTTCACAGGCTTCGAGTCGGTCAATATATTAAGTTTGTGAGTAGACACCTTCGGGTCAAGGCCCGGCATGTCCTCATAATCTCATGCAAAGATGTCGATATATTCTTTTATCAGCTGGATAACTTCTTTCCTTTCAGCTGGGGAAAGATTGTTACTGATAAATATCGGCTTTGGCAAAAGTTTACCCCCAACATCAACTGGATAACTTCGTCTTTGGTGGGAGGTTCTCTTTGCTCGAAGCGGAATTCCCACTGTGTATCCATTTGTTGGGCCCAAGAGTCATTCTCAAATAGTTCAGATTCTTGTTCGTCTGATTCGAAGGAATCTGTCACTACCATATTCACTGATAATGTTTGTTCGAGAGCATCAGGTGAGTCAGAGGACGACGAGACGTTCTGAGAAGAGGAAAAGATATCCTCATCCGATTTAGAGGAGGTGGCATACCCTAACCCGAAATGTGTTCGTTGATAGTAGGGGTTGCCGCGCAGCGGCGTTCGTCTGCCTCTTCCGTAGTTGAGGCCTGGCTTCCGCTTTAAGTCGTAGCCCATATTTTGCATGATCCTCAATGCTTGCAGGCTGTATCGGTAAACTTACATTTTTCTAGCATAGTCATTGAAAGAATCTTCCTGGATAGCCGGTTGATTGTGCATGCGGCCGAAGACTATTGAACGCTGGCTGCTGCAGGTAGGCGGGACAATGAAGATAGAATCCTCATGTGGTCCATATGTCGTGACGACATTGGATGATGATGCTACTTCCCAGACATACGGACGGTAGGAGTTCAAAACTTCCAAGAATTTTTGTGTTATGGGTTCTACCTCGTCACGGGGAGTGGATTCCTGATTTGGAATTTGAGCGTCGATATACTGGAAAAGAGGATGTTTATTATCATCTGGAACTCCGTTCCTGGTTGTATTTACATCGGTCGGCTGCCTGTTACGCCGAAGGTTGATGACCAAGGGTGGAGGCTTCTGGTTCAAAGTGATCACTAGTGTAATGCCCCATTCCCCCTATTCGGGGAGCGCGGCCAAGAAATACTTACGACCGTCCGAACGGGACAGATTGAATTAAGATCCTTTCCTCGTTATGGATTGGTTTCTTCGGAATCAGGTCCCATATACAATGGATTGTGCCTCGAGGATGGACTCGGCGGCAGAGTCGAGAGGGGCCTTTCCGTTGCGTTGGTTTCTTGTCCATTTTCGTGCCGCTTGGTTGCCTTCTTGTTGATTTTATGACTTGTATTTTCTTGAACGGTTTCAATGTATTTTATTGCTTTCGTTCTTAGGATTTCGCATTTCGTATCGAGCCTTGGAGACCGAAGCAGGAGGTATTGATCATCCGTTGGTGCGTGCAGGTGATCGTGTAGACGACGCGCGAGCAGAGCCTTAAGGGTCTCTCCTTCTTCTTCCTATTCAACCAAACTTGTGAGTGGCTCTATTTCGATAAGCACCTTCTTTCCAAGGGCTCCGTTCTTAATAAAAATTGACTCAGTTGGGCATTCATTCAAACGATACCAAATATATATAAAGTTGAATGAAAAGATAAGAAGTAGGCTTGGAACATTCATTGCTTGTCATTCAGAACCTTGCATAAATTCATTAATACATGCACGTCCGTTGGGTATATTAATTGATCGGCACTTATCTATAGCACAAGATGTTCTTCTTTAAACTGCTGAATGTTATTGTATATAACTTGTTGGTTGATTATGGTAGAACAGTTAAGCGGTTTCGTGCATGCCGTTCTTTAAATTCTTATGTGTTAACTATGTGTTTGGTGGGTTGGTGTTAGACAAACTTATATACAAGGGGTAACGTTCTACGAACGGTCGCCGGGGCACCGGGACCGCTTCGACCTGGGTAGAATATTTGCTAGTGTAGTCCTAGCGCTGGGATGGGTCCGTGCGTCCGCCAAAGGCTAGCTACCTGAGGCGGAATGTCAGCCGATCCATCCCCTGTCCAACCAAGGAAGATGTTGTGTATATTTAAACTGTGCAGACTAACTATGTCTTCGTGACAGGGAAGGCTATGGTAAGTTGTACAGGTGGTTCAGACGGGACAGGTAAAGTCACCGAACGGTGGCATGTGAAGTTATGTTATTTTATTCTTGCATACCTGCTAAATGAAATCGGAACTAGGCAAGAATAGAAACCCACCTAAGAACATAATTGTAGCATACTCATTAGATCTCATCTCATGAGCTTGGTAAAGTTGAGCAGCTAGCCTTCACCAGTACTTTCCGAAGTACTGACCCTCGTTGTAGCAGGTTCCCCGGCGCAAGGCGACGCGGCGAGGAGCTGAAGTTCTCTCCGAACTTTTGGGATCCTTGGCGGTTCGTAGCCAAGACTTTTGGAGGCTCAAGCTAGAAGCCTTTCACTCTCTCCGTTGCTGAATATCGCTAAGGCGATGGTGCTTACTCGCACCCAAGGTGGTTTTGCGTTTTTGAATCTATGTAAAGGGACATAATGTATGGATCGGCTATCTCATTTTGCGTCCAAGTTTGTAAGCCCGTGGGGCATTTTATACTTTTGAGTCAAACAATGTAAAAAGATGTTCATTATGAATAAAAGAGAAACTTTTCTATGCCTCAATCTTGTGTTATCTTATATGTTCACTCTGTTGCATTGTTCTAAAGAATATCCTTATGCCTAAGGCCTTGTGCACGCGCGCCCTACGCGTACACGGCATCACGCCCGGGGGACGATTATCGATTAGCCGAAATCGGGGCGTGACATATTGGTATCAGAGCATGCTTCAGATCCTTTGATCTCACAAAGAAAGTTTCTAAAGAGGACCTTGTTCCTTCCGAGTAGACCCTTGAATTCGCTTGGCCAAAATGAGATACGTTTCATACAGTGAGTCCATAATATACCTTGAGACTAATACAAGTTACTTTCCTTTCAAGGAACGACTTCCGAGCCGGGTGCACAAGCGCAGATGGTGGCGCAAGTGCAAGCGAGTAGTTCAGGCACCTCGGGCAGCTCTGGGAGTCCAGCTGCCGCACCCTCTGCCGATCCGTTCGAGCGAATGATGCGTTTGATGGAGACGCAGCAGAAACAAGCTGAACTATGGCAGAGTCAGTTCGAGTCGCGAATTAAAGCTCAATTCGTGGCGCAGCGACTTCAGGCAGATACATAACAGAAGCAGATGAATAGTCTGCAAACAATGGTGACGAATATGGTCGCCAACAATCATTCTGCATCCGCCCCCGCAACCGTGCCTATAGTTGCTGAAGCCACCGGACCACAGAATTCCCAGGGTACCTTACCCTCAGGCGAGAATGGGTCAATCGTGTCGATATCAGAATTTAAGAAGATGTGCCGTGCTACATTTAAAGGCACCGAGGACCCTTCCTTAGCAATGGACTGGCTGGTCGAGTTGGAGGACCACTTCGAAGCGCTGTGCCTAGACGAGACCAAGAAAGTGGCTTGTGCCCAGCTTCAGCTCCGACAAAATGCACATGATTGGTGGGATGTGCACAAGCAAGCTATTTTGAGCGAAGGTGGCACAACGGCTATCTCCTGGTCCGTGTTTCGCAAGGCCTTCGTGGAGGAATACCTTCCACCCGCCGTCCGTCGCGAAAAGGAAGACGAGTTTGCGCTACTGAAGCAGGGAGACATGACGGTGCGTCAGTACGCTTCAGAGTTCAACCGACTTGCAAAATTTGCCAAGTCTCAGCTCGCCGATGCCGAAAGTCGTGCACGAAAGTTCGAGCTCGGACTACGACCTTCTATCCGTGCTCACGTCGTAGTGACTCAATATCGTACCATGCGGGAGTCCTTGAATCATGCACTGTCCCTAGAGTCGCAGTACCCTCCAGTTCGTACCGGCGCTGTGCAAAATAATAATCACAAGCGTCCTGCCAACACAGGAGGAAACAACGCGCATAAGCGCCACAACAACAACGGCGGTAAACAGGGAGCAAACCCGGGAAAGGGTAACGAAGCCGTCTGCCACCGATGCAATCGTACAGGACACATCGCACGGAACTGTCGGGTGTTCAATGGATCATGCTTTAAATGCGGTCGTCAGGGCCACATGGCAGTAAACTGTCGTGTTAATGGGCAAGAGCAGCAGCAGCAACAAAACCAGGAGCCTCAGCATCAGGGGCAAACTCAACGAGCGAACCAGACACCGCAAAACGCTCAGGACCGAGTCTATGCTCTGACTCGGGACGAGGCACTTGCATCGAACACGACGGTGTCAGGTATATTACTTTTTAATAATGTACCTGCTCGAGTATTGTTTGATTCTGGCGCAACACATAGCTTCATTTCGGCGGATTTTGCCGCCGAACACACATTCCCTATGACACCGCTAGGCTTAAACCTAAGTGTTAGCACTCCTTCGGGAGTAGATTTATCGGCTCGCTTACTCTGTCGTGAAGGTAACATTTGCATCGGGGGACGGAGATTGTCATTAGATGCGATAGTTCTAGACATAAGGGACTACGATCTTATTCTGGGGATGGATTGGCTCGGCGCTTGTTCAGCTACAATCGACTGTGCGAAAAAGGAAGTCGTATTTCGTTTGCCCGGCGAGATCGAGTTTAGCTTCACGTGCAGTCCTGAGTCAAAAGCGTCGAATGCCTGCTTGGTGATCTCAGCAATGTCTGCTCGATGGATGATTCACTCCGGCTGCGAAGGGTACTTAGCGTCCGTTCGAGATACTCGGCAAGATTGCACAAACGTTGAGTCTATTCCCGTTGTGGCGGATTTTCCTGATGTGTTCCCCGACGAGTTGCCAGGCATGCCGCCCGATCGAGAGACAGAGTTCACTATAGACACGTTCCCAGAGACTCGACCAATTTCCAAGACGCCGTATCGAATGGCCCCGGCAGAATTGAAGGAGCTTAAAGTACAGTTGCAAGACTTGCTAGATCGAGGATACATTCGGCCTAGTGTATCTCCGTGGGGTGCGCCAGTACTATTCGTAAAGAAAAAGGATGGCTCGTTGCGGCTCTGCATCGACTATCGAGAATTAAATAAAGCAACCATTCGTAACCAGTATCCTCTTCCAAGAATAGACGATCTTTTCGATCAGTTGCAAGCTGCCACGGTATACTCTAAAATCGACCTCCGTTCGGGCTATCACCAACTAAAGATCAAGCCAGACGATGTGCCAAAGTCAGCTTTTCGAACTCGCTATGGCCATTATGAGTTCCTGGTGATGCCGTTCGGACTAACCAATGCACCCGCTGCCTTTATGAGTTTAATGAACCTTGTGTTCCGGCCCTACCTCGATAAGTTTGTAGTAGTATTCATTGATGATATCTTGGTGTATTCGAAGAGTGAGAAAGAACATGCAGAGCACTTGCGGACCGTGCTACAAACTCTTCGGGACAACCAGCTATATGCTAAACTGAGTAAGTGTGAATTCTGGCTAAGTAGTGTATCTTTCCTCGGGCACATCATTTCTGCGGGAGGCATCTCAGTCGATCCGAAGAAGGTGGAGGCCATTGTCGAGTGGAAGCGACCTGCATCCGTTAGCGAGATTCGAAGCTTCCTCGGGCTAGCGGGCTACTACAGACGGTTCGTGAAGGATTTTTCCAAACTTGCACTGCCTCTGACTCGCCTCACACAAAAGGGAGTCGCATTTGAGTGGTCCGCCGACTGCGAAGTTTCGTTTAAAGAGTTAAAGCATCGCCTCACCTCTGCCCCGTTACTTGCACTACCAGACGAGATCTCGGGATTCCAAATATTTAGCGACGCGTCCGGACAAGGCTTGGGGTGTGTACTTATGCAGCGAGATCGAGTGATAGCCTATGCCTCCAGGCAACTAAAGAAGCACGAGAAAAATTATCCTACACACGACCTGGAATTAGCGGCAATTGTCTTTGGCTTGAAATTGTGGCGACACTACCTTTATGGAGTGCCTTGCCGAATTTATACTGATCACAAGAGCTTAAAGTACCTATTCACCCAGACAGACCTCAACCTTCATCAGCGCCGTTGGCTAGAATTGTTAAAAGATTACGACTTGACGATAGACTACACGCCTGGAAAAGGGAACGTTGTAGCGGATGCTTTGAGTCGGATCTTCGTTGGATCTCTGTCAGTCGATCGCAGGTTACGAAGGGACTTAGAAGAAATGGGCATCGAACTCCGAATTCGATATCGTGGCGCGCGGGTCGCTCAAATGCGATTCGTACCCAACCTAATAGAGCGGGTCACATCTACTCAGAAAGACGACCCTTTCCTAAGGAAGATGCACGAGCAGATTCTAGCGGGGAAGGCAAAGGACTTTGCAGTAGATGAAAATGGAGCATTGCGGGTGAAAGGAAGGCTATGCGTCTCCGATGATTCAGAACTTAGAAAGGAGATCCTTGCGGAAGCTCATTACGCAGCCTATATGATCCATCCCGGGAGCACGAAGATGTATAAGAATCTCCGAACGACCTTCTGGTGGCACGGCATGAAGAAAGATGTCACACTCTTTGTGTCCCAATGCATAACTTGTCAAAGGGTGAAAGCAGAGCATCAGAGGCCGGGC
Source organism: Iris macrosiphon (assembly GCA_036927795.1). NCBI lineage: Eukaryota > Viridiplantae > Streptophyta > Magnoliopsida > Asparagales > Iridaceae > Iris > Iris macrosiphon. The sequence continues at coordinate 50,690,071 of JAYESA010000009.1, forward strand.
GGGGAGATGCAAAATCTTGCTATCCCGGAATGGAAGTGGGAGCACATCTGCATGGATTTTATTGTTGGCCTGCCAAGGACGCAACGGGGAAACGACGCGATCTGGGTTATCGTCGACCGGTTAACCAAGTCTGCACACTTCATTGCCATCAAAAGTACTTGGAGCGCCGATCGCCTCGCCCAGACCTACCTTGACGAGATAGTCCGGCTGCACGGAGTGCCAGTTTCTATAGTATCAGATCGGGACGGGCGATTCATCTCGCGGTTCTGGGAAAGCCTTCAGCTGGCGATGGGGACCAAGTTGAAGTTTAGCTCAGCCTATCATCCACAAACCGATGGTCAGACGGAACGAGTGAATCAGATACTAGAAGACATGTTGCGCCTCTGCGTGATCGATTCGAAGTCAAGTTGGGACGTCTACCTGCCGCTGGCCGAATTTGCATACAACAACAGTTATCAGTCCAGCATCGAGATGGCTCCGTACGAGGCTTTGTATGGGCGGAAGTGTAGGTCACCAATCTGCTGGGACAAAGTCGGAGAACGGCAAATCCTTGGGCCGGAGCTGGTTGAGCAAACCGTCCGAAAGGTTCGGTTGATTCGTGAACGGTTGAAGACAGCACAAAGCCGACAAAAGAGTTATGCCGATGCTCGACGTCGCCCCCTTGAATTCTTTGAAGGGGACCATGTGTTCTTGAAAGTCTCGCCTATGCGCGGAGTCATGCGATTCGGAGTAAAAGGAAAGTTAAGTCCGAGATTTGTTGGACCGTTCGAAGTTCTCAAACGGGTTACTCCGGTCGCCTATCAAGTTGCTCTGCCGTCTGCCCTATCAGAAGTACATAATATTTTTCACGTTTCACAGCTGAGAAAGTTTGTACATGACCCGAACCACATAATCGACTTGGGTCAGTTGAATCTGCAAGCGGACTTGTTGTACGCGGCAGAGCCAGTCCAAGTTTTGGATCGTAAAGAGAAGCAGTTGCGGAACCGAACCGTCTCGCTAGTGCGTGTCCTGTGGCGGAACCACTCGGTCGAGGAGTCGACCTGGGAACTTGAAGCTGATATGAGGGAAAGGTTCCCCTCATTATTCCTTAGTGGTAGGTTCTATTCCTAAGTTTCGGGACGAAACTTTCTTTTGGATGGTTATGATGTAATGCCCCGTTCCCCCTATTCGGGGAGCGCGGCCAAGAAATACTTACGACCGTCCGAACGGGACAGATTGAATTAAGATCCTTTCCTCGTTATGCATTGGTTTCTTCGGAATCAGGTCCCATATACAATGGATTGTGCCTCAAGGATGGACTCGGCGGCAGAGTCGAGAGGGGCCTTTCCGTTGCGTTGGTTTCTTGTCCATTTTCGTGCCGCTTGGTTGCCTTCTTGTTGGTTTTATGACTTGCGTTTTCTTGAACGGTTTCAATGTATTTCATTGCTTTCGTTCTTAGGATTTCGCATTTTGTATCGAGCCTTGGAGACCGAAGCAGGAGGTATTGATCATCCGTTGGTGCGTGCAGGTGATCGTGTAGACGACGCGCAAGCGGAGTCTTAAGGGTCTCTCCTTCTTCTTCCTATTCAACCAAACTTGTGAGTGGCTCTATTTCGATAAGCACCTTCTTTCCAAGGGCTCCGTTCTTAATAAAAATTGACTCAGTTGGGCATTCATTCAAACGATACCAAATATATATAAAGTTGAATAAAAAGATAAGAAGTAGGCTTGGAACATTCATTGCTTGTCATTCAGAACCTTGCATAAATTCATTAATGCATGCACGTCCGTTGGGTATATTAATTGATCGGCACTTATCTATAGCACAAGATGTTCTTCTTTAAACTGCTGAATGTTATTGCATATAACTTGTTGGTTGATTATGGTAGAACAGTTAAGCGGTTTCGTGCATGCCGTTCTTTAAATTCTTATGTGTTAACTATGTGTTTGGTGGGTTGGTGTTAGACAAACTTGTATACAAGGGGTAACGTTCTACGAACGGTCGCCGGGGCACCGGGACCGCTTCGACCTGGGTAGAACATTTGCTAGTGTAGTCCTAGCGCTGGGATGGGTCCGTGCGTCCGCCAAAGGCTAGCTACCTGAGGCGGAATGTCAGCCGATCCATCCCCTGTCCAACCAAGGAAGATGTTGTGTATATTTAAACTGTGCAGACTAACTATGTCTTCGTGACAGGGAAGGCTATGGTAAGTTGTACAGGTGGTTCAGACGGGACAGGTAAAGTCACCGAACGGTGGCATGTGAAGTTATGTTATTTTATTCTTGCATACCTGCTAAATGAAATCGGAACTAGGCAAGAATAGAAACCCACCTAAGAACATAATTGTAGCATACTCATTAGATCTCATCTCATGAGCTTGGTAAAGTTGAGCAGCTAGCCTTCACTAGTACTTTCCGAAGTACTGACCCTCGTTGTAGCAGGTTCCCCGGCGCAAGGCGACGCGGCGAGGAGCTGAAGTTCTCTCCGAACTTTTGGGATCCTTGGCGGTTCGTAGCCAAGACTTTTGGAGGCTCAAGCTAGAAGCCTTTCACTCTCTCCGTTGCTGAATATCGCTAAGGCGATGGTGCTTACTCGCACCCAAGGTGGTTTTGCGTTTTTGAATCTATGTAAAGGGACATAATGTATGGATCGACTATCTCATTTTGCGTCCAAGTTTGTAAGCCCGTGGGGCATTTTATACTTTTGAGTCAAGCAATGTAAAAAGATGTTCATTATGAATAAAAGAGAAACTTTTCTATGCCTCAACCTTGTGTTATCTTATATGTTCACTCTGTTGCATTGTTCTAAAGAATATCCTTATGCCTAAGGCCTTGTGCACGCGCGCCCTACGCGTGCACGGCATCACGCCCGGGGGACGATTATCGATTAGCCGAAATCGGGGCGTGACAACTAGAGGATCACTCCCTTTTCCTGACCTGGTCTTATTCAGGTGAATAGTCATAGGCTCCATGGCTTTTGGACGAGTGGTTCATCCTTTCACTCTGATTGACAGCGGTAGTATGGCGGAGGGTTCTTCTGGCTCCCGGTAGGATTCCTTCTCTGCCTCGCCCGACACTTCTCCCGTGTGGTCTTGAGAGTACAATACAGCATCGGAATAGTAGGATTCTACTCCTTTAAACGGGTTTAGGTCAGCAACCTCCGTTTGTACTGTTCCTTGGGGGTCTACATATTTAAGACATTAATGTAGAGTTGAAGGAACGATGTTATGGTCGTGGATCCACGGTCTTCCCAGCAAAATATTATAGGACACCTCTGAATCGATGATGTAACATGTAGCCACCGATCTGAGGTTGCCAATCTGGATCCTCAGGCAAAATTTCCCCAACGGCTTACTTCTTCCGGCGTTGAAACCCACGATTGTAGTGGAGGTGTAAGCCAATTCGCTGGTAGGAATCCTCAGCGGTCTGAGCAGACTGTGAGGGATGATGCTGATCGACGATCCCGGATCTATGTGAATCCGATCAACCTTCATGGAACCGACGTACCCGGTGTAATAGAGGGGCCTGTCATGCTTGTTATATTTTAACAGCATGTCGTCTTGAGTGAAAGTGATATTTGGGACTACCTCCATCACACTGTGGCATTGAGGACACGCCATCGGTTCTTCGTCGGGGGACTTGAGCTGGATCAAGCATGCCTCCGCCTGCATCAGTGCTTCACTCAGGGCTAGACGAGTGTCTTGGGAGAGCCTGAGTAGCTCAAAGATGGACAGCCTGGCTGGTGTATTAGCCAGTTGGGCCAGGAAGTCGAAGTTGTATGGCTTCTCTAAACCTTTGTTTGGAATATTTTTCACAGGTTTATCAAAGCGCACTTCTCTTTGCTTCCCCTTGTCCGCCGGAGTTGGTTTTGAAGGACCGACATCTGGTACGACGGGGCCTGGTCCTGAAGGTTTGGCAGCTGAAGCGTCCGTCGGTGCATCTTCCTGACTTGCTCCACAGTCATTGAGGTAGGCTTTCCCTGAACGGGTTACAACAAATACCTCGTCTTCGTCTGATGGCGAAGAAGTTATGACCATATGGCATGGTTTGCATTTGGAGCTCTTTCTAGACGTAGCCTTAGTAGCTTTAGTCTCCTCCTCGAGCTCTGACACCAAATCTGGATGAACCCACATAATCTCGCCCTGCTGGTGGTTAGGGGTACCAGGTCATGATTTTGACCCCTGGCTGGAGGGAGATTGACGATGTTCATCGTGGTCCGGGAAATGGGTGTGACACCGTCCGGGACTTCTTGGGAAGGCAGATTGCCAAACCGCAGAGAGATCATGTTGGCCGTGACCGTCTTCTCGGTGTTGTGCAGAGTGATGGCCTTAGCATCGATTAACCCCTGGATCTTCCTTTTTAGTATGTAACACGCCTTTGTCGGGTGGTGTACGTATCTGTAGAAGATACAGTATTTGGGGTCGTTAGTACTGCCGACTTCTTGGGGCCGTCTTAGCTCCGGAAGGGTGATCTTGCCACTTTTGATGAGACACTCGAATATACTTGGGATATCGTCGTCGTCGAAAGAGTAGACTTCGACGGGCCTGGAGGTCCCGGGTCTCGCTTGTGCGGTTGCCGCGGTCTTTTGCCTGGCCGTATTGATCGCCAGAGCTTCTTTTTCTTTGGAGCTGCGAGGATGGTCACTGCTGGGAGATGACCTCTTGCCTCTGTCAGAGGCAGAGATCATGATGCCATTGTCGTGCGCCTTGCGACTGTTGTCTTCGGTGGCTACGGCCGAGATGATGAACGAGGGCCAATCATGGAACTGATATGGTCCTGTAAATACCGAGACTACGGAAAGGAGGTTTTTCCTGCAAATGTCTACTAACGCAGAGTCTGGAACTCCTGGAGGCATCTGTAAGGTGGCATGACGAAAACGTTCAACGAAGGTACGGACGTCCTCCTTTTCCCTCTACTTGACTTCGATGAGAGAGGACATAGACATGTCCATTCCTCCCTCGTAGAATCGCGTGAAGAATAAAGCTTTGAAGTCCTCGAAGGAAGTAATGCAGTTGTCCGCCAAGCTACGGTACCACTGATAGGCTACTCCTGAGAGGCAGCCTTTGAACACCCGAGTGAGGAGGACGTCGTTCCCTTGTAGCAACACCATCATCATACTGAAATAGTTCATGTACTGACTTGGTGATATTTTTCCCTCGAACAGAGCCATAGTCTGAGGTTTGTACCTCGGAGGGAAAGGGACCTCTTCCCAGATAGCTGGGTAAGGCTGGTTGATTCCCAGTTTCTTGAGCTGATCTTTGTGCTTCAAGGCATCAAACTGGACTTTCAATCCCGTACTGCCTGTATCGGATTTTTAGTTGGAAGCGGGACTACGGTGTAGTACGGAGTCGGTTGTATCGTGACTCCAACGGGAGGTACTATATTCTTCGAGTGAGGAAGCGGAGGAACTGCTGACTCTTGATCTAGAGCAGGCTCTTGGCTCAGGTTGGATGGTGGTAAGTCCACCCCCACACGTATCTGAGTTGGCGGGACCGATGCTTGAGCCATGGCGGTTGCGTGCTGAGTTAGCATTATCTGGTGCATGTTCTCCATTATGGATTGCATTTGTTTCAGAGATGTCTCCAGTATAGTGATGCGTTGTTCCACGTTTCCTGACGGCGAAGCTTCCTCGCGTTCATCTTCAATGGCATAAACTCCCATTTCCCTGGGCGTCATTGAAGGATGAGTATATGTCGCTGTAGAAGTCGATTATATACTCTCAGCATCTGATCCGGGGGACTGGCGACCCCCAGCATCGGAATCAGGCGAGTACGAAGCTGGTTGCTGTGACCTTGCATGGGTGTTTTGGAATACCCCAGCTTCAGCGTTCCTGAGGAGGTCTTCGAATCTCCTTCGGCTCGGAGGCCTAGAGGGATGACGTCTTGAGCTCGACCCTCCTCTAGGTATGTGTGAAGCCATGTTCACGGATGTATGCGCGGGCTCTTCTTCCTGGAAAGACAGAGAGTAGCTCAATCGGTCAAAAATCAACCGTTTTGCTTTAGAATAGCAGCAGTCAATCACAATCTTATGACTATTACAACAGTGCTCGCCAGGGGCGTAATAGACATGTTGGAAGGTCCCCTCTCCTTACGCTTCTGGATTAGATATTTGTGCAAGTCAGGAGGAGTTGCAGAAAAAGAAGACGACGGCTTGTTCCTTCTGTTCCCATCAGTGGGCATGCGGAGATTGGGCACCATGGTTTTTCCTATGCCACCTGTGTACAACAGGTTGGCCATCTGGGTGGCAGATAATCCTCGGGGAGGGTGTCTTTTCGCAACCTGAGCTTGCTTTACGTCGTAGGACTTCGCCTGGCATAATTTGGAGATTTGCTCAGATTGGCGTAAAGCTGAAGAGGTCCTCAGTCGGCCATCGGCTTCCCGCGTAATCCGGAGGGTAGGCAGATTGCTCCCTCACTGGCGTAAAGGCCGAGAAGTTGAGTACTCTGCCGCTTGCTTTCCCTTACGGAGATCACAGCGCTCATCTGGTTCCCCGTAGAGGTCAGATGTTGTCTTGCGCACGGAGCGTGGTTTGTACTTCCGATTTGGTGCTGAGGCATCATCAGAAGTTTTGTCTGTACCGCGCGTAGCGGGGGACTGGTTTCTACGCATAGAGCACAGTGGATACTTCTGGGTTAGCGCTGAGGCTTTGCCCAAAGTTTTGTCTGTACCGCGCGTAGCGGGAGACTGGTTTCTACGCGTAGAGCATAGTGGATACTTCTGGGTTAGCGCTAAGGCTTTGCCCAAAGTTTCGTCTGTACCGCGCGTAGCGGGAGACTAAATTTTACGTGCAGGGCATGGAGGGAGCAATGCTACAACCTCATTGGTCGGAGAGATCGGAGAGATCGGAGAGTCCACAGGAATGGTAAAGGATGTCTTGGGCATCCAGACCTTGTGCAGCTTCCTGTTGTCTTGGACGGAGAGAGGGTGAGAGCTACCCCCGGTTCGAAGCATGTCTTCGTAGGCAGACTGGTCGAATTGGACGACCAGTGTCTTCTTCAAGGTTCCTACAGATACCGCATCGTGTTGAGCAATTACTTCCTCATCAGAAGAGAAAGACGTCCCCAGCAGAGTCGCCATCTTGTTTGTGGTATTAAACGAAAGAACGAGGTGTATATAATACGAAGTTTACACAAAACCCGCCTTCTTTGGTTTACAAACAAACATGTACAATTTAATCCTATACGAGGATGTGGGAGTAAAATTTATTTAATCTGGGTAAAAATTGCTATAGGTGTCTGATCTGCAGTCGATCACTTTAGCCCTTGGACCATACGATGATGAAGAAGTGTCATAGAAGACAGGAAGCAGCTTCGAAGGTTGCAAAAGAGGGTGGGTGCACGATGCCAAAGTCGTCGACCCCTACTCTTTGCCTGAGCTCCAGATTCTTCTCTCTCTCTCTCCTTTGACCTCTGGTTCAATCTTTCTTGGAAGTTCGACCTTTGATCTATATTTTAAAGTCTCGACCGTGGATCTGATATTGGTTCCCTTGACCAATTTTCGATCTTGTTCGATTTTAAAATCTCCACCGTGTTTGATTTTAAAGTCTCGACCTTGTCCTCTGTTGATAGAGGTCTCTATTTATAGAGTTTTGGTGACAGTGACCACTCCGTCGATGTAAAAACCGAGGAATGGAAAGTACAGCATTCTTTTACACGATGGTTTAAAATAACCAATGCCTGCGTATAGATAACCTTTTGAGTGAGCATGTGACGTGTGTCCAACTAAGGGGACAAAATGCTTATATCTACTGCGAAGATCACGACGTAGAAGCCACGTAGGTAGTTATCCCTTGTGTAGAAGAGGTTGGCGTAGAAGCCAATAACTGTCACCATGGCGTAGAAGCCAAATAGTTATCAAACCGGCATAGAAGCCGAATAGGCGTAGAAGCCGAGTAGGCATAGAAGCCGAGTAGGCATAGAAGCCGAGTGGTCATAGAGGCCGAGTGAGCACAGGAGCTGAATGGGCGTAGAAGCCGAGTGAGCACAAGAGCTGAATGGACGTAGAGGCCGAGCAGGCATAGAAGCCGAGTGAGCATAGGTCCTAAATGGGCGTAGAAGCCGCTGCGTACCGTGCCAGAGTGATGATGTGGACGTCTTAGCCGGAATTACGGCTTTTGAAGATATAATCAAATCTCTCGCATTAAATGCAGAGATTTGCCACCATCATGTGCATTAAATGCGGAGGCGTGTTTTGAAGGTCTGCAGCCCTTCTGTGAATCAGTCGCAGAGACGTGCCTCGAGAAACAGTCACCGCTCTGTGAATTAGACGTAGAGACATGTCTCGAGAAACTGTCACCGCTCTGTGCATTAGACGTAGAGACGTGCCTCGAGAAACTGTCACCGCTCTGTGCATCAGTCGTAGAGACGTGCCTCGAGCCTCGTACAAAGTGCAGCTTTTGATGTGGCAGACAGTTTGTCTATTATAGAGCATAAACAGCTCATGTCTGCCTGTGTAAAATAAGGCAGCGTATCCCTTCGTGCACGTAAAAGCAGTTTATGCAAAGGAGATGGCGGTAAATGACAGCCTGGGTCGCAGTGCTGTGCCATCATTATAGCCGTCGTCTGGGTAGCCGTGCAGTATCCCTTTGTCAGAAGTCCAGACGTCAGGTTCATTGCAGGATCTGACAGGTTCACTTCGGAAAATACGAAGCGTCTCTCATACACTTCAATGCTGCATTGAAAGAGGATGGGTTTTACGCCCAGGAGGCGATAAAGAACCCTGTTTACGCTGAAGCAGTTTGGACGTACTGCTTTACGCGGATGGTCCTTTGAGCTTTTAATATTTTATGCTGTGTTTAGCGGAAAAAAGCTCTGTTTGCACACTTGATGGCTCTGAAGGCCTCTGTCTACGCTGCTCTGTATCAATATGCTGCGTAGATCTTCCCTGCGTATTTTTCATGCTTCTACACCTCCGAAGACACGATCCCATCATACCGTCCCAGCAGCTGCTACCGAGAGGTTTGCTACCTCTCGTCCAGCTCGTATTCAGGCAGCTGCTACCGCTCCACTCACCACTCCTGCGGTTGAGGGAGCATTTGTTTCTCTCTGGGATCCTCCTCTACCTGTCGATCCGAGGACTACCCCAGTCGTTCCGGTGGTTCCTCTACCAACTCCTGTACCAGTAGACGTCGCACAGTTGTTTGCGTTCTTTAGGGAGATAATGGACGTGCAGCACCGTCAAATGGATATGATGAGGCTGGGCATTGAGAATGCCCACCAGGTGGCCATGACGGCAGTGGATAGGGTGGCACAGATTCAGCCACAGGCTGATCAGGCACATCATCCGAGGCCGGGCAGCATCATTGACTTCTAGAGGATGCGGCCCAAGGAGTTCCGGGGTACAAAAGGGATCATATAAGCGGATGACTGGATAGAGCAGATTGAGGGGATTTTTTGGCTGGCACAGATTCCAGACAGCATGCAGATAGAGGCAGCGGGCAGTCAGATGTTCGACCTCGCTTTGACGTGGTATCGCACAGATACGAGGATCGCGGCACCATAGCTTACTTGGGAGGCTTTCAAGAGACTTTTTAAGGAGAAATTTTTCCCAGATGTGGTGCTCAGTGCTTTGGAGAGATATTTCGAGGCACTCGTCCAAGGGAGCATGATGGTGGACGAGTACGTAGCGGAGTTCTGTCATCTGGGCAGATTTGTGGTTGGCTTGAGTGAGGTAGCAAAGGCGAGAAAGTTTCGTAAGGGCTTGGTCATGGTGGTTAAGTCTTTGACTAGGAGCGACGCGAGGTGACTTTCGAGCAGATCGTAGGGGACGCTCAGAGGGCAGAGGATGACTTGGAGCTTAAGTCCAAGAAAGGCAGGGATGATTTAGGTAGTGCGAGTGGTAGTGCGGGGCTGACTAAGCGTCTATATGTGCAGAAGATAGCGCAGCAGGGTCAAGATCAGATAGTGCCCACTTGTGCCTATTGCAGGAAGGCATGACACACTTGGGATGTTTATAGGAGGAGGATGAAGGTGTGTTTGTTCTGTGGATCCGCTGCTCACCAGATGCGAGATTGTCCCATTGCACCTCTATTTGGTAGAGCACAGGATCGGAGAGTTGGAGCTAGGCCATCTGTGGCACAACATCATGTCCCACACCAGCAGAGGAAGATACCCCAGCAGGGCAGGGCTTATGCGTTGACGGTCGAGGAGGCCGATGCTACGGGTGTCGGGTTAGCAGGTCTGTCTCTTTGTTCTTCTTCCTGTCCTTTTCTATTCCTTGTGGTGTGCTTCATTAGTACCTGTTAGACTTTTCTTTGTGCTATGGTAGATAGTGTAGTGACCCTGATTGAGACTGTGATAACATGACCAGTAGGACCATGATCTTGCATGTTGTTTAGGTAGAATTTCTTGACTGTGATTGTTGGGGGTTTGACCTAGAAGAAGTGCGATTGACTTTAAATTTCGAGGACAAAATTTTCTAAGGAGGATAGGCTTGTCACTACCCCATTTCCAGAGCAGGGTATTTTTTTAATTTGGTTAATTGTGTATTTATCATAAATATTTGGATTAATATTTAATTATTGGTTGTATTATTTTTTTATTAGTTATTTTAGGGTTTTGGCTAGCCTGGACCCATGTCAGACCCTAGTGAACCCATGTCAGATCCAACCAACACCCTTGTTAGACTTATTTATTGGCTTAGAATAATTATTTATATTTTTATTAGTTAGTTGGAGTGATTAGGAGTTAATTTGAGTGCATTTGGAACCCCAAACCCAAACCCCAATTAGGATGACTTGATTTGGAGGGCATTATAGTCATTTTGCTTAACCCAAACCCAACCCTAACCCTTAACCCCCCTGGCCGGATATAACCAGCAGCCCCCCTTTCATTTCTTTATTCCATTCTTCAGTTCTTTTTCTTCTTCTTTTTCTTCTTCTCTACCCCTTTCTTCTTCTTTCTTCCTCCAATTTCTTCATCCAAGTAAGTTTTCTTCACTTTCTTCCCTTTTTTCTTCTATTCCTTCCATAGATGCAACCTTAACCCTTTGATTTTCCCTAACCTAGGTGTACAGAGCTTAGATTTGGTGTTGGAGCTTGGGTTGGAAGCTTGGAAGCTTGGTGTGATGAATTTGGGACTTTTTGGAGACTTTGGCTTGGGATTCCAACTCCCAAGAGATAAACCCTGATTTTCCTCTTGTGATTACTCTAATATAGTATAATTAGTAGTTTAAAACCTTCCTAGACCTTAGGGCTACCCGTGGGAGAAAGTTGGAGCTTGTTTGGATGTGTTTAGAGACTTTGACATTAGGTTTTGTGTCAATTTTGGGTAAAATCCGAGATTGGCCCAATTTTTGGTGTTGTCCTAGGTTAGACGGACCTAGATAGACGTGCTTGGGTGTCTTGAGGGTAAGTATGTGTCCCCGTTCGGACACGTAAGATCGTGTCGCGGAGATTTGAGCGTTTCGGGCAATTTAGGAGTTTTTCGTCGTGGGATTCTACTTGCGTGCGTGTTTTTGCCACGGACCTAGAATCGGAGAGTTAGTATTTTTTCTAGGTTCTAGACATCGATTAGAACTTGTGAGTAAATTTTAGGTCAATTCTGAGTAGGTTTGGTGTGCGTTTCACGAGATTTCGCGAACCGCACTCTACGTGTTCGTCGAAATGACCGAATGGCCATTTCGACTTGGTTTCTAGGTTTCGGACTTGTGCGTGCGTTGGTTTAGCTTCGGGGAGTGTGTATTAGAGTTCTCGAGTTATATTTTATATATTTATATGTGTTTATGTGTGTTTGGGTGGTTGTGCGCGTGTTGGTGGGGTGTTGTGTGTGGTTGTGTGTGTTGTATTTAAGTGTGTGTTTGTATATATGTATATGAGTCTATATATATATATATATATATATATATATATATATATGTGTGTGTGTGTGTGTGTGTGTGTGTGTGTTGGTGTTTGTGTATGTGTAGGTGTGTGTAGTTATATATGTGTGTGTGTATATATATATATATATATATATATATATATGTATGTATGTTTATGTATGTGTAGTTGTGTGTGTGTGTGTGTGTATTTATGAGCGTGTGTGTGAGTGTGGATATATATATATATATATATATATATATATATATATATATATATATATGAGTGTGTATATATATATAGGTGTATATATATGTGAGTGTGTGTATATATATACATATGTGTTTATATATATATATATATGTGTGTGTGTGTGTGTGTGTGTGTGTGTGTATGTATATATGTTTGTGTATCTATATATCTAAGTGTGTGTGCTTGTGTGTGTGTGTGTGTGTGTTAGTGTGTGTCGTGGTGTGCGTGTCAGTGAGTTAGAGAGAGCGAGGCAGAGAGGAGAGAGCAGCAGCCGCAGCGAGGGCATCTGCAGCAGCGAAGCATCGCAACAGCGCTCGCAGCGCGCAGCGCCGCGGTAGCAGCGCCGCGGCAGCAGCAGCAGCGCAGCGGTAGTGGCTGCAGGCGCAGCAGCACCGCGGCAGCAGAGTGCAGCAGCAGCGCAAAGCCAGCAGCTGCTGCAGGCAGCGCATTCAGCAGCAGCGCGCGCTATTTCCCCCGCCCTTCTTTATATATATATATATATATATATATATATATATATATATATATATATATATATATATATAAGTATAGATAGATATGTAGGTATTAGTATATATATATATATATATATATATATATATATATATATATATATATATATATATATATATATATATATATATATATATATATAGTTAGAGATATATATATATATATATATATAGTTAGAGATATATATATATATATATATATATAGTTAGATATATATATATATATGTATGTTTAGATATGAATATGTGTATTTGTGTGATATATATATATATATATATATATATATATATATATATATATATATATATATATATATGTAGGTATATATGCATATGTGTTATATATATATATATATATATATATATATATATATATATATATATATATATATATATATATATATATATATATATATATATAATTGCCTAGATATATAGCTAGGTGTATATATTTATATAGATAGTTAGCTAGTTAGTGTTAGAGTGAGGTGAGTTAGGTATCTCAATACCTTGAGATACCAAGGTATTGAGGTGTTAGGGATAAGGTATTGAGGTAGCCTATGTACTAGATTATATATATATATATATATATATATATATATATATATATATATATATATATATATATAGATAGATAGATAGATAGATAGCTAGTTAGCTAGAATTAGAGGGTAAGGTATCTCAATACCTTGAGATACCAAGGTATTGAGATAAGTTGGGTATCGGAGGTAAGGTTTGAGGTATTTACCTATACATTAGGTTATATATATATATATATATATATATATATATATATATATATATATATATATATATATATATATATATAGTTAGTTAGTTAGTTAACGAGTGTTAGTGAGGGGTAAGGCTTGATTATCTCAATACCTTGAGATACTTAAGGTATTGAGCGTCGGACAAGGTATTGAGTTTTAGCCTAGGATTAAGGTTAGAGTTGCTTATATATATATATATATACGTGCTGGTATATATTTTAGAGGGTATAGGAGGGGCGTATAGCGTAGGTTGAGGTATCGGATACCGAGGGTATCCCGGTATCTCAAGGAGGCAAGTTTGAGGGTTTATTAGCTTAATGACCTAGTTTTGACCTAGAATTTTAGGGGCACCCTAGTTTGACCTAGAGTTGACCGTAGTTGACCCGGTTGACTGCCAAAGTCAACCTTTGACCTAGTTTTGACCCAGAGTTGACTTTTTGACCCAGAGTTGACTTTTTGACACCGATTTTACCGGTTTGACCCGTTTGACCTAGAACGACCCTAGAAGCCTATTTTTAGTTATTTTATATCTATTTAACTCATTAGATACCCGTTTAATCTTGTTTTTTGTAATAGGTCCTTGCGACACCAGTTCGGATCGCTAGTTGCTCAGGACGTAAGGCGAGTACATTCTCTGATAGTTTTCATTATCTGATGATTATTATGATTCATCTTCTAGTATAGTATTCTCTAATTTTTCTGGCATGACACGGACTAGTATTTTTGGATTCATTTACTTGCGACACGTATATTTCATGTTTCTGGCCTCTATTCTGTAATCACCTATTGGCATCACTACAGGCATCACTCATGTTTCAGGTTGGACTCATACTTGATTTATGTGTCGGGTCTTGGATTCACTTGTACTAGTCAGAGCAGGAAAATACTCGAGTAGACATATAAATATTCCCAACTGGAATCACTAGAATCACCCCTCGTGTCTAATCTGGAATGATAGCAGCCGCACACCCAGTGTGCAGTGAGACGTACTTACCCCTAGCCGTTTACATGTCGAAACGGGTATTTCAAAGACACGAGTTCATTCTTTCTAGTCTTGACTCTCTTTTATTTCTTGCTGGTCTCACTTATAGTTTCTGGACTTGACTCATTACATGTATTCTTGCTGGACTCACTACACGTTCTTGTGCACATACTTGATCTTAGTTTAGATTTCTTGTATCTTGCAGTCATTACTATCTTTCTTCTGATATTCATGCATATTTACCTTTATGCACCAGTGATATATATATATTTCTTGTTCATACTTTATTTCCTTCACCTTGCTACTTGCTATAACTGCTTTATAGTTTTATCATTTAATGGAACTGTTGTTAGAGGTGTACTTGCTCCAACCCCGAGTGGATATATTTTTCAGAGGATCCGGAGGATTGGTGTCCGACGTTTTATGGACCTCAGCCTGTCGATGGTGCAGATAGGGACCCCCTAGTTTAGGAGTAATTTTCGGGTTGGTAGCCGGGATCACTAGGACCTCAGTTGTTGTATTTATTAGCTTTTGGTACCGGATTTGTCCCCGATTTGATCTTGTATTATATATGATTCAGGATGTTATTGTATTATTGTTATTGATGTTGTGGTTGTTTTAGTAGAAGTTGTTTAGACTTTGTAGTTGTTAGACTTCTGTGTTATCTTTTCGTGCTTAGATTCGTGATTGAGTACTTGTAATTATCTTTATCATATTGCTCCTCCGTTTGGAGTTGAGATATTGACAGGTACCTATATTGATTGTGTGAGATTGTTAGCTAGATAGTAGACCTAGACAGCGTTCTACCGCCGATGCTGCGGTGTAGGCTGGACGTACCCATGACTCATGTCCAATTTTTTGGGTGCGGGTCGTGACACCCGAGGCTTGAAGGAGGGTGTTCCATGGGTGATGGAGAGGGTATGCATGGTCTGGAATAGAGGAGTGATGCTGCTAGGTCTTGTGTGGGTGGTGGTCGGTCGTAGGTGGTGGTGTTGAGGTGTTAGTGTTGGTTTGGAGGGGCCGGCCGAATCTCATGGAGGTGGAGGAAGAAGGAGATGTGGAGAAGAAGAAGAGAAGGAGAATAGGAAGAGGAGGTTATATGAGAGAGGGAAATGAAGTTCGGCTATACATGTATGGGGGTGTGTTTTCCTATAAGTTATTAGCTACTAATAGTCATGAATGCAAAGGGGAGGTGAAAAGTTGTATGTTACATGCTAAAAATCAAAGGTCCAAAGTAATATTCCATTGGAACCCGACCCATACTCTCCCTTGGCTGCAGTTGGTCCCCCTCCCCCCCTCTATGCATGTATATACAAGATTTATTTTAAGTTAAACTAGTCCAAGGTTAATACTATTTTGGGTAAAAGCTGATTTTGAATTTAAATAATGTAAACATATGATTTTGTGTGGAGAAAATGGTGTATGGTGTGTAGAAAGGTAGGGGATGAGTGTGTGGTATTGTGTATGAGTTAGACAAGTTAGTTTGATAGTTCAAGTTGGAGTTCAGGCTCGGTCAGGTACAATTAATCAAAAATGGTCATTTTTGACTAATTAAAATGTATGGTGTTTCTATATTATTTTTGGAGCCTACGGGGACTAAAATCAATATGACACCAATGTCATGTGCATAGTTGGTCGTGTTAGGCTAGGGGTTATAAAAGTTAATTTTAAAATTTGGGTTCATGTTGCTCGTCTAAATTGACCGCAACGGAAAAGTGTCAAGTGTCATATTTTAAGTCAAAAAGCATCGCAGTTCTTGTGCGACCAAAACGAAATATAGGTTTATAAAATTATGAGTGACATACGTGTCATGAGCCTAATTTGGCTCGACTAAGCCTATTATTCAAAGTTGGTCGAAAAAAAAATCTAGTGTCGTATTCCTGGCATTAAGATTACACTAAAGGGTTTCTAAATTCTAGAAATTATTTTAATAATTTATAATTTATAATAAAATTACTAATATATCCTTATCTAAATTTCAGGGGGTTTACAAACATCCCATTTAATTAACTAATTTCTTCAACACATAATGTGAACTTAAAAAAAAAAACCTGTTGTTTTAATTTAAAGTTTTAATTTTTATATAAATAAGTATCCAGACTTGTCCCTACAGGAATTCGGCTTAGGCTTTCAGAGGCTCGCTTGACGTATCGCTCAACCGAGGCAAATCATCACTAAGGTGGGTGGCTACGGTAAACTTGTCTTTGCTTAGCCAGCACACTTAAAATATAGAATGCTACATGCTAGTCGCTAGGTGAATCACCCCCGCATACTAATAAGAATACAACGCACCTAGCTAAGGGAATAATCCCAACTTGTATTGCTTGTGCTAGAACATAAAAATAAAATATTGCTCATATTCAGACCCTTGCATGCTACCCTAGATTATGTCGCTCGGAAAGTCCCTTACGGTTTTACCTCTCGGCTCACCTTCGGGCCTTAGCCAACGTGTTTGCTTAAGTCCCTTAGAAATGAATGCTTGCTTGTTTACAAATGTTTAACGTTATCCGTATCGTGCATGTATTGAGTCAGCCAGGAGACTATCAAATAGTCCTTCTGCGCAATTGAACCTACAAGTATCCAGGACCGTTGGGTCGCTAAGGCAGACCTCGCACCAGGGGAATGCATCAAGGCAAGTATTCATTGATCAAGAATCCATGTCAAGTTTACAGCTGAATGATAATCACATCCAGTTACATCTGAACGGGAATCACGTCAATCATGAATCCCAGCTCGTGGAGCAAAACACTCGGTTCAGAACAAGAATCATAGATTATCATGTCAGATTATGGATTTGGAAGACCAAGACTATGTGTCGCGGACAACTTGGAATCAAGGAGGATCTTCGGATCTCGTTCCACGGACGGTTCTGGGGCACCGGGACCGATCCGATCCGGATGGAACTATCGAATAATCTCTGACTGAGCGTGATAATAGAAGCAATACATGCATCTTCGTCATCTGCGCTCCGAGACTATTAATCGGTCCTTTATGGCTATGCCAGCGATAACTATTTATATAGATAAGTCATCCTCGCTTAGCGGCTATCCGCGTGCGAGTCATTACATCGCATCGAAAGAATAACTGAATAACTGAATGATCTTGATATAACAATACTCGTGTTACATATGCTATTGCCTTGGTTTTTATTATGAATGCTCATACTTAAATTAACTTGTCTGCCTTGGACAGGGAAGGTCAAATGGTAAGTTGGTAAGTCTCCCCGTATTTTCTCTTATATCGCCCGGCGCACTGTCATACGAGTTAAGTTATTCATTATGCCGTGAAACTGATCCTAAGGCAACTAGAAAGACAATATAATAATTAGTGCAGGGAACCTATATACGTGTTTGGATTTATCGAGCAGGCGAGTAGCCTCCCCACCAGTGCATTCAATGTACTGATAATCTACTAGTTCGTTTGTAGGGTGCGAAAAAATCTCGTTCGGTGCGGATGCCTCCTTCGTGCGTGCTAAGGCCAGGAGTCCACTTTGAAGTCTAGGAGTGCTGCGTCCAGAACTGAAGCACTTATACAAGACATAATATTGAAACATTGCCTGAACATCGCCTGTACAATCATTCCACAAATGTAGCCACTTGGCATGCTTTACTGTTTCAGAGAGAGAGATCTGAGCGGATTATAATCTCGGCCAAGCGTCGCCTGTAACATTTGTTTATATCAATAAAGAGTTTTACTTCAACTTGTGTTATTCAATGCTTCCGCTATTATCGACTCAGTGAACTTGTTACCGATCGCCTATGCGTTCATGACTCTGCTGCACTCGGACAATCTGTGCGACTCTGTGGCTTAGAACTCTTACCGCCAGCCAATAAACCATGACCTTGCACGGGTGTGGCTCACGTTTGTGCGGCATCACGCCCGGATGGGTCAAAGCGATCATTCCGCGGGAGCGCTGGCACGATAATTCTCGCCTAGCTGGAACGGTCGATTTGCCTGCGGAAGATCGGGGCATGACAGATTGGTATCAGAGCTTGGCTTATATGCCTTTGGACTTCGTTTCAATTATCTTAGTTTCGAAAGCTCGTTCGTGGGTTATGTGAACGCTCTCTCTCAATATCCCAAACAGATGTTCCAATAATGAGTCTAAATACTTTCAAAAAGCATATTTGAATGATGTGATTTCTTGTATGAAATCGTGATTCTAGGGCCTTTGTGCCGACCTGTGCAAACCCTTGAGATTGTTGCAAGTAGCTTGTCCGATTTTACTATCACTAAGTTTGGTTGAATGCATATGTTTGAGGGACTCCTTGAACGTGTGCACGATCCAAGACTCAAGAAATGTGAAACTCGAGTGCTAAGACTTCATTATTGCTTAGTTCGTTGGAGTGCTCATGCTGGAGGTGCACTTCGAATATACGCACGATCCAGACTAGCGATATGCCGATCTCGATGCTAGTGCAAGTGAATATCTACCTGAACAAGTATAATGACTTGTGTAAGTTTGACTCAGCCTTAGATCGTTAAATTAAAATTGATTGAAACGTACTGCCTGTCCTCAGGAAGTCTCGAGGATGAGACTTTTTCTGAGTGGTGGATGATGTAATACCCCGTTCTGCTCAAGCGGACTGCCGATTCAAACGGAAAAAGTGTAATGTCCCGACCCGCTTTGCTCAGGCGAGAATACTCGTTTAAGGCAAAGGATATACAGAATTGTCCCTACAGGAATTTGGCTTAGGCTTTCAGAGGCTCGCTTGATGTATCGCTCAACCGAGGCGAATCATCGCTAAGGTGGGTGGCTACGGTAAACTTGTCTTTGTTTAACCAGCACACTAAAAATATAGAATGCTACATGCTAGTTACTAGGTGAATCACCCCCTGCATGCTAATAAGAATACAACGCACCTAGCTAAGGGAATAATCCCAACTTGTATTGCTTGTGCTAGAACATGGAAATGAAATATTGCTTATATTTAGACCCTTGCATGCTACCCTAGATTATTTCGCTTGGAAAGTCCCTTATGGTTTCACCTCTCGGCTCACCTTCGGGCCTGAGCCAACGTGTTTGCTTAAGTTCTTTAGAAATGAATGCTTGCTTGTTTACAAATGTCTAACGTTATTCGTATCGTGCATGCATTGAGTCAGCCAGGAGACTATCAAATAGTCCTTCGACGTAATTGAACCTGCAAGTATCCGGGACCGTTGGGTCGCTAAGGCAGACCCCGCACCAGGGGAATGCATCAAGGCAAGTTATTCATTGATCAAGAATCCATGTCAAGTTTATAGCTGAATGATAATCACATCCAGTTACATCTGAATGAGAATCACGTCAATCATGAATTCCAGCTCGTAGAGCAAAACACTCGGTTCAGAACAAGAATCATGGATTATCATGTCAGGTTATGGATTTGGAAGACCAAGACTACGTGTCGCGGACAACTTGGAATCAAGGGGGATCTTCGGATCTCGTTCCACGGACGGTTTTGGGGCACCGGGATCGATCTGATCCCGATGGAACTATCGAATAATCTCTGACTGAGCGAGATGATGGAAGCAACACATGTATCTTCGTCATATGTGCTCTGAGACTATTAATCGGTCCTTTATGGCTATGCCAGCGACAACTGTTTATATAGATAATTCATCCTCACTTAGCGGCTATCCGCGTGCGAGTTATTGCATCATATCGAAAGAACAACTGAATAACTGAACGATCTTGATATAACAATACTCGTGTTGCATATGCTATTGCCTTGGTTTTTATTATGAATGCTCGTGCTTAAATTAACTTGTCTGCCTTGGAAAGGGAAGGACAAATGGTAAGTTGGTAAGTCTCACCGTGTTTTCTCTTATATCGTACGGCGCAGTGCCACACGAGTTAGGTTATTCATTATGCCATGAAACTGATCCTAAGACAACTAGAAAGACAACATAATAGTTGGTGCACGGAACCTATATACGTGTTTGGATTTGTCGAGCGGGCGAGTAGCCTCCCCACCAGTGCATTCAATGTACTGATAATCTACCAGTTCGTTTACAGGATGCAAAAAAATCTCGTTCGGTGCGGATGCCTCCTTCGTGCGTGCTAAGGCCAGGAGTCCACTTTGAAGCCTTGGAGCGCTGCATCCGGAACTGAAGCACTTATACAAGACATAATGTTGGTACATTGCCTAAACATCGCCTGTACAATCATTCCACAAATGTAGCCACTTGGCATGCTTTTATTATTTTTGAGAGAGAGATCTGAGCGAATCGTAATCTCGGCCAAGCGCCGCCTGTAACACTTGTTTATATTAATAAAGAGTTTTACTTCAACTTGTGTTATTCAATGCTTCCGCTATTGTCGACTCAGTGAACTTGTTATCGATCGCCTATGCGTTCATGACTCCGCTGCACTCGGACAATCTGTGCGACTCTGTGGCTTAGAACTCTTACCGCCAGCCAATGAACCACGGCCTTGCACGGGCGTGGTTCACGCTCGTGCGACATCACGTCCGGATGGGTCAAAGCGATCGTTCCGCGGGAACGCTGGCGCGGTGATTCTCGCTTGGCGGGAACGGCCGATTTGCCTACGGGAGGTCGGGGCGTGACCCCTCCCCCCCCCCCCACCCCCACCCACACACACAACATAAAAAAAAACTAAAATTTGAAAAATTGAGGGTAGTAGTAATAAAAATAAAATGGGATGGAGGGGGGGGGGGAGTGGGTAACATGATTAGCAAATAGGAATGGGGGTTAAATACAAATAAGTATAAGAAAATTTATAATTGATTTTCATATAAGCAAGCCAATAATAATTTTTTTCTAGACATATTACATACGCTAAGCCAACTATAAGGGTTAAAAAAATTAAAACAATTATTGACCATATACATCTACTTAGATGTTTCTTAAGGAAATATTTGTTTGCAAGTGAGTCCCTTAGATCCATTGTAGTTTTGCATAAGTGTCTCCTATTTTCTTTCAAACTCCCATAAATACTTAAAGATATGAATTTCCTAGTTAACCTAGGAAAATAGAAATATTTTATTTATTAAGTTTTTTAACTATTTATTCTTACAATTTTCAACCCTCTTACTCCTCCCTCTCTCACATGCAAGTGATAAGTCATATATGTTAACAATGAGAATAAAGAGAAGCGAAACATATGGAGTGAGGAATATCAGATATGAGAAATAATGGGTAACGCTGGGTTAAGAGTAGTAAATATAGATAAATCAAGAGAGAAGATAAAAAAAATGATAATTATATTCTTATAGGATTTTTGCATATAAGTTCTCAAACTCTAGTGTATTTTTAATAAAAAGAATCAATTATCATTAATTGTTGATAAATTTTTAAAATAAAAGAAAACTATAAGCCCCCTTATGTTTCAATTTATATTATTTTAAGGTTAAGACAATAAATAGACTATGATCTATATTTAACCTCTAAATTTTTTTTTTAATTTCTGAACGTTTTGCTCCAAAAGGTCACTAAAATTTCTCTTACAAAAAGCAAAATCTTCAATTATGGTGGATTTGAAAGAATGTCTCAGCCATTACATAAAAAATATTTGTATCATCATTTAGAGTAAATTTTGGTGATTAATGCAGAAAATGATAAATCTTAAAATAAATGTTACTTTGCACCATTTAATATTGTTTTCTATTTGATTTTCCAGCATGTGTTATTTTATATTGAAGTATATTTCAAGATATTCCCAAAAAAAATTGACATATTTTTTTAAGAGATTATGGTTATAAATGATGGATTTATGGATTTAAAAAAGAAAATAGAAATGATATAATAGAGATAAATAAGTAGGAGAATGAGGGAGGGAGGGAGGAGAGAGACAAATAAAGATAAGAAAGAGGTAATTTGTTCCACTAAGAAACATTGAAGAAGATAGATGTTAGAAAAAAAATTTAATGGAGGTCCGTGAAGCTAACAATGGAGAAGAATATGATTAGTTAAAAAATTAAACAATTACTAAAGACAAAATGAATCTAATGATGCTCCATAATACGTACAGGAGGCCAGACCTGTCACGCAGTCCGTGATCTATATGAGACTCACAACTCGTGTAACAACTGTGTCACGGCCAATGAATCTAATGATGCTCCATAATACTGGGATGGTCTCATAAAGTAGGTCCAAAAATCTACATAAATAAATATGATACGACGACAACGTCGTTGCACCCAAGTTTCCTTGGACGCATAATTTATTTAGCAATAATTGAACTAAATAAGCAGAAATAAATATGCATGCATTAGCTGAAATATAAATAATAGTACAATGGCAATGTATACTTGTCGAGCAAGAGTTCTGTAGAGTGCAAGCGTCCAATTTTGTGTTAAGTTTAGTGAAAGAAGTGGGGTTAGGGTTTGGGAGAGTTGTAATATATATAGAGAATAAGAGGCGGTGGGGAAACTTAGTGGTCTCAAAGACTACTGCTGCTGTTGTTTCTTTCTTTCATTGGTTTTGGTTTCGGTTGAGGAGAGTTTAGTAATAATAGATTAAGAGGCGGTGGAATGAGACGGTGGTGTTGCTGCCGATATTTTTTTTCACACGCACGGAGAAGGTAAAGCAAAGTTGGTTTTTGCTACTGCTGTTGTTGATATTTCTTCCCCTAACGGGTCCGGGTAGGGGTTAAACGGTTAGTGGGTTTAGGATAGAGGATTTGGGTTTCGGGTTGAGATCCAATAGGAATTCTTTGTGCATACCATTAAGCTAGCAACTGTCCAAAGGGTCTCATACATGGAATAATTTAGAAAAAAATTATAAAGGCTCCATAAATCCCCTAAATGCACAAACACTTCAAATAAAAATTAAATAAAATATATTTCCTCTATTTAGCTCATAACTACTATAAATAAATAATTAATATGGTTTATAAAATTAGGGGTCTTACATTCTACCCAACTTATAAAAATTTTGTTCTCGAAATTAAAAATAGGGTAGGATCTCTCTATCTAATCTCTCTTGATCACAATCAAAATTTATCTCATGTTTAATAATGCAATTTCTACCCAACTTAGAATTTACCCATCTATCACTCAAGGCTATACTTTCAAGAAAACTATTTCTCAAATTATTTAATCATGTTATTCAATCCTCAAAGTTTACACAAAATATATCACCTATGATATACCCTCAATTTCGGGAAGTAATCATCAAATAATATGATTGGCCTACGGGGTATCTCTAGTACTATCTGTATCTCATACTTATACTAAGCACGAGGTTTCGTCTTTCCGAAATAAGGAAGGACGGAAAATAATAATAAAGAATTCTAGGTGAAGGTGATAGAATACAAGTACGAGGTTCAAGGAGTTTTAAAGAATTCAATTGGGAATCGTCAAGACGGTTGTGGGTTAAAATCATATTTTTGGTAATTCCTATTCACATGCTCGTATCAGTACAGTTATGTAACCAATGCGATATGCGAGACATGTCTAGGGGCAAGTATATTCATCTACTAGTCAACTATATATCTCAATCCACGTAAAGTAATATTGCGAAGGGCGAACCAAGCGCACTATGGTTGATCAGACCGTAATACACTGATTCTGAAATGTATTAATGTATGCATCCACTAATACATATATCATGAACAAGCTTGATAAAAGAATAAGCTTTCAAAACTATGCTGTAACAGCAGCATAAGTCAAGGTAGTACCGAGAATATAAGTACGCTAGATTATGATGAGAGAAGTTACAAAATAATTCAAGTCACAAAGAGATAAGACTCTACAGTCTCTACAGTTGTCATACTAACTCATTGTCTAAGTCGCTAGTTGACCAAATAGGGTATGGGCCTCTAAAATTTATAGTCTGGATAAACATTATCTTCTTATGCTAGTGTACAGTTAATGTCATTCAACTATCATACCTTACTAAGGAGTCATGAGGACTATGTGATACTAGGTTGTGAGGCATACTACCCAACTAATAAAAATTCGTCATTGAAATTAAAACTAAGTCACGGTAGAAAGTCAAGGAGGGTATAAGGTATAAATTAATAAAGTAAATTTATACCTTGATCAACGAATAGGTTTGCGTATGTAGCGCTCAATTTTTAGCGCGCAATTGCCTCTCCTTCTCCCCTCAAACCTTGTTCCGAGCAACTCCGCTCAATCAATATGGAAATTCTCTTTCTATATATAAGGCTATCCGATGGTTTAGTATAAAGCCAACTGACCGGAGTAAGTCTACCAGCTTGGACATAAGACAATTTTTAGTGCCATTCCTTTCCTAAAGGGAAAACGTTCGCGCCTCTGCCGTCCTCGCATTGCCAAGTTGATTCTCCTGGTCTATTTATCTGCTGAGCTGGCTTTGGTGCTGGAAGTGCTAGCCTCTGTGCCGGCGGTGGAAGTGTCAATGCTTGTTGCATAGGACAGTCTTTCCTCATATGCTGTCCGAAACCACATCTCATACATTATCTTAGGCGAATTCGACAGTCCCTCATAATATGTCCGCGTTTCCCACAATAATGACAGTGGAGCTTCTCTGGGATCTGGTATGGTACTGATGTTGCTGAGCTAAAGGATGTCTGGTAGGTCCTCCTTATTGTGTTCTTGCTGGTCCTTGCTGCATCCTCAGCTGACCTCCTTTTCCTCTGTTGATGGTTTCTTGCAATCTGGCTTCCGTTAGTAACTCGGCATAAGAGATTCGGGACTGTGAGCTTGTATAATATTGGAGCTCCTGAGTTAGTCCGCGATGAAACCTCTTAGCCTTGGCCAAGTCATCTGGTATCAGGGTAGCGCCATATTTACTAAGGCGACTAAACTCAGTATCATATTCGTCCACTGTTATGTTTCCCTGCTCCAGGTGGAGAAACTGATCGTACAATGCATCTCTGACGGTGTTCGAAGTACTTCTTTTCAAAGCACTCCAAGAACTGCTCCCAAGTCTGGTATGTACCCAGCTGGCGTTCCATGGATTCCCACCAGTGATGAGCATTACCATCTAGAAGCGTCCTTACACCCGTCATCCACAGCTCTGTAGGTAGCTGTGATGCTTCTAATAACTTCCGAGTGTGAGTGATCCAGTTGGTAGTTTCCTCTGGGCTCTCAATGCCTTTATACGGCCTCGGACCCATCTGTACAAAGTCCTTTACTGAACCAACTCTAGCTCGAGGTACTGGAGTTAGTGCTTGAGCTGGTACAGTAGTCTTTGTAGCCATCCTTTCAAGTGCTGCTAGGAACTCTTGTCTCTGTTCTGCTGCTTGCTGTCTCTGTTCCTGTATCATCATCTGGAAGAATTAGAACAGTTGTGCCTGGCCATCCTGCGGTATTGATGATACTAGAAGGTTCCCATTAGGTGGAACTGGAAGATCAGATGGAACTGGACTGTGAATCTGTCCATATGATCCCGGAAGTCTAGGAATTATTGAGGTTCCTCATTGAGTCTGTCCATTGACTCTAGGAGTTATGTCGCCATCGGCGACAGTACATCCCTTCTACATATCCATCTCTCTGTAGGTGATGTACACAACGATTTAGAAGAAGTACATGAATCAAACAGGATGCAAGCATTAGATAGAATGTAGAAGCATGAAATATGCTAGGAAATCGTCCGCGTATTTTATAGTCAAAATCCTCCAACATACATGAAGTCCCTCCCTGCGTAAAAATAGGGCTTCTAGGGTATAAAATAGGCTGCTGAGCTGTCCGCGTAGAACAGAGATTCAAGTAGTCAGCGTAAAATAGAGATTCAAGAAAGTTTTGGCATAAAGTAAGACTTCAGAGTTGTTCGCGTAAAGCAGAGAGGCGTAAAGTAGAGTTTCAGAACTGTTTGGGAAAAAGTCTGCATAAAAGTATGCCGGTGTAAAGTTTGCGTAGAAAATTTGTGCGTAAAATATCTGCGCGTAAAAGATCTGCGCATAAAAATTCTGCTGCGTAAAGATATGCTGTGTAAAGTCTGCGCGTAAAAATTCTGCTGCGTAAAATATATGTTGCGTAAAATATGTGATGCGTAAATTCTGTGCGTAAAAATTCTGCTGCATAAAATATATGCTGCATAAAGTTCGCGTGTAAAAAGTCTACGCGTAAAAGATTTGCTATTCTTCCTGCATAAAGTATGCCTGCGTAAAATTTGCGTAAAGGTTTCCTGCTTAAAGTCTGCGTAAAGGTCTGCGCGTAAAAAGTTTTCGCACGTAAAGAAATCTGCGAGTAAAGTCTGAAATACGTTGCAGCATAAAGTTTGTACGAGGAACTCTTTGTATTTCCTCGGATGAATTTGTCAGACAAATTAGTGAACCTGACATCTGACAAAAGTGTTGCACGATAATCGAGAGGACGGCTGTGATGATGATTTTGCACAGAGACCTAGGATGTCGTTTAGTGCCATATTTGATATAAGTCATTTTTACGCATCCAAAAGGAAGAAAAGTTGAGTCTTCTGAATACGTTGCCTATAGAAACGAGTTTTTTTTACGCTCAAGACAAGACAAAATTAGATGCCACGTCAAAAGTTGTTTCTACACAGGGTTCGAGACATATCTCTGCATTTAATGCACGAGATTACTATTTAAAATTAGTCATGACTGGGAAGGCTAAGTGTAAACACCCTGATTTTTCAGAATAATTTTAATATAATTTTCTCCAACTTTTCGGTATTTTTCTGGATGAAGAACCAAGGTAATTATGATTGAAAGATTTTTAAACATTGTTAATTGGTGTTAAAATATTATGAAAATAATATTTTATGGTGTAAAATGGAAAACCGGACATAGGATAATTTTCTGTGAATTTATTGGACTCCGAAAATGCGTTTAAAGATCTAAAAACTATTGGTTATTTAAACCAAAAACAAACCTGACTGAACCAAACCTGACTGAACCAAACCAAACATGAACCAGACCAAACCTGACTGAACCGAACCAGGCCAACCCAGCTTAGCGGGTCGGGTCGGGTCTGATCCGAGTCAACCCGACCCAAAACCGGGCCTGCAACACCCACAGAACCCTAGAATTCCCCTGCCGGAATTCCTGTAGCAGCTGTATAAAACCCCTCCTTGGCGTGCGTGCCCAGCCCTCGGAAACCCTAGCCAGCCGCGCCGTCATCTCCCAGATCTCCCTGGCCTCCTCCTCCATCTTCCCCGAACCCAGTTCCTCCGCCTCCGACGAACCCGACGCCTCTCTCACCCCCACTCCGGTCATTCCCCTCCGTCCTAGCCGACTACCGGCGCCGCCCTCCAGCACTGACACTCGACGCCGCCTGTTCCCTCACCGCCTCCACGACTCCATACCGCAGCTCCCCCATCACTCCTCGACCTCTCCCCACTCCACCCGAGTCCACCCAGCCCCGCTCGTCCCGACGCCGAGCCTCCGCCCCGCGGCTGAACCCGCTCCGGCCAACTGTGCAGAGTCGCCGCCCTAGCCCGACCTCGCCGACCCTGAGCCTGACTCCCTTCGGCGAAGCCCCCACCGCTGTCTCGAGCAGAACCCTAGAGCAGCAGACACACGGACACAAGAGCTCGACCAGGACACGAGCAGGACACGAGAATTCAGACTTCTCGGAGCCCAGTTCAGGTAACGTTTTCTCTCACCTCGTAATTCTGTTTTCGATTCTGTCAGTTGCGTCGCGTAGACTGTATAACCCTCTCGGTGCCCGTGCAACCCGCTCGGTGCATCGCGTCCTGTGGTGATCACAAACCGCGATCCAAAAATAGGAAAAACAACGCCCTGTTTTACCTCGGAACTGAGTGCGCCCCGCCAAATGGGACGACTTGGTCGCACGTGATCTTTACCGAAATGTGCGTGACGTTGATACGGACATGCAAAATTTCGTAGAAGTCGATTCGGATGTGCGTGCACACCGGAATCAACGCGTATCCGCCGACAACGCCTCGTATCCGCCTATTCTGGAACACGTTGTAACTTTGTGTACACACGTCGGATCGAGACAAAACTTGCGCCATCGGACTCGTAGCAATATGCTGGTCCTGTGACCCATGTTTGGTTCGATTCTGATAACGTTGACAAAATCGTGTATCGTGGGCCCTATAGGCTCCACTTGACGGGCAATTTTGTGATCGGCTCATCGGAATCCAATTCTGAAAGTTCCGTTGGGTTCGTATCATCGTTTATGACCTGTTGACACTAAGTTTGACAAATTTGGAGACCTTTGACCCTGACACATTTTTCGGTGCAAAGTGGCCCACATGTGGACCCCGCTTTCGCCCAAAAATGTCATTTTTGCCCTTGTGTCCAAATTAGACTTAAGGACAGGCATTTCTAGCTATTTGATATCTTTTGAGACTGTTGGTGATGTTTATTACAGCTTTTGGAGGAGTACCTACAGGTTCCACTGATACAGGGACAACTGTTGATATTCAAACCCCAGGCAAGTGTACCTTGCCAAACTCTGCAGTATTGTTATATATTTTCCTTGCTTCATTTATATTGTTGTGCATGCTTAACCTAGGACCATGTGACTTACTTAGCGTCCGATTAATAGTCGGGTGCCAACACCATACGCGACGTTGTGTATTGTCATCTAGAGATGGACATTCGTGACACTTTATATTCTCGTACTTGTCTTATCAAGTACACTATGACCCAGGATACTTGACACTATTCATGAGACAGGATCTTCCTGAGATATTCATGGTGATTCTGTATAGGATACATGACTTGACAGAGATACTATATTCATAGATACTTTATGACTTGTGCATTAGCTATGATCCCGCTTGACATGGACATGAGACGTTATGGTCATGATATGCGTGGTTACATTGGGTGGGGAGAGACACACAGGCTACAGACTGTTTTATATATATCTACTACTATTGTGAGGTCGTAGACTCTCGAGAAGAGCTAGACACATTACCGATTATTACCGCTACCGGCTCCCCGATACAGAGCTTGTAGTGGCTCAGCCTGAGTACTCGTGATGCTCTCATCTTGCATTTTACATAGATGGTTATATAGCTTACCCTATTTATTTTATTATGTTGCTGCACTGCATTTATTTTGGCTTGTATTATCTGTACCTTGCTATGTCCCCTGAGGACCTGGATCTGGATTATGTCCCCAGGATTTGCAGACGAGATCTATCCCGAGGTATACGGGACCGGAGCAGAAGCAGATACAGGAGCTGTACCGACACCCTAGGACGAGGTGTTAGCTGAAGACTTTTCCTGAGCATCTATGTTCCATGCTCAGTATTTACTTTATTCTGTCATTTATATTTTGGTCTGTTGAACCATTGTATCAGATATTTATCGGGTTGTTCCCCGAAGCACTTTGTTGAGATTGGTTGATGATTTACATTCCTTATATTCTGTGGATCATATTTTATATCTTGTGTGGATGAGATTAGTTGTGCCATGATTGTCGTAGTGTAAACCCCCAGAATTTTCAAATTATTAAATATTGGATTTTTCCTAATTTTCTGGAATTTTCTGGGAATTTTCTGAAATTAAAATCAAGATTCTTAATTATTAAATAATTTTTAATTATCAATAAATAATATTAAAATATTATAGAAATAACATTTTTGGGTGTAAAATGAAAAACTGGACTTAGGGTAATTTTTCTGGATTTTTCTGGGCCTCAGACCTATTTTTAAATGCCTAAAAACTAATTTTTAATTAATTAATTAATTAACTGATTATTTATTATATTTATTAATATTTATTTATTTATTTATTTTTTATTTATTTATTTTTTCCTTTGGGCCCGGTCCAGCCCAGAGGGCCGAGCCCAGCAGCCAGCCCGTTCCTTGCGGGTCGGGCGGGTCTGCCCAGACCCGTTAGCCGCCCGACCTGACCCGGAGGCCTCTCTCCCCCAGTCCCCTCTCCGCCCGCGTTCACCGCCGCCCTCAGCGCGCAGCGCCGCCCTCCGCGCGCAGCGCCGCCCTCTCCGCGCCACGACACCCCCTCACTCCGCCGTGCTCGGCCTCCCCCTAACCGCCTCCTCCCCTATTTAAACTCCCCCCTTCTTCTTCTTCCTCCTCCTTCACCCTAACCCTAACCCTAACTCCGGCGATCGGCTCCGGCCTCCTTCCCTGCGCCGGAACCCATCCTCCTCCCTCAGCCTCCGTCGCCCTCCTCCAGTGCCTCGCCGTCCTCGCAGAACCCCGTCGCCGTCGCCTCCAGCCGCCTCCCCCTCTTCTTCCCCGACGACAGCAGCCGCAGCGCCGCCCTGGGCCGCCCCGCGCCGCCGCCTCCGCCCGAACGCTGCGCCGCTCTCCGCCGCAGCACCCTCGGCCTCTCCGCCGCCGTGCCGACCACCGGCCACCACCGCAGCGTCCCCAAAACCCTAACCCTAGGATCCTGTGTCCGACACGAGTCGGACACGTGTCGGACTAGGTTCGACCCCGGTTTTTCGGGTCCCCTTCAGGTGCGTGTAACTTTTTGTTCGTAGCTCCGTTTTTAATTTCGCAAATTGCGTTGTGAAGCCTGTATGACCCTCTCGGTGTCCGGACAAACCGCTCGGGGCATCGCGACCTGTGGTGATCGCACACCGCGATCCAAAAACAGGAAAAACTAGACCCTGTTTCACCCCGGAACTGAGTGCGCCCTGCCAAACGGGACGACTTGGTCGCGTGCGGTCTTCACAGATACGTGCGCGTCGTCGATACGGACGTGTGAGATTTCGTGGAAGCTGATTCGGGTGTGCGTGCACACCGGAATCAACGTATATCCGCGGACATCGCCCCGTATCTGACTTTTCAGCATTTTGCCCTAACTTCTTGTACACTCGTCAGATCGAGACGAAACTTGCGCCATCGGACTCGTAGCGATACGCTGGTCCTGTGGGTCAAGTTTGGTTCGATTCTGAGAACGTTGACGAAATATCGTGTCGTGGGCCCCACAGGCCCCGCTTGACGGACGATTTTGTGTTTGGCTCATCGGAATCCAAATCTGGAAGTTCTGTTGGGTTCGTATCAGCGTTCCTGACCTGTTGATACTAAGTTTGGTGAATTTGGAGACCGTTGACCCGGACACATTTTTCGGTGCAAAGCGGGCCCACCGGCGGACCCCGTTTTGACCCGAAACTGCCGTTTTTGCCCTTGTCTCCAAATTAGACCCAAGGACAGGCATTTCTAGCTATTTGACATCTTCTGAGCATGATGGTAATGTCTATTTTAGCTTTTGGACTCATCTCTGGAAATTTTCCCAAGAACCAATTAATCAGATCCAAACAACAGGCAAGTACCTGCACTTCAAGTTAAATCTTTATATTGTGATAATTAATTCCCTACTTTACTAGTACCCTTGATGATTACACCTAGTGTTAGAAATGCTG
This sequence comes from Iris macrosiphon, assembly GCA_036927795.1. Taxonomy (NCBI): domain Eukaryota; kingdom Viridiplantae; phylum Streptophyta; class Magnoliopsida; order Asparagales; family Iridaceae; genus Iris; species Iris macrosiphon. Next base: position 50,721,565 of record JAYESA010000009.1, read on the forward strand.
GATTTCACGTCTTGAATATTGGAGTTCATGTCTTATTTTTTATGTCGGGTGGGAGAATACTAGAAGGCATGTAGTTTACCCTTTCCCCTGCCATATTTAATAGCTGTTGGTACACGACTGTACCTCATCCGGATCTCGATTTCCCCTATTTAATAGTCGTTTATGATGGCCGAATTAGCCTTATAAACCCTTACATGCCAACTATGTATTCTAAAAACAAACACAAGTTCACACAGATAGTTTCTGGTCATGTTATATTTCTTGCTGACTGTTGTAGTTTCACTTCCTGTCTTATTTATTTCTATTTTCTCATATTCCTGTTTACAGCATTAACTCTGAGATATTGATGTTCTTTTATGCAGTTTCTCAACATGATATTCATTTTAATTGTCATAAATATTTAGTTTAATCTTGTTGTGCACTATGTACTTTGCTCCTTTCCTGACTGGATCTGTTGATTTAGGCGATGATGAGGACCTTGCCCCTACATATTATGGTCCCTATAAGGGTACAGATGATACTTATTAGGAGCCAGATCCCACCCAGGAAACCTCTGTTGCAGAGTAGCTAGCAGTAGCTATCTTTTATTTCTGTTTCTTATCTTAGTAATCGGGTTTGTCCCCGATTTCATTCTGAATTTATGTACTAAAACATTTGAATCTGTTATCGTATTTATTTTCGTTGCAATCTTAAGTTTCTGTTCTCATTATTATCTTGCCTATGTTAATTGTGAATGAGCTAGTTTAGTAAATCTGGAATTGACCTAGACAGCGTACTACCGCCGACTCTGCGGCGTAGGCTGGACGTACCCACGCACTCGTGCCCGAATTTCCGGGTGTGGGTCGTGACACATTTTTATGGTGGCCCATGCAGGTCCTATCCCTAAATAGGGTAATACCCTAAGACAGGGTATGGAATAAGATTGAGAATTCTAGGAAAAGCTCATTCACAGTATAGGGTCCTTATTTCAATTCTTGATATCATTTCTGCTCAATTTTCCTATCGCCTTTGATTTTCAAGTAATCTATTCTGATTCCCTATCCCTTAATCTTTCAGAATGGTCCAGACAAGGAACACAGTAGGAGGCACATCAGAACCAGCTGAGCAGAATGTGCCCGAGACTCTTGCACTCCCGCCGCCTCCATCTGTTCCGGCAGTTACTCTGGATGGGACACAGCTACTTAGAGTGTTCCAGGGATTGGTAGAATCCCAGAAAAAATAGACTGTACTTCTGCGGACCAGCCTCTCAGAAGCTCTTAAGTCCCAGAAGTCGTCACTCAAGAGGCCAGGGAGTGCCAAAGACTTCAAAAATCTTAGACCCCTGGAATTCTACGGAACTGAGGGCATTCTCTATGCCGATGAGTGGATAGAGAACGTCGAGAGACTCCTGAAGACTGCTCGGGTTCCTGATGATCTCAAAGTGGAGTCCGCAAGCCTGCAACTGTTCGACATTGCTCGAACCTGGTTCAGAGATGAACCCCAACTATCTGCTCCTGACCTCACCTGGGAGGACTTCAAGAGGCTATTCAAGGAGAAATTCTACCCCGAAGTGGCTCGGGAAGCTCTCGAAAGCCAATTCGAGAGACTGGAACAAGGTAACCTGTCTGTTGATGAGTATACTGCTGAATTTAGCAGGTTGAGCCACTTTACGGAGTATATGGTTCGTACCCCGGAGGACAGAGCCCGTAGATTCAAGAAGGGGCTATCTCCGGATATTCGCCTTGCTGTCACCACCAGCCGAGCTCGCACCTATGAAGAAATCCTGAGCGTGGCACAAGGCGTTGAGAGAGATATGGGGCATAAACTGAAACGGGAGAGAGATACCGAAAATGCGGGATCCAACAAACGCCCTTTTCAACAACAACAACAACAGCAGAGGGCCCCACAGCAAACTCAGCGTCCTCTCCCTCGAGCTCCAACACCCCAACACCAGGCTCAAGGACAGAACCAACAAGCTGCTGCTTGTAACTTTTGCCAAAAACCAGGTCATACTTGGCAAGTCTGCAGGAAGAGGCTAGGTGCCTGCCTCTACTGCGGCTCAGCAGCGCACCAAATGAGGGACTGTCCAGCTGCTCAAGGACGCACCGCTGCACCAAAGGCTCCAGCCCAGGCCAGGGCCCCAGCAGCACAACAGAGGGGACCCTCGCTTCCAACACAACAACAACGCTTTGCTCAGCACCAACAGCAGCAACAGAGGGGTACACCGCAGCAAGGCCGTGCTTATGCAATGACTCTGGAAGAAGCGGAAGCCACAGCAGACGTGATCACAGGTTCTGTGCTTATAAATTCAATACCAGCTATTACTTTATTTGACTCTGGAGCTTTATATTCATTCATGTCAGTAGATTTCCTTATGAAGCATAGCTTAATCACTAAACCCCTTAGAAATTGTTATAAGATCATTACCGGTGGAGAAATTATCCCGGTTAGTGATGCCTGTAACAATTGCCCTATTATATTGTGTGGAAGAGAACTGTATGCTAGGCTACTCGTAATGCCAGTGTCCAGTTTTGATATTATACTGGGTATGGATTGGTTGAGTCAACATCATGCCACTATAGACTGCCACAGAGGTAGTGTAATCTTCAGGCCCCCTGACAAGCCAGAATTTGAATTTGCTAGAGGTTCTAGAGAAATGGGTAATAACAAAATTTGTGGAGCCCTAGTAACAGAAGAATTGCCACTACCCATCATCTCTGAATATCTTGATGTCTTCCCTGAGGATCTCCCAAGCTTACCTCCAGACCGAGAAGTTGAATTCTCTATTGACCTAGTGCCAGGAGCAGCACCAGTATCTCAAAATCCCTACAGAATTAACAAGAAGGAGATAATAGAACTAAATGAGCAAATCAAAGAACTAGAAGACAAATGCTTCATTAGGTCTAGTATCTCACCCTGGGGAGCTCCAGTATTATTTGTGCCCAAGAAGGACGGAACATCCCGAATGTGTATTGACTATAGGGCCTTGAATGCCTTAACAATTAAGAATAAGTATCCCCTGCCCAGGATAGATGACCTATTTGATCAGTTGAGTGGAGCTCGGGTATTTTCAAAGATTGATTTGAGGTCTGGTTACCACCAAGTAAGGGTGAGGAAGGAAGACATCCCTAAAACTGCTTTCAATACCCGGAACAGATACTACGAATTCTTAGTAATGCCGTTCGGGTTGACGAATGCTCCAGCAGTTTTTATGAACTTAATGAACAGAGTTTTCCAGCCATACCTAGACAAATTTGTAGTGGTCTTCATTGATAATATTTTGATCTACTCCAAGACCCCTGAAGAACATGAAGAACATTTGAGGTTAGCATTGGAGACTTTGAGGAAGGAAAAACTTTATGGAAAATTATCTAAATGTGCTTTCTTCCTAGACAAAGTAGAATTCTTGGGACATGTTATGACTGGAGATGGAATAGCAGTAGATCCTAAAAAGATAGCGGCAGTAGAATCCTGGCCCACTCCAGACTCTGTAGCTGAGATTAGAAGTTTCCTGGGACTAGCTGGCTACTATCGGAAGTTTGTGAAGGACTTTGCAAGAATTGCTGAACCCATGACAAAATTAACAAGGAAGGATGAAGAGTTCACCTGGACTGATGAATGTCAGCATGCTTTTAAGGAATTGAAGAAAAGGCTGACTACTGCCCCTATTCTGACCTTACCTTCTGGAACCGGAGGTTTCGCTATTTATAGTGATGCTTCTGGAAAAGGTCTAGGTTGTGTATTGGAGCAGAACAAGAAAGTAATAGCATATGCCTCTAGACAGCTTTGACCTCATGAAAAGAACTATCCAACTCATGATTTAGAATTGGCAGCTGTCATTTTTGCTCTTAAGCTATGGAAGCATTATCTTTATGGAGAAAGGGTGGAAATATTTACGGACCATAAAAGTCTAAAATATATCTTCACTCAGAAAGAGCTGAACATGAGGCAAAGAAGGTGGCTGGAACTAATGAAAGACTTTGATATCACCCTTCAATATCATCCTGGGAAGGCCAATGTAGTTGCTGATGCTCTAAGCAGATATCCTATGGCGATGTACTTGACTATGGACAGACACCTGCTAGAGGACTTGGAAAGTTTAGGTATTGAAATAATTATCCCAGGAAAAGAAGGCCAAATGATGAACTTGCAGATTCAGTCTACTTTAATAGACAAGATCAAGGAGACTCAGTTTCAAGACGAAGGCCTGCGAAGCCTTCGAGGACAAGTGCAAGCTGGATTAGTGGAAGATTTCAGAATTCATGAAGATGGATCACTGAGGCATGGCGATAGATTATGCGTACCTCAAGGAGACATAAGAGAAGAAATTATGCAAGAGGCGCACCGATCGCAATACTCTATACATCCAGGAGCCAACAAGATGTACAAGGACCTAAGGACGCATGTTTGGTGGCATGGCATGAAAAGAGAAGTAGCCAGGTTCGTATCTCGTTGTTTAGTGTGCCAGCAAGTCAAGGCAGAAAGACAAAGACCTGGAGGATTGCTTCAACCACTGCCCATTCCGGAGTGGAAGTGGGAACATATCACAATGGATTTTGTTTCCGGACTTCCAAGGACACCTAGTGGAAAGGATGTAATTTGGGTGATAGTAGATAGACTGACCAAGTCTGCACATTTTCTACCTTTCAAAGTGGGCCTATCTACAGAGAAGCTGGCAGATTTATATATCAGACATATTGTTAGGTTGCATGGAGTTCCAGTAAGTATTATCTCCGACCGAGATTCAAGATTCACCTCTCACTTCTGGAAGAGCTTACAAGCCAGCTTGGGGACGCAACTCAAATTCAGCACAGCTTATCATCCCCAAACCGATGGACAATCGGAACGTATAATCCAGACACTTGAAGATATGCTCCGTACATGTGTTCTAGATTTTGGAGGATCCTGGGAAGACTACCTACATCTTGTGGAGTTCTCTTATAATAACAGTTACCAAGCAAGTATTGAGATGACTCCATTTGAAGCTCTGTATGGACGAAGATGTCGTACCCCGCTATCATGGGACGACGTTGGAGAAAGAGCCCTGCTGGGACCAGAGATGGTGATCGATTCAACTGAGAAGGTAAAGCAAATAAGGGACAGACTTCGAGTGGCTCAAGACAGGCAACGACATTGGGCAAATAGCCACCGAAGGCCCTTAGAATTTGAGGTTGGAGAACTGGTATTCTTGAAGATTTCCCCGACACGTGGCACCATTAGGTTCGGAAGGAGTGGAAAACTCAGCCCAAGATTTATTGGACCTTTTGGCATTCAGGAGAAAATCGGAGAAGTGGCATATCGACTGGCATTGCCACCCTCTCTGGATGGAGTCCACAATATATTCCATGTGTCGCAGCTGAGAAAGTATGTGTCAGACCCCAGCCACATTTTGGATCACTCAGAGCTCGAAGTAGGCCCAAGTCTGACTTACCAAGAGCAACCCATGGAGATACTGGATCGATCGGAGAAAGTTCTGCGGAACCAGGTTATCTCCCTGGTTCGCGTAGCTTGGAAGCACCATTCTCCCGGCGAATCCACCTGGGAGCGAGAAGACGAGATTAGAGAGCGATACCCCTATCTTTTTGAACCCTGAGGTATATTTTATTTCTCGGCCTTTTTTTTCGTGCCTTTGTTATTCTTAAATTTCGAGGACAAAATTTTTATAAGTTGGGTAGGTTGTAAACCCCCAGAATTTTCAAATTATTAAATCTTGGATTTTTCCTAATTTTTTGGAATTTTTTGAGAATTTTCTGAAATTAAAATCAAGGTTCTTAATTATTAAATAATTTTTAATTGTCAATAAATAATATTAAAATATCATGAAAATAATATTTTTGGGTGTAAAATGAAAAACTGGACTTAGGATAATTTTTCTGGATTTTTCTGGACCTCAGACCTATTTTTAAATGCCTAAAAACTAATCTTTAATTAATTAATTAATTAACTGATTATTTATTATATTTATTAATATTTATTTATTTTTTTTTTATTTTTTTTTCCTTTTGGCTCTGCCCAGCCCAGTGGGCCGAGCCCAGCAGCCAGCCCGTTCCTTGCGGGTCGGGCGGGTCTGCCCAGACCCGTTAGCCGCCCGACCCGACCCGGAGGCCTCTCTCCCCCAGCCCCCTCTCCGCCCGCGTTCACCGCCGCCCTCCGCGCGCAGCGCCGCCCTCTCCGCGCCACGATACCCCCTCACTCCGCCGTGCTCGGTCTCCCCCTAACCGCCTCCTTCCCTATTTAAACTCCCCCCTTCTTCTTTTTCCTCCTCCTTCACCCTAACCCTAACCCTAACTCCGGCGATCGGCTCCGGCCTCCTTCCCCGCGCCGGAACCCCATCCTCCTTCCTCAGCCTCCGCCGCCCTCCTCCAGCGCCTCGCCGCCCTCGCAGAACCCCGTCGCCTCCAGCCGCCTCCCCCTCTTCTTCCCCGACGACAGCAGCCGCAGCGCCGCCCTGGGCCGCCCCGCGCCGCCGCCTCCGCCCGAACACTGCGCCGCTCTCCGCCGCAGCACCCTCGGCCTCTCTGCCGCCGTGCCAACCACCGGCCACCACCGCAGCGTCCCCAAAACCCTAACCCTAGGATCCTGTGTCCGACACGAGTCGGACACATGTCGGACTCGGTTCGACCCCGGTTTTTCGGGTCCCCTTCAGGTGCGTGTAACTTTTTGTTCGTAGCTCCATTTTCAATTCTGCAAATTACGTTGTGAAGCCTGTATGACCCTCTCGGTGCCCGGACAAACCGCTCGGGGCATCGCGACCTGTGGTGATCGCACACCGCGATCCAAAAACAGGAAAAACCAGACCCTGTTTCATCCCGGAACTGAGTGCGCCCCGCCAAACGGGACGACTTGGTCGCGTGCGGTCTTCAGAGATACGTGCGCGTCGTTGATACGGACGTGTGAGATTTCATGGAAGCTGATTCGGGTGTGCGTGCACACCGAAATCAACGCGTATCCGCGGACATCGCCCCGTATCCGACTTTTCGGCATTTTGCCCTAACTTCTTATACACTCGTCAGATCGAGACGAAACTTACGCCATCGGACTCGTAGCGATACGATGGTCCTGTGGGTCAAGTTTGGTTCGATTCTGAGAACGTTGACAAAATCGCGTGTCGTGGGCCCCACAGGCCCCGATCGACGGGCGATTTTGTGTTCGGCTCATCGGAATCCAAATCTGAAAGTTCTGTTGGGTTCGTATCAGCGTTCCTGACCTATTGACACTAAGTTTGGTGAATTTGGAGACCGTTGACCCGGACACGTTTTTCGGTGCAAAGCGGGCCCACCGGCGGACCCCGTTTTGACCCGAAACTGCCGTTTTTGCCCTTGTCTCCAAATTGGACCCAAGGACAGGCATTTCTAGCTATTTGACATCTTCTGAGCGTGATGGTAATGTCTATTTTAGCTTTTGGACTCATCTCTGGAAATTTTCCCAAGAACCAATTAATCAGATCCAAACAACAGGCAAGTACCTGCACTTCAAGTTAAATCTTTATATTGTGATAATTAATTCCCTACTTTACTAGTACCCTTGATGATTACACCTAGTGTTAGAAATGCTGGATTTCACGTCTTGAATATTGGAGTTCATGTCTTGTTTTTATGTCGGGTGGGAGAATACTAGAAGGCATGTAGTTTACCCTTTCCCCTGCCATATTTAATAGCTGTTGGTACACGACTGTACCTCATCTGGATCTCGATTTCCCCTATTTAATAGTCGTTTATGATGGCCGAATTAGCCTTATAAACCCCTACATGCCAACTATGTATTCTAAAAACAAACACAAGTTCACACAGATAGTTTCTGGTCATGTTATATTTCTTGCTGACTGTTGTAGTTTCACTTCCTGTCTTATTTATTTCTGTTTTCTCATATTCCTGTTTACAGCATTAACTCTGAGATATTGATGTTCTTTTATGCAGTTTCTCAACATGATATTCATTTTAATTGTCATAAATATTTAGTTTAATCTTGTTGTGCACTGTGTACTTTGCTCCTTTCCTGACTGGATCTGTTGATTTGGGCGATGATGAGGACCTTGCCCCTACATATTATGGTCCCTATGAGGGTACAGATGATACTTATGAGGAGCCAGATCCCACCCAGGAAACCCCTGCTGCAGAGTAGCTAGCAGTAGCTATCTTTTATTTCTGTTTCTTATCTTAGTAATCGGGTTTGTCCCCGATTTCATTCTGAATTTCTGTACTAAAACATTTGAATCTGTTGTCGTATTTATTTCCGTTGCAATCTTAAGTTTCTGTTCTCATTATTATCTTGCCTATGTTAATTGTGAATGAGCTAGTTTAGTAAATCTGGAATTGACCTAGACAGCGTACTACCGCCGACTCTGCGGCGTAGGCTGGACGTACCCACGCACTCGTGCCCGAATTTCCTGGTGCGGGTCGTGACACGTAGACTTTGTTTTACAGCTTAAGTATGTCCTGATGGATCCATTAAATTGGGTTTGTCCATCGGTGCGTGCTGCTGGCCATTGCCACGCGTCCAGTCCCTCGGTATTTTGGGACTGGGGCGTGACACTAAGTCGGTGACAAATATGCTTACATCACCATCCTTATATTTTACGCCTAATCAGGCTACTCTACGCTGGTTATTTATTTTTCATGAATCATCAAGTTTGTGCATGGACAATTACCTACGTGGCTTGTATGACGTGTCATCCGCAGATTGGACGTGGGTAGCAGTTGTCATAATTGCAACATAAAGAAGGCAACCTTCTGCATAGTTTGGCCTTTTACGCCAACAAGACAGTCAATTGGCTTTATGCCAAGAACAGTTTATTTGGCTTTTACGCCAATAACAGTTTACTTGGCTTTTACGCCAACAACAGTCATTTGACTTTTACGCCAACAAGGGTAAAGGGTCTGGTCACAGGGTAAAGGGTTTTTGGCGTAAACTTTATTTATCCAAACATAGAATGGTTAAAAGGAAGAATAAGGTTTTAGTCAAGTGTGGATGAGATCCTTATACTCTATTCCTATACGCAGGCTTGTTTGGTACAGTTACGTAACCAAGATAATATATTCTTGACCTGCATGGGCCACCACAAAAAATATGTCACGCCCCAGTCCCAAAATACGTAGGACTAGGAATACGTAACACGTCCAGCCGTATGTATACGAACTCCAATATATGGAAACCATATACACACGTACGCTGTTTATGAATATCCAATCCACCAGTGGTAATATAATGTCACAACAAGTCACACAGAATCTATATCTCATCCACAGCACAAATAATAAGTAGAAATAAAGAGCTGAATAATATCTGAATATCAAGATGAGTATCTAGTCTGATAGTCGGGTGGAAACAAATCCACTACAAAACGACTATACTGAAGTAGTAACATGGATCTCTAAATAGCGATAATAAAATCACATATACTCCGAGGGTAAGACCTTCTCAGTCAGGTAAGTAGAGTCAGGTCCAGGTCCGTACTCCTGTGGATACTCCTGCTCGTCCATATCTGGAAAGGGACCAGGTTGTCACGCCCCAGTCCCAAAATATCAGGAACTAGGCCACGTGTCACTGGCCAGCTGACACGTCACTAAGGGCTTAATCTATTTTGAATAGACCCATAGGGACGTGCTACGCTGTCCTAAGATACTACAAGAACAACACAGGCAAACTATCTCATCCACAACAAAATGTCAGAAAAGCAAGTGCTGAATATATATAAAAACTGAGTCTGATACAGTACACAACTGGTGAGATTACAAGCCTACTACAAAAACTGATAATAGTGCAGAAAAATCAGATAGACTAAGCAGTGTCTATCTGATCAAAACATCTCCATCTCCAAGTGGCAGGCCTCTAGGGTCAAGCATTCTCTGAGGGTGTCTCCTCGAGCTCCTCCTCGGTAACACATCTAGCCTCCTGATCAGGGCCGTACACAGTGGGATAGAAAGCCTCGTCTAGATCTGGCAGGGAACCAGGTCCTCAGTGGGACATAACAAGATACAGAAAATGACATGCCAAGTATGTAAATACTGAATAAAGAAAATAAATACAGGGTGCTAATCATTCTAAGTGAAATGCAAGTAAAGATCTTGTAGTACGCATGGGATTGTGTCGGCTAGACATATGCTGACGTAGTTCACCAATCGTAGGGACTGGCTAGTATATGTGTCATATGCCCCCTGACTCAAGGGAACTCTGCAATCGACCATCATGGTACGAAAGTATAAAACATTTATGGAGGGGGTGTCCCATACGTCTACTAGTTATCTTTCCCATCCCAATGAAACTAAATGTCAAGTCATACTATTCCTGAATTACTCTAATCCGTGATGCGGGTCACACGTACTGGTAGCTAATCAACTACGCAGCTCGCATCCCAATATGCATTGCAACCATGTTGCGTGTTTCCGTGTTAGGGTCTAGGAGAATATTAGAATGCTCTCACAGAAAAGGGTGAGTCTGTAAGACTAAGTTAAACATGCTTTTGTCAACATATCAGTTGACTGTACCCAAGGCAGTCTCGGGTAATCAGGGTATATGAAATTTAGGAACAAAGCAGATATCAATAATTGAATTTGAACATTAACTTGGCAAGGTACTAAAACCATGTCATGCCCCAGTCCCAAAATGTTAGGAACTAGGCCACGTGTCACTGGCCAGCTGACACGTCACTAAGGGCTTAATCTATTTTGAATAGACCCATAGGGACGTGCTACGCTGTCCTAAGATACTACAAGAACAACACAGGCAAACTATCTCATCCACAACAAAATGTCAGAAAAGCAAGTGCTGAATATATATAAAAACTGAGTCTGATACAGTACACAACTGGTGAGATACAAGCCTACTACAAAAACTGATAATAGCGCAGAAAAATCAGATAGACTAAGCAGTGTCTATCTGATCAAAACATCTCCATCTCCAAGTGGCATGCCTCTAGGGTCAAGCATTCTCTGAGGGTGTCTCCTCGAGCTCCTCCTCGGTAACACATCTAGCCTCCTGATCAGGGCCGTACACAGTGGGGTAGAAAGCCTCGTCTAGATCTGGCAGGGAACCAGGTCCTCAGTGGGACATAACAAGATACAGAAAATGATATGCCAAGTATGTAAATACTGAATAAAGAAAATAAATACAGGGTGCTAATCATTCTAAGTGAAATGCAAGTAAAGACCTTGTAGTACGCATGGGATTGTGTCGGCTAGACATATGCTGACGTAGTTCACCAATCGTGGGGACTGGCTAGTATATGTGTCATATGCCCCCTGACTCAAGGGAACTCTGCAATCGACCATCATGGTACGAAAGTATAAAACATTTATGGAGGGGTGTCCCATACGTCTACTAGTTATCTTTCCCATCCCAATGAAACTAAATATCAAGTCATACTATTCCTGAATTACTCTAATCCGTGATGCGGGTCATACGTACTGGTAGCTAATCAACTACGCAGCTCGCATCCCAATATGCATTGCAACCATGTTGCATGTTCCCGTGTTAGGGTCTAGGAGAATATTAGAATACTCTCACAGAAAAGGGTGAGTTTGTAAGACTAAGTTAAACATGCTTTTGTCAACATATCAGTTGACTGTACCCAAGGCAGTCTCGGGTAATCAGGGTATATAAAATTTAGGAACAAAGCAGATATCAATAATTGAATTTGACCATTAACTTGGCAAGGTATACTTGCCTACTCCTTGATAGTACTGAAAACCTGATCTCCCAGTCAGGGTTGAGGGTGCTTGTGACTGGGGGTCACTGGCTGTGCTGAAGTTGGTTTCTGTTAAAATAGGCAGAGTTCGTGAATATCATGGTTGTAATATAAAGTATATATATATATATATATATATATATATATATATACTTATATATATAGTATGTATATATATATATATATATATATAATATATATAGCAGTATATATAGTATATAAAGAACAGAAAAGAAATGCAGGTAAATAGTAGCAGGGTATATCCACTGCTATATATATAATAATATAATATAATATTATCAGGGTGTATCCTCTGATTTATAATAATATAATAATCAGGGTATATCCACTGATGTATAATATAGGTAAATGAATTGACAGGGCAGAAATGTAAATATAACTTATATAATATATATAGATAATATATATATGTATATATAATAAATTTAAGACAGTGTAAGAATTGTAAATGTATACATATATAGGAGCTGTATTATCCAGCTCAGTATATAATATAATATCATATATATATAGATATGTAATTAATTAAAATGATATTGCAAGAATTAAAAAATATATATATAAGCTGTATTATCCAGCTGGATATTAATATATATATACATATAGATAATATATATATATATATATATATATATATATATATATATATATATATATATATATATATATATATATATATAGATATATATATATATATATAATAGGTGCAGGAAATAAATTAAGTGCATATAAATAAATAAAAGAAAATGCATAGTATATGTATACATACATATATACTATAATTATAATAGTAATAATATAACATATATGAAATATGTTATATATATCTATAATATATATATAATATATATATAAATATATATGAATAAACAGAATAAAATATATATAACATTATATATAAATATATACATATGCATACATATATACATATAAATATACTATAAATATATATATGTATAGAAATAACAGGTATATATACATATATTTAGTAAATATATAATAATAGTATATACAGTATAATATACTGTATAAATACAGTATATATAATATATATTAATAATATAATACATATATATATAAATATACATATATATATACATATATATATATATATACATATATATACATATAGGTATACATATAGGGATATATATGTAAATACATATATATTAGGGTTTAGTATTATACCCTCTGACAGGTGGGCCCTAGGGGTTGTCGACGGCGGGTGGACGGCGGCGGAGCTGGCCGGAGGCGGCCGGAGAAGAGAGAACAGCAGCAGTAGCTGTAAGCAGCAGCAGCAGCAGCAGTGGAGTGCGGAGGCTGCCGGCGGCGGAGAAGCGGCGGGGATGGCCGGCCAGGTGGTGGGTTCAGCAGAGGGGAGGGTGGCGGTCAGGTTGGTGGTGGTGGCGGAGGTCCACGACGGTGGTGGTGGCGGCTAGGGGTGGCCGGAGGTGGAGGTGGTGGTGTAGTCAGGAGCTCGGCCGGGGCACTGTGGAGGTGAGGGCGGCCGGAGGAAACGTCGTGGGGCGGTGAGGGTTGGTGGTCCGACGGAGGGGAGGACGGCGAGTCGATTGGGGGTGGTGGCGGTGGTCGGCGACAGCCGGAGGTGGCGCTGGGGGTCGATGGGAGTGGTGGTGGTGCTGTGGAGGTAAAGTCGGGATGGGTCTGCAGAGGCTGGCCACGGCGGAGCAGGCGGTGGCTGGGGGTGGGACTTGGCCAGAGGGGAGAGGGGGTCACGGCGAAGGGCTGGCCGGAGTTGGGCCGGAGGGGGTGGCCGAAAGTGGCTGAGGGAGGAGATGTAAGTTTGAAGAGAGGGGGGGGGGGGAGTCGGTTTATATAGGGTTTGGCCCAATGGCAATTTCGTAATTTTGGGGAAGTTTGAGGGTAATTTGGTAATTTAGGTTTTTGGGATATTTTTGACTGGATTTCTCTGGATTTTTATGGTGGGTCCCTCACACCTATGGTCTAGCCAATAGGATTAGGCCACCTAGCATACAATTTTGCATAAAGACCCCTAACTTTTCAATAATTGCATAAATGCATGAATTTGATATTTTGCGTAATTTTGTAATTTACCTGATTTTAAATACTGATTTCCCGAAATTCTAAATTTTACAAAAATGAGGGAATTAGCTGGGGAAAATGTTTTGGACAGTGTGGGGTGAGTCTGGGTAGATGCAGTGTCTGATTTTATAGGTGATACGGGTCCTCGTATTTATTAATTAATAAATACTGCGCACGGTGTTCACTAATTATTTAGAGGCTACTAGGGTCCTAATTTCTCTACGGTGTCAATACACTAATTGTAGTATATTCAGTCTAGAATATTATCGTATTTCGTTTGGGCAAAACAGGTGCCTACTGGTCCTCAAATCTCTAGGGGTACAGAGATGGGTAAAGAGTAGAAAATTAAATAGGAAATAAATACGTACGTTTGTAACGATATTTGTGCGACTAAAACGAAGCACCAAACGAGGTTTCTGAGAGTTGCTAAAAATACAGGAAAAGTAGTCTAACAAGTCTAGGGCAGGTATGTGGAATTTGTTTAGGGTTTAACAGCTAGTGGAATGCCCGAATTAATTGTGTAACAGACAGGTGCACAATCAGCAGAATATATAATAAATAAATTTTTAAAAAGTTGCCATAATTCTAATTAGTCTAAACTAATCCTAATTTACTGAAATCTGGTCGAGGGAGTTTACAATCTATCCTCCTTAGAATATTTTGTCCTCGAAATAAAAACAATCATATAATGAAAATTTTAATTAAGGACATATGATTACTAAGAAAGATTGAATTTGAAATATTGGACATACCCTGGTTTGGAAATAGGTGGGGATAACGCTGACGAATATCCTCTTCTCGTTCCCAGGTGGATTCACCCGGTGCATGATGTCTCCATGCAACACGAACGAGAGGAATAGTCTGGCCTCTCAACACTTTCTCGCTTCGGTCCAGGATTTCTACAGGCTCCTCCTGATATGATAAACTTGGCCCGATGGTGATCTCTGAATAGTCCAGCACATGACTCGGATCTGGAATGTACCTCCTCAGCTGAGATACGTGGAAGACGTCATGTACTCCTTCCAAGGTCTGAGGTAGAGCTAGCCTGTAAGCAACTTCTCCGACGCGATCTAGCACATCGAAGGGTCCGATGTACCTTGGACTTAGCTTCCCTCTTCCTCCAAATCTGATAGTTCCTCTGGTAGGTGAGATCTTCAAGAACACATGCTCCCCTACTTGGAACTCGAGAGGTCGGCGATGAATGTTGGCCCAGTGCTTCTGCCTGTCTTGTGCAGCTCGTAGGTGTCCCTGGATCTTCTTTACCTTCTCCACCGTACGAATGATCAGTTCTGGACCCAAGATCTGTCTCTCGCCAACATCGCTCCAGCATACTGGGGAACGACATTTCCTTCCATACAAAGCTTCAAAGGGAGCCATTTGAATGCTCGCTTGATAGCTGTTGTTGTAAAAAAATTCCACCAGATGCAAGTGATCTTTCCATGATCCGCTGAAATCAAGCATGCAGGCTCTTAGCATATCTTCAAGTGTCTGGATGGTGCGTTCTGATTGGCCATCAGTTTGTGGGTGATACGAGGTGCTGAACTTGAGGCGGGTACCAAGACTTTCTTGCATACTTCGCCAGAAGTAAGATATAAATCTCGTATCTCTGTCAGATACTATGCTGACTGGTACTCCATGCAGACGCACTATCTCCTTCATGTACATGTCTGCCAAGACTTCTGTAGATTGTCCAACTCTAAAAGGTAGGAAATGAGCAGCCTTTGTGAGTCTATCTACGATTACCCATACAGCATTACGACCACTAGGACTTCTTGGGAAGCCCGTAACAAAGTCCATCGTAATGTGTTCCCATTTCCACTCAGGTATTGGGAGGGGTTGAAGTAGACCGGTAGATCTCTGATGCTCAGTCTTGACTTGCTGACACACCAGGCATTTGGCCACAAAGCGTGCTATCTCCCGCTTCATTCCATGCCACCAGTAATATTGTCGCAGATCTCTGTACATCTTTGTGCCTCCTGGATGTATAGAGTATGTTGAGCTATGAGCTTCTGACATCAGCTCATTACGAAGTTCTCCATTTGGAACATAAAGACGATCACCACATCTTAGAGTCCCATCTTCGTGTATGCGACATCCTGTCTGAATTCCAGCCTCTGTTCTTTGTCGAAGTCTCTGAAATCTTACATCGGTTGGTAGAGCAGTTTTGATTCTTTCTACCAGGTTGATTGCAGCTGATAGTTTGATAATTGGCCGTCAAGTCCTGGCATAATGACCTCTATTCCCAAATTTTCTAGATCTCTCAGAAGACCTGGTTGGGTGATCATAAAGAATGCCGAGGGTCTTCTGCTTAGAGCATCTGCCACCACATTAGCTTTCCCTGGATGGTACTGTAGATCAATTTCGAAATCCGCCATCACTTCGAGCCATCGTCTTTGTCTCAGATTTAGGTCCTTCTGGGTGTAGACGTACTTCAGACTTTTATGATCGGTGAATATCTTCACTCGTTCGCCATATAGATAGTGTCTCCATAGCTTCAGGGCGAAGATGACTGCGGCAAGCTCCAGGTCGTGGGTGGGGTAATTCTTCTCATGAGTCCTCAACTGTCTTGAGACATAAGCTACAACTTTTCCATGTTGCATTAAGACACAACCAAATCCTTTTCCGGATGCATCGCTATATATGACAAAACCTCCGGATCCAGATGGTATAGTCAAGATGGGAGCTGTAGTCAGACTCTTCTTCAAGTCATCAAAAGCTGTCTGGCAATCTTCAGTCCATATGAACTCCTGCTCCTTGCGGGTAAGACGAGTAATCGGCTCCGCGATTCTTGCAAAGTTTTCTACGAATCGTCGGTAATATCCGGCAAGTCCTAGAAAGCTTCTCACCTCTGAGACGTTGGTCGGGGTTGGCCACGTCTCAACAAATGAGATCTTTGCTGGGTCTACCGAGATGCCTTCTCCGGTGATAACGTGTCCAAGAAATGCGACACGGTTAAGGAAGAATTCACACTTACTCATCTTAGCATAAAGGCTCTCCCGTCTCAGCGTCTCTAATACCAACCTTAAGTGCTCTTCATGCTCCTCGTGGCTCTTTGAATACACCAGAATATCGTCGATGAAGACTACCACGAATTGGTCCAGATATTGGTGGAAGACTCTGTTCATCAGGTTCATGAATACGGCAGGTGCATTAGTTAGTCCAAAAGACATCACCAGGAACTCGTAATGACCATAACGAGTCCTGAATGCTGTCTTTGGAATATCTTTCCTCCGTACCTTGACCTGATGATAACCTGATCTCAAGTCTATCTTCGAGAATACCACGGCTCCTGTTAGTTGATCGAACAGGTCATCAATTCTCGGCAAGGGGTACTTATTTTTTATTGTCAGAGCGTTGAGGGCTCTGTAATCAATGCACATGCGATATGTTCCGTCCTTCTTTGGTACAAACAACACTGGTGCTTCCCAGGGTGATGCACTAGGACGAACAAATCCCTTGATCTGTAATTCCTCCAGTTGAAGCTTCAGCTCGTCAAGCTCCTTCTTCGCCAGTCGGTATACATTGGAGGATACTGGTGCAGCTCCGGGTATTAGCTCAATAATGAACTCTACTTCTCTGTCAGGCGGTAGGCCTGGCAATTCTTCTGGAAATACGTCCTCGAACTCTGCTATAATTGAGGGAAGTGCTGTCTCCATCGCCATGTAAGCTCTAGGAGTCTGGCCTACTCCTTGCTCAATGGTTCCTCGGATATATTCGAACTCTGGGTGATCTGGGGGTCTAAAGATAACACTACCCTTTCGGCAGTCTAGGATAGCATTATTCTGGCTTAGCCAGTCCATGCCTAAGACAACGTCAAAATTTGGCATTGGGAGTACCAAAAATCGCGCTCTTAGTCCTCTACTACAAACAACTACCGGACAGGTTTCGATAATGTTGGTAACTGGAACAATACCTCCTCCAGTAAGTATTTTCCAACACTTGGGTAGCGACAAAGTGGATAGCTTGTGCATGGCTACGAAACTACTGGATATAAAAGACAAAGTAGCCCCAGAATCAAATAATACAGTTGCAGGTAATGATGTAACTAAAATGGTACCTGTTATAGTTTCCCCTTCAGGCTCTTCTGCAACGGCAGCTAACGCAAAGGCTTGTCCGTGCCTTTGTCCTCCGGTTTGTTGTCTGGCCTTGAACTGGGCCTCCTGAGTAGGCAGAGGTGCTCCTCTCTGATATCCTCCTGATGTGGAGGGAAGCATCTTCTGAGCTTGGGCTCCTGGCTTCTGCCCTTGCTGTAGTGCTGCATCTCTGCGCTGTGGGCAGTCTTTGGCCATATGATTTTTAGCTCCACATAGCAAGCATAATCCTAGCTTCTTTCTGCAGTCATTGGCAAAATGCCCCTTCTTGCCACAAAAGTGACAAGTAGGGAGCTCCTTCTTCTGGTAAGGCCCCGTCGTCTGCTGCGTCTGATATTGAGGACGACGTATAGGTCCTCCTGCTCCGTGCAGATTCTTGGCCGGGAAGGTTAGATTTGAGCGTCTGGCTCCTCGGCCAATGGCTTCTTGCTCCCTGGCTTCTGTAAGAACCTCGTTGTAGGAGATTCTTGACTGCATTATTGTGTACCTCTGGAGCTCATAGTTAAGGCCATGGTGGAATCTTTTAGCCTTCTTCAGCTCGTTCGGGATCAGATCAGCACCGAAACGACTTAGTCTGCTAAACTCCGCGTTGTAGGCATCTACCGTCATGTTTCCTTGCTCCAGGTGCAGGAACTGGGAGTATAGGGCATTCTGGACTGTCGCTGGAAAGTACTTGACGTTGAAATGCTCCAAGAATTGTTGCCAAGTTTGGTCTTTGCCGACGCTGCGCTCTATGGATTCCCACCAGTGATGGGCGTTGCCAAGAAGTTGGCCCCTCACAGCGGTCATCCATAGGTCGGGGGTGAGTTGCGATCCTTCTAGCAGCATTTCGGTGTTGGAGATCCAATCGGAGATCTCCTCAGGAGTCTCGTTGCCTTTGAAATTCCTCGGGCTCATTTGACGGAAGCCTCGAACTGTGCCCGCTGGTTGGACAGGTGCTGGTGTCGGAGTAGTAGTTCTCTCCAAAGCCGTCATTAACGTCTGTCGCAGAGCTTCAGTTTGCTGCCACTGAGACTGTCTCAGGGCCTCAGTCTGTTGCCACTGGTTCTGCAACATAGTCTGGAGAAACTGTAACATTTGAGGTTGACCCTCAAGTTGTGGCATCAGGATAGGCAAGGCTGGAGGTGGAGGCAAAGGTGTCTCTGCCTGCGGTGTTGATGTTTGCCCTTCATGTTGAGCTGGTGTTCCTGTCTGGACAGGATCCTGGGGAAGGTATGGAGTCGTCGGGTAGACCAGCATCCTTCTCGGGGATTGGTCTCGTGGGGTAGTCGGGGTTCCTTGGACATTTGGCGAGGGGTCTGTTGCTTGGTCAGCCCTATTATTCGCAGGTTTCCCGGGTATGTCCATATTTTTGAAGAAAAATAGAAGAATTAGAAAACACAAAGGTGATAATGAATGATAATCAAGCAAGATGCAATCATAAAAATATTTAAGGATGGTGTCAATGTGGATGAGACCTAGTATTTCTATCCTATTGCAGGCTTGCTAGGCATGTCATCATACTACTAGCAATAAAAATGATGACCTGCATGGGCCACCACTAAAACCATGTCACGCCCCAGTCCCAAAATATCAGGAACTAGGCCACGTGTCACTGGCCAGCTGACACGTCACTAAGGGCTTAATCTATTTTGAATAGACCCATAGGGACGTGCTACGCTGTCCTAAGATACTACAAGAACAACACAGGCAAACTATCTCATCCACAATAAAATGTCAGAAAAGCAAGTGCTGAATATATATAAAAACTGAGTCTGATACAGTACACAACTGGTGAGATTACAAGCCTACTACAAAAACTGATAATAGCGCAGAAAAATCAGATAGACTAAGCAGTGTCTGTCTGATCAAAATATCTCCATCTCCAAGTGGCAGGCCTTTAGGGTCAAGCATTCTCTGAGGGTGTCTCCTCGAGCTCCTCCTCGGTAACACATCTAGCCTCCTGATCAGGGCCGTACACAGTGGGGTAGAAAGCCTCGTCTAGATCTGGCAGGGAACCAGGTCCTCAGTGGGACATAACAAGATACATAAAATGACATGTCAAGTATGTAAATACTGCATAAAGAAAATAAATACAGGGTGCTAATCATTCTAAGTGAAATGCAAGTAAAGACCTTGTAGTACGCATGGGATTATGTCGGCTAGACATATGCTGACGTAGTTCACCAATCGTGGGGACTGGCTAGTATATGTGTCATATGCCCCCTGACTCAAGGGAACTCTGCAATCGACCATCATGGTACGAAAGTATAAAACATTTATGGAGGGGGTGTCCCATACGTCTACTAGTTATCTTTCCCATCCCAATGAAACTAAATGTCAAGTCATACTATTCCTGAATTACTCTAATCCGTGATGCGGGTCATACGTACTGGTAGCTAATCAACTACGCAGCTCGTATCCCAATATGCATTACAACCATGTTACGTGTTCCCGTGTTAGGGTCTAGGAGAATATTAGAATGCTCTTACAGAAAAGGATGAGTCTGTAAGACTAAGTTAAACATGCTTTTGTCAACATATCAGTTGACTGTACCCAAGGCAGTCTCGGGTAATCAGGGTATATAAAATTTAGGAACAAAGCAGATATCAATAATTGAATTTGACCATTAACTTGGCAAGGTATACTTGCCTACTCCTTGATAGTACTGAAAACCTGATCTCCCAGTCAGGGTTGAGGGTGCTTGTGACTGGGGGTCACTGGCTGTGCTGAAGTTGGTTTCTGTTAAAATAGGCAGGGTTCATGAATATCATGGTTGTAATATAAAGTATATATATATATACTTATATATATAGTATGTATATATATATATAATATATATAGCAGTATATATAGTATATAAAGAACAGAAAAGAAATACAGGTAAATAGTAGCAGGGTGTATCCACTGCTATATATATAATAATATAATATAATATTATCAGGGTATATCCTCTGATTTATAATAATATAATAATCAGGGTATATCCACTGATGTATAATATAGGTAAATGAATTGACAGGGCAGAAATGTAAATATAACTTATATAATATATATAGATAATATATATATGTATATATAATAAATTCAAGACAGTGCAAGAATTGTAAATGTATACATATATAGGAGCTGTATTATCCAGCTCAGTATATAATATAATATCATATATATATAGATATATAATTAATTAAAATGACATTGCAAGAATTAAAATATATATATATATATATATATATAAGCTGTATTATCTAGCTGGATATTAATATATATATACATATAGATAATATATATATATATATATATATATATATATATATATATATATATATATATATATATATATATATATATATATATATATATATATATATATATATATATATATAATAGGTGCAGGAAATAAATTAAGTGCATATAAATAAATAAATAAAAGAAAATGCATAGTATATGTATACATACATATATACTATAATTATAATAGTAATAATATAACATATATGAAATATGTTATATATATATCTATAATATATATATCATATATATATAAATATATATGAATAAACAGAATAAAATATATATAACATTATATATAAATATATACATATACATACATATATACATATAAATATACTATAAATATATATGTATAGAAATAACAGGTATATATACATATATTTAGTAAATATATAATAATAGTATATACAGTATAATATACTGTATAAATACAGTATATATAATATATATTAATAATATAATACATATATATATAAATATACATATATACATATATATATATACATATAGGTATACATATAGGGATATATATGTAAATACATATATATTAGGGTTTAGTATTATACCCTCTGACAGGTGGGCGGCGGCGGAGCTGGCCGGAGGCGGCCGGAGAAGAGAGAACAGCAGCAGTAGCTGTAAGCAGCAGCAGCAGCAGTGGAGTGCGGAGGCTGCCGGCGGCGGAGAAGCGGCGGGGATGGCCGGCCAGGTGGTGGGTTCAGCAGAGGGGAGGGTGGCGGTCAGGTTGGTGGTGGTGGCGGAGGTCCACGACGGTGGTGGTGGCGGCTAGGGGTGGCCGGAGGTGGAGGTGGTGGTGTAGTCAGGAGCTCGGCCGGGGCACTGTGGAGGTGAGGGCGGCAGGAGGAAACGTCGTGGGGCGGTGAGGGTTGGTGGTCCGGCGGAGGGGAGGACGGCGAGTCGATTGGGGGTGGTGGCGGTGGTCGGCGACAGCCGGAGGTGGCGCTGGGGGTGGATGGGAGTGGTGGTGGTGCTGTGGAGGTGAAGTCGGGATGGGTCTACAGAGGCTGGCCACGGCGGAGCAGGCGGTGGCTGGGGGTGGGACTTGGCCGGAGGGGAGAGGGGGTCACGGCGAAGGGCTGGCCGGAGTTGGGCCGGAGGGGGTGGCCGGAAGTGGCTGAGGGAGGAGATGTAAGTTTGAAGAGAGGGGGGGGGGGAGTCGGTTTATATAGGGTTTGGCCCAATGGCAATTTCGTAATTTTGGGAAAGTTTGAGGGTAATTTGGTAATTTAGGTTTTTGGGATATTTTTGACTGGATTTCTCTGGATTTTTATGGTGGGTCCCTCACACCTATGGTCTAGCCAATAGGATTAGGCCACCTAGCATACAATTTTGCATAAAGACCCCTAACTTTTCAATAATTGCATAAATGCATAAATTTGGTATTTTGCGTAATTTTGCAATTTACCTGATTTTAAATACTGATTTCCCGAAATTCTAAATTATACAAAAATGAGGGAATTAGCTGGGGAAAATGTTTTGGACAGTGTGGGGTGAGTCTTGGTAGATGCAGGGTCTGATTTTGTAGGTGATACGGGTCCTCGTATTTATTAATTAATAAATACTGCGCACGGTGTTCACTAATTATTTAGAGGCTACTAGGGTCCTAATTTCTCTACGGTGTCAATACACTAATTGTAGTATATTCAGTCTAGAATATTATCGTATTTCGTTTGGGCAAAACAGGTGCCTACTGGTCCTCAAATCTCTAGGGGTACAAAGATGGGTAAAGAGCAGAAAATTAAATAGGAAATAAATACGTACGTTTGTAACGATATTTGTGCGACTAAAACGAAGCACCAAACGAGATTTCTGGGAGTTGCTAAAAATACAGGAAAAGTAGTCTAACAAGTCTAGGGCAGGTATGTGGAATTTGTTTAGGGTTTAACAGCTAGTGGAATGCCCGAATTAATTGTGTAACAGACAGGTGCACAATCAGCAGAATATATAATAAATAAATTTTTAAAAAGTTGCCATAATTCTAATTAGTCTAAACTAATCCTAATTTACTGAAATCTGGTCGAGGGAGTTTACACAGGTCCTCAGAGGGACGTAACAAGATACATATAAATATGCCAATAAGTACTGAAAAATAAACATCTATAGTCGGGTGGAAACAAATCCACTACAAAACGACTATACTGAAGTGATAATAAAATCACATATACTCCGAGGGTAAGACCTTCTCAGTCAGGTAAGTAGAGTCAGGTCCAGGTCCGTACTCCTGTGGATACTCCTGCTCGTCCATATCTGGAAAGGGACCAGGTCCTCAGAGGGACGTAACAAGATACATATAAACATGCCAATAAGTACTGAAAAATAAATATCTAATGGGTCGCCTAACCATCTAAGTGAATGCAGTTTGAGAACAACTTTCCAACACGTGGGCTATCTGGCCATAAATGGGATTGGCGTGACTCTCTTGGAGAATCAGGGGCCTACAAGCATACCGTCTTTTGAACGACAGAAGCCGCCTGTAATATAGGGGTCATCTTGTCCGCGTATCTCCGGTGGAGCGTACGGGTGACATAAAAAGAAAGTGTAAAGGAGCCCAAACGCCTTACTTGTTGTTCTCCCCACCCCATGCTCTAAGCATGTCACATCCATGACACGATCTGGTTCATAGCCTATCCTTAGTACCCTAGTCAATCCTACAACCAAACAAGGACAATGATTGGACCACCGTACTACAATAGACTATGTACATGGACCTCTAATAACTGCTAAGTCTTCTAGCATACAAAGTTTCTATCAGCAGTCATCCCTAACGTACGGCCAATACGTACAGGAGGCCAGACCTGTCACACAGTCCGTGATCTATATGAGACTCACAACTCGTGTAACAACTGTGTCACGACCAATGAATCTAATGATGCTCCATAATACTGGGGTGGTCTCATAAAGTAGGTCCAAAAATCTACATAAATAAACATGATACGACGACAACGTCGTTGCACCCAAGTTTCCTTGGACGCACAATTTATTTAGCAATACTTGAACTAAATAAGCATAAATAAATATGCATGCATTAGCTGGAATGTAAATAATAGTACAATGGCAATGTATACTTGTCGAACAAGAGTTCGGTAGAGTGCAAGCGCCAATATTGTATTAAGTTTAGTGAAAGAAGTGGGGTTAGGGTTTGGGAGAGTTGTAATATATATAGAGAATAAGAGGCGGTGGGAAAACTTAGTGGTCTCAAAGACTACTACTGCTGTTGTTTCTTTCTTTCATTGGTTTTGGTTTCGGTTGAGGAGAGTTTAGTAATAATAGATTAAGAGGCGGTGGAATGAGGCAGTGGTGTTGCTGCCGATATTTTTCTTCACATGCGCGGAGAAGGGAAAGCAAAGTTGGTTTTTGCTACTGCTGTTGTTGATATTTCTTCCCCTAACGGGTCCGGGTAGGGGTTAAACGGTTAGTGGATTTAGGATAGAGGATTTGGATTTCGGGTTGAGATCCAATAGGAATTCTTTGTGCATACCATTAAGCTAGCAACTGTCCAAAGGGTCTCCTACATGGAATAATTTAGGAAAAATTTATAAAGGCTCCATAAATCCCCTAAATGCACAAATACCTCAAATAAAAATTAAATTAAATATATTTCCTCTATTTAGCTCATAACTACTATAAATAAATAATTAATATGGTTTATAAAATTAGGGGTCTTACAAGGCCTGCTGCTGAATGAACTGTGTAATTTACCAAACGCAATCTCTAACGATTCTGCAACTTAAATGGTGGAGAGTGTCGACGCTGAGTGTGAAGAAAAAGCACAGAAAGACGGAGTTTGTTGAAGAAATAACTGGTTTGAAGGCAGCTAGCAATGCACTTGCGCGGAAGCTGAAGCTGTCGGGTTGAAGAAAGTGAAATAACTTCTCTTATTTAGGACTGTCAAAATTTTGACAGTCCTTCCAATTGGTAGGACTGTTAAAATTTTGACAGTCCTAAAAATATATATTGATTTTTTAGGACTGTCAAAATTTTGACAGTCCTTCCAATTGGTAGGATTGTTAAAAATTTGACAGTCCTAAAAATATATGTTAAAATTTTAGTACTGTCAAAATTTTGACAGTCCTTCCAATTGGTAGGACTGTTAAAATTTTGACAGTCCTAAAAAATCAACATATATGTCAAATTTTGACAGTCATTCCATTTTTTCTTCTTCTTTTTTGGTTTGTGTGTTGTTATTTTTCTTTGTCATTGTGCTATTATTCATGTCATCTGACCAATGTCTATGTGACTATATAGTATTCAGTTAGTAAAAGAATCAGATATGGTTTGTTGAAATTAACTTATTTGTTACTGGTTTTATGTTGCATTTAAATGTATTTTACTAGCTGTCTAAAAAATTAGGATTGTCAAAATTTTGAAAGTCCTCTACGACGCTGGAGTGGAGGACCTGGTGGTAGCGGCGGAGGAAGGAGGGAAGGGAGGAGTGGCGGACGCCGAGGGTGTCGAGATAGTCGAGCACCGAAATGGGGTACGAGACGGAGGAGCAGGAGGGGAAGGAGGTGGAGGCGGGGGAGGAGGCGGAGGCGGCGACGGTGGAGGACGGAGGAGGAGGCGGAGGAGGAGGAGGGAGGACTCCGGTGGAGGTTAGGGGGGTTTGGGAGGAGAGGGTAATGTTTGGGCTAGTATAAGTAAACTTTTGGGCAAGTACGAGTAAACTTCATTCATTAATGGGCTAGCCCCAATCTTGGGCTAACCCCAAGTATATTTAGTAGTGCCCTTATCACAAACGTTAATTAACAAGAGAGACTTACAACTTAAATTTTTATATTTTGAAGTCTTCTCAGGAATTTATTAAAAATACATTAAGATTTAAGATTAAGAGACTTGCATACAAAATACGTATTTTGAGGGAGTTATAAGCTAACGTGCCTTGGAAGATTTTATTAAAAATACAATAAGATTTAAGATTAGGAGACTTGTATACAAAAGACGTATTTTGAGGGAGTTATATGCTAACGTGCCTAAACCACAACAGACACAGGTGGTATCAGACTATCAGGTAATCTGTTATCTACTGGCTCTTCTTCTCCTTCCTTCCTATTCTTCATCCAGATTCCCTTCTTCTTCTTCTTCTTCTTCTTCTTCTTCCAAGAAAAGAAAACATGGATCCAAACCCTAATTCCTTCCCCGTTCTCTCCTATGTCATGTCCCGCCTCAACCTCAACTCTAACTCCCAACCCCAAGATCCCGTCGACCTCGAGCAAGCCCAGCTCCAGATCCACCGAAACCCCCAACAAGAACTCCTGGAGGTCATGCCCCACCTAGACCACGCAGACCTCCTGGCGTCCATGGCCCCCGCCGTGTCCGACGTCGCCAAGGCCCGTTCCGCCCTCCGCGCCCTCGGCGACCGCCCCGACCACGAGTCCGTCGACCGGGCCCGCGCCGCCATCTCCTCCATCGACGAGAGGCTCTCCAATATGGAGGGGAACGCGAGGGCGGCGACGGAGGGGGAGAGGGCGAGGCACGCCGCCGTGCTGCAGCTCGACGAGATGCACGAGGCGTACGGGGCGATGCTGAGGGAGGCGGAGGAGCGGCTGGTGAGGATCTACGAGCGGCACGGGAAGGAGGAGGAAGGGAGTGGCAAGGGGAAGGAGGTGGCGGCGGAGGAGGCGAACGACGAGGTGATCGGGATCCTGAGGGAGGAGGTGACGGGGAAGGGGACGGAGAGGGTGGAGCTGTCGGGACGGCAGCTTAGGTTCCTGCCGGAGGCGTTCGGGCGGATGAGGGGCCTGGTTTCCCTCGACCTTTCGAGTAATCTGCTCGAGGTATGCCTCTTTTTTCTTGTTTTAGTTTGTTGATTGAATTGGACGTTAGGCCATCTCCAATGGGGATTTCTACAATTGAATTTCTATCCTACTTGGCATTGTACTTTTAGGAAATCTTATCCTAGTTGGTAGAGTTTCTACATAGAAATTGTACACATAAATAAACACTCTCCAATGGTCCTCCATTTATATCCTATGTGGCATTGAATGTGAATGAAAATATCGATTTAATAATGTAGGGCCCAATATTAATTGCTATAAGAAATGATGAATTTCTATGAGAGTTTCTACTTCGTAGTCGGAGAAATTATCTATCCTACATCACCGCCACATATGATAGAAATTGGAATAGAAATCATGGTTGGAAGAAGTTTTTTTTTCTTTATAGAAAGGGTTTCTACTATAGAAATAGGAGAGAGAGAAACCCCCATTAGAGATGGCATTAGTACTTTCTATGGCACTGTTACACCCTAAGCGTGGACATGATACCTATTTTGTGTCTTCATGTTAGGGTTGGGTCACGAGAGAATAGAAATTCCCCTTGCTAGCATTTCTCCGCACGTATATTTAGTTGAGATTCAATCTGATGCATGTCGGCCTTGGGATTCAAAGTGGGCATGTGGAACCAACCGGTATGCTCACTACAGGATTCTCTTATATCCTTGCACCGTATTTTGGAGTGTCGGTGCTTCCTGGATTACATTTTTGGCTCTTGCATATTTTCAGTTCATGCATTTGTATTGAGTTTCCTTATGGTACTCTTCATTGAGGAACCTGTTAGTTCTTGTTCCATGCAAATGGTTCGCCATGTTCTAGCTAATTGTTACTTGCATGCATATTGTGAAATATGAGTAGAAGAGCTTGTTGATATGATTACACATGTGAACACTTGATGTGAGGGTTACCCCTACAGTTGGTGAAGCAGAACTGATGAGGGTGGCATCGCCAAAACAATGCCGACGAGTGATAACTAACGACTCCGAACTAGTCCAACCAAAGTTTTTCCCCTGTCCACGAGCGATGTCCAAGTCCACGAGCATGATCCTCGAATCTGAAACGGTTGCTTGAGTCCAAAAGCTATCGAGTCCACCAATAAAAGATTTAAGTTTTATAATTAATTCAAAACTTATTGAAGATGAATATTCAAGTGCATTGGGGCTTTTATATAGGCTTACAAGTCTTAGAAAGCAAGTACTAGAATACTCTAGAAAATCGTAATCCTCATTGTATTAAACCAATTAAATCCCTAACTAAATAAAAGATATAAAATATGTAGTCAAATATCAATGCTAAAACTGAACTGGACTAATCCTAAAAGAATCTGAAAAGATTTGCAAGTCTACCAACATTGGCTATGTTGACCTGGTCCCGGCCAACCCGATTGGTTAACTAATTGGTTGGTCGAGTCCAAGTCAGATTCGGTTTCCCAATTTGGTCCATTGCATCATACTCATCTACTTGAAATGAACTAATCCTCGAGTTCAGGCTCGACAACTGGAGTCTGCCCTTCCACGAAAATGGATACTTTGAGTAAATCAACATCTTCACTATGGAATTGATAACCTGTAGTGCCACAATCAACTTGAATTCAACCAACCTCCCTTAACTGTCACCTTTAGTTGCCTCTGGATGTCTTCGTTAGAACTCATAAAGAATGAAATGTTGTAAACATCTGGATACAGTACCTTCAGATCAAGGTGCTTACTGCCATTTTTGAACCAATCCTAAGCGGGATTTCCCCGTCGTTAGTCTCTCCATATGTAGATCATCGGGGACCATATCTTTGAATTCTACTTCAACTTGTGGCTTCCTCGTGAGCGACTAAAGTTGGACTTCACCTCTGTCATGAATCTCCTCTTTTTGATTGACATCATTAAATTTGGAGAGATCAAAGGTCGTCTAATTTCAAATCCAGCTCGACTTCCAAAATAGATGAAGAACTTCAGGGGGGTGGGGCTTCACATGGAAGAATGGTCATAATGCAAATCTTCGTTGACCTCTGCCAGTCAACTAGTCAACTTGTCAGTCAGTGACTAGTTGGTTGTCTGATTTAATGTCAACACTCTGATTTGATTGACTACTTAAATAAATTGAAACTTGAGGTCAATTTGCCTCCACAATCTTACTGGCACCCACTTGGCCTTTTTAGCATATTGCTTGTGTTAAGTTTGTTCCAGTGAACAATATTACTCTGCAATAAAGTTCTGCACAAAGTCTTTTTACAAGCCACCTTGGTTTTTATCCATTCATCTCTAGATCCAGTCAAAGTCGAAAGTCGTCGAACCTCATTCGCCTACCTTTGTAAATAATCTCTTTCTTGACTGCACCCTAGATATCACTTGAAAAGATCCTGCTCAAAGTCGTGAGGAAGGAATCTATCTAATATCAAACACGACATCTTGAGCCACGACTTAATGGGTGTCTTCCTAAATTTTGATGATTTAATTATATGCCTTTCCACCAATATGCGAAGTAGGATATGATATGGAACAAGACTCTAGTTAGTTGATCGATAATCCGATCGGCCGTTGGGGTTAGGTCAATGTTATAGATAGCGCTAGATGGCCGATATGCGACAAGGGGACACCTAACGCCCAGGTGGCTATGCGTCCGCCTAGGTGGATCTATGCAGAAAAAAAATGTTACCATTAAAAAAGTTTAGGATTTTCTAATTCATTGAAAGTAATACAAATATATATATATATATATATATATATATATATATATATATAAAATGATGATTACATTATAATGAACTTTAGCAAGCAGACAGCGAGACTCAAATGGACAAAAAACTACAATAACAAGTATTGGACAATTAGAGTTATAATTTATAATTCACTAAAAATAGTCTAATATGAAAATAAAAGGTTAATATATTTTTTTTGGGCCAAGGCAAAATCTGACCAAGAAAATAAAAGAGATCATGCCAATAACGTTTTCTGAACAAAAAATTAACAAAAAAAAAATAGATCAAAATATAGGTGATGATTTTCTTCTTCAGTTGTATAATACTACTTTTTCCGCATGATGTCGCTTTTCACCGTATAATGTTGCATACCATCTATAGCACACAATATACTAAAAAAATTGGCGGTGGGTAGCCACATAGCTACTAGGCGCCACCTAGCACCTCTTTTAACGCATTTTAGAACATTGTGTCAGGTTCTAGACATAACTCTGATGATAGGGGTTGCGTTGTACGTCGATGGTCGTTGGGACGAAACTCCGTAGGTGGTGAAGATCTATAGATGGTGGATGATATCGTCAGTGATGCGAACCAACGTAGTTGGTTGCATACATGAAGATTGAGGATGTCAAAGTCGAGGATATTGTGCCTCAAGGCAAGGTCGCTCTGATACCACATGATATAGGGAGGATTGCCCTTACAAATGTGGAAGCAACACGACGATGAGGTATAACTACGTGACACCGCTTTGAAGGTCTTGCCCACATCCACAAGTGATGTCGGAGACCATGACCAAGAACCTTAAGTCCATGTTTGGGTTGCTTGAGTTAACAAGATATTGAAGTCTACCAATAAAAGAGTGAAATCTCATAATTAATTTAAATATTATAGAATATTAATATTCAAGTAGAAGTCTTGGAAAGCAACTAATGAGGATCTCTAGAAAACCATAATCCTAATTATATTGAAGCAACTAAGCTCCAAATCTAACTAAAGGAAAGGTATAAAATATTTAGTAAACGTATTTATGCTAAAAATGACCTGAACTTATCCTAAAAGAATCTGAAAAGATTTAGAAAATCTACAAAAATGGCTTTTTGACAGGCCTTTGATCGATCAACCCATCTGTTGGTCGAATTCATCAAATCCGATTTCCCGATTTGGCTCGCTGCATCAATCATGTGAATCTCTAGTAACCCATTGAGGCTATGGTGCATGTACGAAGGCGTTGACTGGGTTATGTTGTCAGTTTGAGCATTCGACCAACTGTTGGCGTTGACTGGGTTATGTTTGGGTCAAGGACCTGTTTACTGCTCCTGTTTACGGCTTGGAGTCTTTGACTGGGTTATGTGTGGGTCAAGGTCTACCCTAAAAGAAATTATGGTTGCAAGAGTTCGAAGATGCTATACTTGTTCACTCACTGTTCTAAAAGGCGGTCTAGGCAGGCCCCTGGTGCCCGTCCGATGTCCGCCTAGGCGTCTACCTAGTTCCCGACTATGCATGTTTTGGGATTTTATTGACTTTTTCTGTAATTTTTAGTAGGGTTTTTTGGATTTATTTATTTAATTTGAACCGCCTAGATCTAGGCGCTCGGCTAGGCGGCTGGTGCCCGCCCGCCTAACGCCTAGCGTTTTTCAAAACCTTGGTTTCACTATAATGAGATGGGGTATGTTGGCAGTTTGAGTGGCTACTCCCTCAAAGGCTCAAGGCTAGGAGCAATTGACTAGTCTCTTGACAGAGAATATTACTCCCATATCGCCCTTTAAGCTTTAGAAATACACATGTGGTGAAAAGATTCAGGAACCAGATTAAAACGAATTGATAGGCACAACAACAGTTTTTCTTTTCGATGTTGCTTGTATGGCCCGCCATCTTGTGGTGTTGCATGCAGTTCTTGCATGAGTTACAGTAGCTGGAATTCTTTTATGTGCTATTTATTTAGTTTCATGTTCTGGTATGCTATTTTAGATCATTTTCATTGTGATGAGATGGTCTAACAATTCAATAAAACAACAAAGCCTTTTATCCCAAAAAATTGGGGTCTGTTTTATGAACCCTTTTTCTCCATTCAGCTGTCTCAAGGCCAGTGTCCTTTGTGACACTAACAAAAAATATATCCTTGTCTAACAATTTAATGCAGTTACTTAATATAGTATTGTTTGTCAATTCTGCTTCCTATTGCTGCTTAATAATGCGATTGATAACTACTTTGAGGGACAAAGATATGGTAGCCAAAATTTTCCTGTGGATGTTCTGGAACTTACTGGAATTTCGAATCTGCTTTACCAAGCAATTTGGATCCTCGTTAACTAAAACCCTTCCATTTTATTCCTTGAAAAAAATCATTGCGTTAGGAGTTCCAAAATGTTTATGAGGATCAAAAAGTGTAAATGATGATACATGACTCCAGTGCTTAGAAGCCAGAAGGGGGACGGAAGCGGAGGCGAGAGCGGGGGCGGAGAAGCGCGACTACTTAGAAGATTCTAAATTGGGGAGCGTGATGGGAGCGTGCGTTAATAAATTTTTAATATTTATTAATTATTGTTATCAAAACTTATAAATATTTTAAAATTTATTAGAATTTATAAAGTTCAGTTCAAAGTTACAGAGAGATCTTTCGCATGTTAATTTTTTATGACGTCAAAGTAAGAAATCTTTAGTTTCTTGGTACTTTGATAAATGTGTATTGAAAATATTCCAATTTCTCTCACAAAATTTATGTCGTCTTCTAAAATTATGGTCATATTATGGGAAACGATTATGTCGTCGGGGAAACGAGCTTCCGTCCCCGGAGAAACGAATCCCCCGTCATCGGAGAAACGAGCTCCCAAGTAAGAAACGCCGAATCGAAGGTTCTTACTGAAATTCGTTGACCTCCTAGGAGTTTCTGGCTTCTAAGCTCCAGTGATACTATTAAGTTTTTTTCATATGGCTCATTAGATGTTGGAAAAAAATGGAAGTGACTTGGACAAAAAAGGGAAGTGACTTGGGCGAAAAGAAATGAAGTGACTTAGACAAATCTTATTTGTTGATAGCCTCGAACCAATCAAATGAATATTGATTAATACGTAATTGATTGAAGGCTCTCTGTTTTCTTATCAAGTGAACAAAATTTACTTGTAATTACAAGTTGCTCAAACTTGTAATTTCCTTCGCGATCCTCAAACCATAATTTCTAGTGTCAGGACAGAAGCTTTCAGACCCCCTAATACAAGCTATCAATCTTTGCCTTATAATTAGACTTCCGCTGATCTCAGTTTGTTGAATTTGAATCATTGCATTATTCCATATAGATTCTCCCTCTAGGTCTTGTGCTGTGTCAAATTGGTAGCGGAGCTGGTGATAAGTAGTTGAAATTACATTCTCATTGAGTGGCCTTGTGATACAAAGATGTGAATTTACATCCATACATCAGCGTGCATTTCCTGCGTCACCTTGTCTGTTAAGAGTATTACTTTGCAGTTAGTTCTTTCTTGAGTTATCAGTATGAATATGCATGCTACTTTTGTTCATTGTGATACATTTCATTTATATTTATATGCAGCACTAAACTCTTGTGGGTCTATGGTATCCCCATATCCTCATGGATATTGCAATTAAAGTTTATATCTAATCCTAGGATTACAAGGGAAGGAAAGAAGATCAAAGAAGGCACAATTGTCTTATAAGTTATAACTAAGAGCTTTTACACCTCCCCTCAAATGTGGTGAAATTTAAAAGTCAATTAATTATATAGTCAAAACATGTCTTTTTAGTCTAAGAAAGCTAGCTATAGTAGTCCACATTTCAGATTTTCATATTTCATTGTAGATACATCTTAGTTTAGCAATGTTCATCTCTGTAAACCTGAGTGAAGTTGTTACCTTAGAGCTGATCTTTGACATGGACGTATTACTTGTACCCTGCATGTAAGCAAGATCTTGTGGAATTTGAATGATGAATTTACAAGTTGCTTGGTTTACCTGTTGCAATGAGCTATTTTTATGCCAATCTTCATTTATTTATAAAAAAGTAACAAAACAATAAATTTTCTTCTCTAAAAGTAAGTCACACAATTGAAGGCAAATCGCACCTTTTGGGAGATATCAATAATTGATTTTGATTTTCAGCTAGAATATTCTTGATACTAGTGGAGTAGGAAGAATAGTTTCGCCCTTTTGAGACCGAAGCTTGAGTTTTGCTAATTTGCAACTAAATGTCCAGTACTTTCCCCAATTGGCAAGTTGCTACCCTAACTATTATAATTAGCAGTGATTACCAACATGAGGGATGCCATCTCTATGAGGGTAGGAGGGTATGGTTGGGTAAACCAAGGTAGTCAAAGGCGCAAGGCGCACTCAAGGCGCAAAGGGTCCAAATTGCCCGAGGCGCAAGGCGCACTTAAGGCGCGCGCCCGAGCGACACGAGGCACAAAATTTATATATATATATATATATATATATATATATATATATATATTCACATCGGATTTCTACATTGATAAACATGTGTGCTTCAAATTCTCTCATGTCTAGGTTGCAATCACTTTGAATTGAGTGAGAGAGAACAATAAAAAAAAAGTACATCAGTTCAAAAAACAGTCTAAAAATAATACAACAGTTAAAAAAATAGTCTAAACATGTAATTTTTTCACAAGATTTTTAAGGCGCGCCTTAGCTATTCCAAGGCGCTCGAAAAAAGGCGCACCTAGGCGCGCCTTAGGTGCGCCTTAAGAATTGCGCCTCGCCTGGAGTGCCCTGAGGCGCTGCCCCTGCGCCTAGGAGTAAGGCGCACCTTTGACTACACTGGGGTAAACTAGTAATTTTGATTTTCAGTAAGATTTCTAAGTAAAAGATTGGCTTAATTTCAACTTGATACCCTCAACTATTGCAATTTTTTAACTTGATACCATATACTTTAAAACTAGACAACTTTATACCTCAACTATAATTGTACAACTTAATACCCTACCAGAGTTAACAAAAAAAAATGCTAAATGGCAAAAATACCTCCACCCCCCCTCCCTCTCCTCTCGGCAACGGCGGAAGCGCGCGGGGGTGGTGGGGGGGGGAGTCGCAGGGGGGTTAATTTAGTCAAGTTTTTTTACGGAAAATTTAACCCCTGACTGACGGAGGATACCAAGTTGAAAATATTCAATAGTTGACGGTATAATGTTGTCTAGTTTTAAAGTCTAGGGTATGAGTTGAAAAAGTGGAATAGTTGAGGGTATCAAGTTGAAATTTAGCCTAAAAGATTTTAGGGCTAGGGTCCAGTTAATTATTAGTAGCAAACATAATTGTAGATATATTAGGATATTAGATGCAGATCTTCTAAGACTTATATTAAAAATATAGTTCAAATGAAATGGTGTATATAAATAGGTTATTGGGGTTGACTTACTATTGACACTGTTGATCTGAAGTAATCTCTCTCCTCTCTTCAACATCCCCACACGCAGAGGGAGTCCCAATTATTACACTCAAGACTGACGAGAGAGAACAGAACTTCTCTGTTACACTTTTCTTTTGGCAGAAATAAAAATTCATTCCTTTTCTTTCCATAGAATTCTGCTCCACCTTTGCCTCTAGAAGTTTCTTTTATGAAGCTCCATAAGTTGCTGTAAAGACTCAAGGGCAGCTGTACAGGCTTGCTACTTTACTTAGGTTTTTGAAAGAAATGAACTGGTTTATTGAATAAAGATACTTTCCTCTGTTCAAACTTTCTTCTTTTCTCTCATGCATATATCATCATCCTTTTTATCTACTTTCTTATCTTGTTGGATCAGTTATTCTGATACAGTCTGATTAGTTGCTGCCGAATTATAAGCATTTTGTTTCAATTTGACTCCTCGTAATTGACTTGAGTTTTCATGCTAAAAGCTGTTAGTTTTAACTCAATAGATGTAGAATTTGGAAATTAACAGGAATAATGTTACCTGCCTCTGGATCCACCACTAGAAAATCTCTATTTGGGCTATTTAGTCCTTACTGTTTCTATCTTGAATCAATAGTCCCACAAATGTCTCTCACTCTTGTGCTTGATGTTTCCTTGGTGCAGCAGACATATATAATAAGAATCTGTTTATTGCTCCAAATGCACAGAACCTTGCCAAAACATAGATGACATAAGGACAGTGTTGTAATGTCCTTATTGTTCTTCTTGTCTTTATTTAGTTGGAGCTGCACCAGGATGTAAATGGTTTTACTTGGACACTGCGACATGATTCTTGTAAATGTTTTAAACCTAGTTATCTTGCTGGATCTAATATTGTGTACAGGTTATTCCAGATGCAATAGCAGGGCTGGAACATCTACAGGAGCTTCGCCTTTCTTCTAACCTTTTGGTAGTGTTGCCTGATTCCATTGGGGTGCTGCTTAATCTAAAATTCCTAGATGTTTCTGGTAACAAGCTCAAGGCATTGCCTGATAGCATCTCAAAGTGCAGGTACTCTCGTCCCTGAAATTGATTTGTTCATTACTGCCGAATTTTGTTATCAGCATACTTGAATCATTAAAGTCCTTTTAAATACCAGATCCCTTGTGGAGCTAGATGCAAGTTACAACGAGCTTGCGTATCTGCCAACGAACATTGGGCATGAGCTAGTGAATCTGCAGAAGCTGTTGGTCCACCTTAATAAGCTTCGATCTCTCCCAACATCTGTTTGTGAGCTGAGATCTTTACGTATTCTGGATGTGCACTTCAATGAACTCCGTGGACTGCCCTATGCTATAGGAAAACTGTCGAATCTTGAGAGTCTAAATCTGAGCAGCAACTTCAGTGATTTGAAAGAGCTTCCTGCTACATTTGGTGATCTGATGAATCTCAGGGAACTTGACCTCAGCAACAATCAGATCCATGCACTGCCTGATACATTTTACCGTCTGGATAATCTGACTAAGCTTAACTTGGAGCAGAACCCATTGACTGTTCCGCCAGTGGAGATTGTTAATCAGGGGGTCGAGGCAGTCAAGGAATACATGGCAAAAAGATGGCTTGACATATTAATAGCGGAGGAAAGCAAGAACCAGCTTGAAGAAGAGCTACCAGCAAATGCTGGTTGGTTGACCCGGAGCACCTCGTGGATGAAGAATAATTTGGTTTATGGTGTTTCAGGAATCATGGGAAGTGGAGACAAATCCCCAAGAGATGCATACCTTGATCAGCAGTTGTGAATTTGTGACGCAGTTCAAATTCCGTGCACTGCTTCACACTACGTCACTGCCATTTGTTTTCTTTGCATGTACAGTTTATGGGCTGTCCTTCTGGAGATGTTGGGCAAAAGTTTTACAAGTTAAGACTTGTATCTTTCTGTTGTTATTGTTATCCCATCTGTTCATGTGTTGTCTGAGTATTGAATGGAGCAGGAACTCTATTCCATTTCCTTCTTTTCCACTTTAAAGATGATAGGTAGTTTCTTCCTCAATTTTCAATAAATTTTCCAATGTTTATATATTCAATAGGATGGATATATGGAAAAGATTGGTGTCTTGAGAAAATAAATCACTAGTGGTGCTGCTGCAAGCGTTTTGCATCAAGTTTGACGTGCTTGAGAATTTGTTGTGTTGCTCTTGTACAGTATCGCATGAAGTAAGCTTCAACATTCTCGGCAGGTT
This sequence comes from Iris macrosiphon, assembly GCA_036927795.1. Lineage (NCBI taxonomy): Eukaryota > Viridiplantae > Streptophyta > Magnoliopsida > Asparagales > Iridaceae > Iris > Iris macrosiphon. The sequence goes on from JAYESA010000009.1 coordinate 50,758,749, forward strand.
CTATTTCTATAACGCTTGGTTCGCTCTCTTTAATGTCTTCTAATATCGCATGAAGTAAGCTTCAACATTCTCGGCAGGTTCTATTTCTGTAACACTTGGTTCGCTCTCTTTAATGTCTTCTAAGAAAACATGTAGCATCATTGGCGACTTTATATCTTGATAGGGTGATCAGCTGTGGTTTGTGAGATGTTATCATTAGGAGCCATTACGATGAGATCCCTGTTCTTCTTTCCATCGTATTTTGTCAGCTATACTTTTATATCTTTTCTGGGCAACAATGTGTCATGAGTTACTGCTAATTGGCATGTCTGAGTCCGTAATCTTTGACTCTACTGTTTGTGGAGATCCCTTTAATGGTCAATGGAGAGTGATCCATTATCCTTGGACTCATTCTGCTGAGAAGGCGACAAGCACAAATTTTGCAGACAATGAGTGCAAAATCTTCTCCACAACTCGAACATTTTTTTTAAAAAAATCTTCTCATATTTCTCCCATTGGTTGACAATAAACAATGTGCACGAAGCATAGATCACAAATACTTTTGGACTCATTTATGTATACGCGTGTGAACCACGCTTAGAGCGTCTGGAGGAGACATGCTTCACAAGCTTGGGTGTCTGTTTATAACTCAGCTTTCTGAGTTGTAAAACAAAGTGGGAGAAAACATGTGTTTGGACAAGTCATTCCAGTAATAAAATTATAAAAAAATTGTTAGAAATCTAAAGTTAAAACTCTGCTATTAGAGCAGATTTTCGAAGCTGTTTTCAGAAGGTTTGTGATAAGGGCACTACAAAATACACTCAGGACTGTCTATTCCTCTCTTCCTAAAAATTACAAGTTTGCCACTCCTCAAACTTACTTAGGGCTGCCCACACCAACCTATATAAGTAAAAATTATTTCTCTTATTTCTTTTTCACCTTAAAATGAAGAAATCTCTCATTCTCTCCAAGTCCTAAAACCTAAACATAACTTTGTAATTTGATAGTTGTGGTTCCAAGTGGAAGAAAATTCTGATTTGGTGATTATCCAACGAAATTCTTTCGGTATGTCTTTGACAACATACGATGAATAAGTTTTGCGATTGTCACCAAATTATTTAGTTTTATTCGACTATTATAGGAGCGATGAATGAAATTCTCTTCGATGAAGAAGTCGGATCATGCGATCCATTAAATATGCACTCCGCTCCTTCTGAAGAACATGTCGGTTGTTCCGAAGCACCTACGGTACGTAAAATGACAACCATATTTCGATAGTCAACAGTCATCGTGTAAGGACTGTATAAACTACGACAGTCCTATATAAATATAGGACTATCATAAATTCTACAATTCTATATAAATATAGGACTGTCATAATTTCGACAGTCCTATAGACTATGTGGACTATCAAAATACTAACAGTCCTGAAGATAAAATGCTGACCAACGTATTTTCTTAAAGACTGTACAAATTATGACAGTCCTAATTTGGACTGCCAATTATTTGAAGTTATTAATTTTTATATTATTTTATATTGGTTATAGGACCAACCTCGTACAGATGATGTGGCACATTTTGCTATTGGGGTTGATGTGGAGAATGTATTCTCAACGGATATTCGATTTGCATCCCACGAAGAAGCATTAGATTGGTGCAGAGAAGTTGGAAGACGATATAACATAGTCATTGTCATTGCAAGATCGATCAGATCTCGGCCGGGCCGGAAATATTTAGAGCTGGGCTGCAAAAGAGGAGGTGTGTTCAGGCAGCATCGAAAAAAAAAGGTGGTGTTGAAAAAAAAATCCCTAAGAAAAACGTTAGGACGACAAAATGTGGTTGTCCATTTAAGGTATTGATTGTAAAAGTAGAAGATGTGAAGTGGATAGTCGAAGTTAAGAATGGAATACGCAATCATCATATTCCAGAGACACTTACGGGTCATGCCTACGTGGCACGGTTGAACAAGGATGAGAGAAAGTTGGTTAAAGAACTGTTCCTTTCCGGAGTTGCACCCAAACAAATTTATTCTGTCGTGCGATAAAAATAAGATGAGAACAAGTCAACCATGAGGACGATCTATAATACTTTAGCGAGAGCTAAATGTAATAGTATGAAAGGAAGAACGACGATGCAGCAAGTATTGAAGTTGCTTGGGGAGCATCACTATATGGAGTATCATAGAAGACATTCACAAAATGATGAACTCCTTTCATTATTTTTGGCTCATCCTGATTGCACACACTTGGCTAGATCCTTCGCAAACGTGTTGGCCCTTGATTGTACATATAAGACCAACAAGTTCAAGATGCCTATTTTTCACATTGTTGGGTTTACGTCTACGGGAAAAATATTTTCCGTCGCTTTTTGTCTTATGAAGAGTGAGACAGTAGAGGATTACACTTGGGCGTTGAGAAAACTACAATCCCTTTACACAGGATACAAAGAGCCTTCTATTTTTGTTACCGACAGAGAATATGCGCTGATAAATGCTATAGGTATTGTATTTCCTCATGTGCATAGACTACTATGCACTTGGCATATAAATCAAAATATCCAAGCTCAATGCAAGAGAAATTTTGAAAATGTGGACGGTAAAATCGACAAACTTTGCTTCGAAGAATTCTACAGTGATTGGAGTCTTGTATGGCGAGCAAGTACTAAAGGCAGCTACGACACAGCATGGTACATATTCAAACAAAAGTGGGAGACAAGTAACCCGGCATGCATTTCTTATATCAAAGATACTTGGCTAGAACCACATAAAGAATAATTCGTCTTAGCATGGACGAACATGGTGAAGCATTATGGCACAATCATTACGAATCGGATCGAAGGATTACACTCAAGTTTAAAAAGATATCTGCGGTCATCGGTCGGTAATTTTGTCTCCGTTTGGCAATCGATTCATTTGATGATTATTTCTACGGTGAACGAGATTGTAGCATCATTTGAGATGAGCCTCAATATTGTAAAGCATAAATACAAGCATGAACACCTCTTGGATGCTTTAATCCATGTAGTATCTCACAAGGCCTTGGGCTTATTGTTTGAGGAGATTGGTAGGGCAAAGTTCGTTGGTTATGATCCCGAGGTTTGCGGTTGTTCATATCGACATTCACTCGGCCTTCTTTGTGCACATGAGATTAACGAATATCGTCATCAATCTATACATATTCCAATAGATGTTGTTGATCAACGTTGGAGACAGTTGTCGATCATGCCGACGGTGGAAGTTCAAGATGATATCTTTCCTTTGCCACAAGTGAAACTCCTTCACGCAAGGTGGTGTGTCGCATCGAAACCTGTCACGTCCCAGTCCCAAAATATCGAGGGACTAGCCACGTGGCAATGGCCAGCAGCACACACCGATGGGCAAACCCAATTTAATGGACCCATCAGGATATACTTAAGCTGTAGTACAACAATAAAGGTCTACTAATCTCATCCACAGAAATGAATACATCAATATCAACAAAGTGAAACATAATCATCATCAAGACACAAGTAAATAAATCGGAGAACAACCCGATAACAAGTCTGATACAATTGTTCATTAAACAAGAATTTTAATAGCATCAAAGACTGAGTATAGAAGAAGCAAATACTCAGGAGAAATCCTTGGCAATCACCTCATCCTCGGTTCCTGGTACTGCTCCAATGTATGCACCTATTCCTGCTTCTGCTCCTGCTAATGCTCCGGTCCCGTATACCTCGGGATAGATCTCGTCTGCTAATCCTGGGGACATAATCCAGAATCCAGGTCCTCAGGGGACATAGCAAGGTACAAGAATAACTCATGACAAAAATAATGCAGTGCAACAATAAATGAAACAATAGGATAAACTATGTAACCATCTATGTGAAATGCAAGTAAGAGCATCACTAGACTTAGGCTGAGACTACGACAAGCTCTGTGTCGGGGAGCCTGTAGTAGATATACTATGTAATTTACTATGTATTGGGCCTACGGCACCATAGTATATATAAAATCAACCTGTAGCCTGTGTGTCTCTCCCCACCCAATGTAATCACACGTCTCATATCCATGACACGCAAGATCAAGTCATAATGAGATCTAAGCATGCAATATCTATGTCATGAATCATGTAACCTATACAGAATCACCATGAATATCTCAGGAAGATTCTGATCATAAATAGTGTCAGGTGTCCTGAGTTATGACGTACTTGATGATGTAAGCACGAGAATGCATAGGATCTCGATATCCATGTCTATGTGACATTACACAACTCTGCGTACAGTGTTGACACCCGAATATTATTCGGACGCTAAGCAATATCACACGGTCCTAGGTTAAGCATGTTCATCATATAAATAAATCAAGATAACAATATGAAGCAGGTACTGCAAGTTTTGGCAAGGTACACTTGCCTGGGGTTCTGAATCCAATTGCTGCTCTGGTATCAGTGAGATTTGCAGGTAGTCCTCCGGTTGCTGAAATAGACATCACCATCAGATTCAGAAGACATTAAATATCTAGAATTGCATGTCCTTGAGTCCAATTTGGACACATGGACAAAAGTGACAGTTTCTGGTCAAAGCAGGGTCCACATGTAGCCCGCTTCGTACCGAAAAATGTGTCAGAGACAATGTTCTCCAAATTTGTCAAACTTAGTGTCTATAAGTCCAGAACGACGATACGAACCCAACGAAATATCCAGAACTGGATTCCGATGAGCCGATCACAAAATTGCCCATCAAGTGGAGCCGTGGGCCCACGATACGCAATTTTGTCAACGTTCTCAGAATCGAACCAAACTTAGTTAACATGACCAGCATATTACTACGAGTCCGATGGCGCAAGTTTTGTTTTGATACGACGTGCGTACACAAAGTTACAACGAGTTCCAAAACAGGGCCGATATGCGACGTTGTTGACGGATACGCGTTGATTTCGGTGTGCACGCACATCCAAATCAACTTTCGTAAAATCTCACACGTCCGTATTAACGGCACGCACCTTTCGGTGAAGTTCCCACACGACCAAGTCATCTCGTTTGGCGGGACGCACTCAGTTCCGGGGAAAAGCAGGGTAAATATTTTCCTGATGTTGGATCGCAGTTCGTGATCGCCATAGGATGCGACACACCGAGCGGGTTGCACTAGTATCGAGAGGGTCACGCATGGTTCGCGTCACAGCAGACGGAACGAGAAACGGGACAGTGAGGAGAGAGAAACAACTACCTGAACAGGGCTCCGCAGAAAGCTGAAACGCGCGTTTCGCGAGGCTTCGCGACACGGCAGCGGGGCTGCTAGGGTTAGGGTTCCGGCCACTGCGCTGTGATGTTGGGTTGTCGGGGCTTCACCGAAGGAGGAGGCGGCTCTGGTGGCGGCCGGAGCTGCTCGTCTTCGTCGTGGCTGCCGGAGTTGGAGGCGGCGAGGTTCTGCTGCTGCTGTTGCTGCTGCTGCCGGCGAGGTCGAGGCGGAGGCGCTTGAGGCTGCTCGCGGGGGAAGGTGGAGGGCGGCGAGGACGGCGTTGGGGGAGCTCGGTGGAGCGGGGGCTGGGTTCGAGGCTGGGGAGGATGGCGGTGGATGGGGGCTTCGACGGGGCTGCGCTCGGGAGACGACGGGGTGAGGCGGTGGTGGTGAGGACGGCGCTGGAGAGGGGTTTAAATAGGAGGCGGTCCGGCGGCCGTTAGGGAGGTAGACCGGCTGGGGGAGGCGAAGCGGCGGGCGGCCGGTTGCTAGAGGAGGCAAAGCGGCGCCGGGACAGTTGCGGGCTGGGGAGGTGGCGAGTCGGGGGAGATGAAACCGCCGCGGGGAAGGCGGAGAGCCACGGCGGCGGGAGGCGGAGCGTCGGGTCGGGGGAGATCGGGTTAGGGTTAGGGTTAACAGGTCGGGTTTCGGGTCGGGTCAACGGTTTAGGCCCGGATCCGACCCGCTAAGGTTTGGGCCCGGTTCAGCTAGACCGGGTTGGTCCGGTTCTGGTTGGTTTGGGTCGGAATTAAACCGGGTTTATTTAGGGTTTATTTTGGCTTAATAAATAATTAGTTTTTTGGTCTTTAAAAATGTTTCCGGGGTCCAATAAATTCCAGAAAAATTATCCTATGTCTAATATTTTATTTTACACCCAAAAATATTATTTTCATAATATATTAATATTTATTAAAAACATTTAAATTTATTTAAATTCTAAATTACCTTGATTTTAATTAGTTAAAAATTACAGAAAATTCCTGAAAATTATAGAAATTAATTTTTAAAATTCCTGAAAAATCAGGGGGTTTACAAAAAAAGTATGGTAATTTCGAAGAAAAAGAGTAAGCTTACTATTCGAAGGGGAAAGAAACAGAAAACGAACGATGCAGTCACGGCGGAGGGTTTAGATAACTTCTCTGATTTATATAGTCTACACATTCAAAATTTTTGATGTTCCTAAGGATGACCATTGTGAATTTCATGCACTCGCAAGACATCTTGGCTATTCAGTTGAAGCAGGATGAAGACAGGTTAGGGAAGAGTTGTACGAGGAGTTGGAGTCTCGCCTACCCTTCTATAGGCAGATACTCGGCGAAAAAATTGTTGGAGATTTGTTGGCAAGCATACCTTGTACGGACACAGTTACCGAACCAAACTATTACATGGATGTCCCGCCTGCTGTATACATATTCTCTAATAGGTATAAGATACCTATTGTAATTATCTCAGAAGGCATTAACAATACCTTTTTTTTTCCAATGTGCACTCCCCTGTCTGGACACAGACTATCCAATCTATGTTCAATAGGGCTTGTCGGACAATACTTTGTTATCCCAAGGTTGATCGATCATTCTCCTATTCCTCCACCTTTTACGCTTTGGTATGAACACGCACCGGATGAAGCGATCGCATGGACGACATCCTACATGGATGCAATTGTTGGCTATAAGAAGATAATGAAGATGGAGGATCCTAAAATCTTGCCTAAGGACTACTTTGATATTCTAATCGATTGATACATCTTATACTTTTGTATCATTTTGTAATTTGTATGCGATATAAATGGAATATAACATCTTGTACTTTTGTAGCGTGATAGTACAATAGATAGTAACTATGAAAGAAATAAAATAAAGTATTGTATGTTGTGTAATGAGTCGTGTATGTTGAGCTTTGGTATCTTTTCCAACTTATATATATATATATATATATATATATATATATATATATATATATATATATATATATATATGTGTGTGTGTGTGTGTGTGTGTGTGTGTGTGTGTGTTGAAAGTCCAAATTTTTACAGTCCATGTATGTTGTGCAATAGATAGTGTCTCTGCACATTTATATATAAAACTAGGACTGTCAGGATTATGACAGTCCTATAAGCTACTAGGACTGTTTTGACAGTCCTAGTTTTAATCCCATGTCTCTGCACATTTATATATAAAACTATGACTGTCAGGATTATGGCAGTCCCATAAGCTACTAGGACTGTCAAAATCTTGATAGTCCTAGTTTTAATCCCCTGTCTCTGCACATTTGTATAAAACTAGGACTGTCAGAATTTTTACAGTCCCATAAGCTATTATGACTGTCAAAATCTTGACAGTCCTAATTTTAATCCCCTGTCTCTGCACATTTATATATAAAACTAGGACTGTCAGGATTATGGCAGTCCCATAAGCTACTAAGACGTCCTAGTTTTAATCCCTTGTCTCTGCACATTTGTATAAAACTAGCATTCCCATAAACAAAAATAACCAGTCAAAACTAGGACATCCAACTTAAACAAAACATAACCAATCAAAAAATTAAAACATAAAGTTACAACCAACTTCAAAGTTTAACATGTCCATATTACAAGAAAGTACAGCCAACCCAAAAAAACTCGAAACACAAACTGTAGCAACGTAGCAAAGTTTCATATCAATTGAAACATGGCATAAACTTCATGCCGCCTCTTTGTACGTTGCTCCCTATTTTTTCAAGAAAGGATAATCTTCAGTGTTGTCGATGTGTTGTAGCTCCTCATTGATTTCCATATAATTCGTACCCTGGCAACTGACGAGGCTTCTTCCCAACTTTTTTGCTTTCCTAGCATATTGATGGCAATTCATAAAATTTGTTAGGTTATAAACATTTACATATCTTCAAACTGAAAGTTGGTTGCCTCACCATCTTGACCAATGCAATATACAAGACAGATTTATCGGAAAGATCTGATGGTACACGCACAATATCGCCTCCGCGTTTGAACAACGTAGGTAGTCCGACAACAGCGTAGTAGGCGAGGTAGTCGTCGCTACATTCCGTCATATTTACTGCTGCTTGTCGTTCAGTTTCTCTAATAACGTGACGTTTCCACTCAGTGAAGAAGTCTGAGACCGAGCTGAATGCCGTAGGAATATAGTTTAGGGGTTTTGTACCTCTCGGAGCACTTATTATTTTTAATGTGCGCTTTAGGACTGTTTGTACGTAGCCAAACTGACGGAGCACTCTATCAGGCATATAAGGCTCCTCGATTTCATGACAACTTATCAGACCGTGATATAAAGCGACTGGTTGCAATGGACTACTACTCTGTCGCAAATCACGATATGGATCTGTAAGACCCCTAATTCTGAAAACCTTATTAATTATTTAATTTATTTAGTAATTACGAGCTAAATAGAAGGAATAAATTTTTATTAATTTTTATTTGAGGTGTTTTTGTAATTAGAGGATTTATGGGGCCATTATAAATTTTTCTTAATTTATTCCATGTAGGAGACCCTTTGGACAGTTGCTAGCTTAACCATATGCACCAATATAATTTCTAGAATTTTCTAAGTATATATATATATATATATATATATATATATATATATATAAATAGTTTATTAGAAAAAGAAAGAAAAATAAAATAAAATAAAATGAGTTTGGATTCATATTGGATTTCAACCCGAAACCCGTTAACCTCAAACCCAAACCCATTAGGAAAATATCAATAGTAGTAGTAGCAAAAACCAACTTTGCTATTTCCTTCTCCACGCGTAAAATAATCCCACGCGTAAAACAGAACCCCACCGCTTAATTTCCTTCTCCGCGCGTAAAACAGACACCACCGCCTTATTCCACCGCCTCTTTACCTATTATTAATAAACTCTCCTCAACCGCAACCAAAACCAATGAAAAGAAAGAAACAGCAGCAGCCTCCACCGCCTCTTATCCCTATATTTTATAACTCTTCCAAACCCTAACCCACTTTTTCTTACAATAAACTTAACACTGTTTGGACGCACACTATACAGGACTCTTGCTCAGCAAGTATACCTTGCCATCGTACTATTATTTACATTCCAGCTGATACATGCATGTTTAAATTCTGCTTATATAGATGTTTATGTATGTATATTTTTGGACCTACTTTATGAGACCACCCCAGTATTATGGAGCATCATTAGGTTCATTGGACGTGACACAGTCGTTACACGAGTTATGAGTCTCATATAGATCACGGACTGCATGACAGGTTGGCCTCCTGTACGCATGGGCCGTGAGTTAGGGATGACTGCTGATAGAAACTTTGTATGCTAGTAGACTTGGCAGTTATTTAGAGGTTATCGTGTCATGCTTAGAACATGGGATGGGGAGAACAATAAGTAAGACATTTGGGCTCCTTCGCACTTTCTTTTTTGTTCGTCCGGACGCTCCGCCGGAGCGACGGGTGGTGATGACCCCATATATATTACAGGCGGCCTCTGCTGTTCAAAAGACGACATGCTTTGAGGCCCCTGATTCTCCGAGAGAATTATGCCAATCCCACTATATGGCCAGATAGCCCACTTGGTGGAAAGTTGTTCTCAACTGCATTCACTTAGACGGTTAGGCGAACCATTGGATGTTTACTTTTCAGTACTTATTGGCATGTTATTATGTATCTTGTTACGTCCCTCTGAGGACCTGGTCCCTTTCCAGATATGGACGAGCAGGAGTATCCGTAAGAATACGGACCTGGACCAGATACTACTTACCAGACTGAGGAGGTCTTACCTTCAGAGTATCTGTGATTTTATTACCGTTGTTTCAGTATAGTTGTTTTGTAGTGGATTTGTTTCCATCCGACTACCAGATTTTGATACTCATCTTTGATATTAAGTTATTATTCAGCTCTTTATTCCTACTGATTATTTGTGCTATGGATGAGATATAGATTCTATGTGACTTATTGTGACAGTATATTACCACTGGTGGATTGAATATTCATATACAGCGTACGTGTGTATATGGTTTCCATATATTGGAGTTCGTATACATATGGCTGGACGTGTTACGTATTCCTAGTCCTACGTATTTTGGGACTGGGGCATGACATGATCCCAAACTATCTGTAATGCATAAAATTTAGCATAACGTAATTTAGTAAATTATTACCAAACATAAAAAAATTAGGTCTAAATTCACCTCTTCTATCGTCATATCTTCAAGTGCATTTCGTAGGGCGGCCAATGTGTGTGGACGTTTGGCATCTTCCTGAGTTGGCTTTCATCTGCATATTCTAGGAAGGTGCTCGTCATAGCCTCGGTTAATTTTAGCCCGCTTAAGGGTTGGATAGTGCTCGTATATCCATGCCTTCACGTAACCAAGTTAAAAAAAATAGTCAAAAAAATTACAACAAAATTTGAGCTTATGTATACAAGTTGACAAAGATATATCTTTACATGGAGTAGAGTTTGGCTTCCGGATATTGTCTTGGAACTGACGCGGGATGCCGCACCAAGCTCGCGGTAAATGTATGCTAGTATACCGCTTCCCCAAGATATTTCTTCTACTGTGTCTATGTCGTTAAAATTCAGGAGATATTTAGCATGTATTGACGTTCCAGACTTATCCGGAATGCCGAAAGTCCTCAAGCTGAACTGCATATATCCACAGACCACATTATCGCTATTATCCACTTCGGGGTCCGGATCATCGAGTGTCTCCTCCAAATATTTCAAAGGAAGTTCGTAAGACTTCTTGAAGTCTCGAAGAGTTGTAAAACTCGTCGCATCAACTCCCAGACAGTCTGATACATAATCCACGATATGGTCATAAAAGTTAATGCTCGATTCATCAAAAGTGTGATTCATCATGACTCGACCATCAACCATAATTCCCAATATATGATGGGCGTCATCTAGGGTAATCATCAACTCCCCGTTTGGGAGATGGAAAGTGTTTGTTTCTGGATGCCATTGTTATACAAATGCTGACATGAGTGCATTATTCACCGTCGTATAGGAGTAGTTACCCAAAATTTGTGAACCGGTGGGATTGATTTTAGCCTTGACATCGTCTCTGAAAAATTCAAGCCCCTATGTATTGCACTTTTTGCCGTGGTTGATCACCGTTAACGTACAAGAACTCTCCTGAAAAGTAAACAACTGGATGAACTTATACCTATATATTAAATATAGTTATCTATAAATAATTGGATGAACTTAGAACTATATATAAAATTATCATAACGTAATGTACTTACCAGATTGTCCCATATTTGGTATGCAATATGGTTCTCGATCGACGACAACATATAGCAACCGTTTGGACGAGTCTCGACTGGACTATTTGGCTGCTGAGAAGGTCCTGAACCATCAGTAGGCTGGTTTTCGAGGGTTGGTGGCCGAGTCTCGACTGGACTATCTGCATGCTGAGAAGGTCCTGAACCATCAGTTGGCCGATTTTGGACGGTTGATATATCTTCATCGGAGGAGGAAGAAGAGCCATAAGTACTAGGAGCATGTCTCTTCGAACGAGTTACAGTCTTCTTTAGTTGACGTTTTCTAACTTGAGGGGGTGCCTCGGGGTCGAGGATAGTGAGGGCTGTCTCAACAGCACGCTGAATATTGCGTTCCTTACGCATCGATGCAGTATGGCGTCTTCTTATGATACCTTCATCCTCAATGTCCTTTCGAGGGTCGTGACTGTGGTGCCCCGTTCCCCCTATTCGGGGAGCGTGGCTAAGAAATACAAGATGGTATCGTTCGATCGGGATATATTGAATCAAGAACTCATCCTCGTTATGGATTTGTCTCTTCGGAATCGATTCCCATATTCAGTGGACCGTGCCCCCGGGATCGACTTAGCGGCAGAGTCAGGAGGGACCTCTCTGCTGCATCTTTTGTTGCCTAGTTTTTGCTGTCGCTTGTTGCTTTCGTGCCTTGAGTTGGTTTTCGAATTTGCTTGAGTTTTCTTGAACGGTTTCGGTGGATTTCATTATTTTCGTTCGTTGAATTGCACTTCAATTTCGATAATGGAAAGAGTGGTAGGGGTATTGATCAGCTGTGTGTGGCAATGCGGCAATGCAGGTGAACCAGCTGTAGGCGCCGCTCGAACGGACTCCTAAAGCACCTCTTTCCTTTTTCCTTCCAACTACTAAGTGAGTGGCTACCATCCCGATTAGCTGGCCCTTCGTCCAGTCTTCACATCTAAAATCTTGTATTCGTGCTTGTCCCGATCAAACGATACCAAGTAATAACTAAAAGACTTCAAGATAATAAGGGAATAGACTTGGGTTATATTATGCTTGTCAAATGAAACTTGTGAACGGTTACTTACTTACATGCTTGTTCGTTTGGAATGTTTATCATATGCATAAATGCAAGTTAGAATGTATATTTCTTCTTAAAATTTGTGCTATGTATAGAACTCATCTTGAATGCAATAAACTGAACAGGAAGACTACGCAAAAGTAAATCTTGCCCTGTTATTGCCCTGCGCCTGATATGCCCCTCGATTGCTAACTTAGTGTACTGCGTTGATCACGGACAACTTGTGCACAAGGTCTTGGTTTCTGAGGACGGTCGCTGGGGCACCGGCACCGATCCGATCCGGACGGAACTCATGATAGTCGCCTGCTATAGGACGGAATGCCCTGGGACGTCCTGAATATTCGTCGCACGATATTCCGTACTGAGACTAGCCCGTCCATTTTGGCAACGTGCCAGTGATCCCCTCGTATATTTAACCTGTTGTAACTAACTTGTGTCTTCTTGGCAGGGAAGGCAGAGTAAGTATTATACAGGTGGTTCAGATGGGCAGGTAAATGTCACCGAGCGGTGGCAGGTTATTTCATCGATTTCTATATCTATTGCTTGTTGTAATTGAACTAAGGAAAGATAGAAAGACCACAATAAATATGCATGCTTCATTAAAATAACGTGTTGATTGGTATAGTTGGGTTAGCTTGTCTTCACCAGTACGTTTCGATGTACTGACCCTCGTTAAAACAGGTTCCCCGTACTAAGAAGAATCAAGCGAGGAGCAGGAGTCAAATTCCCCAATCCAGTCAGCTGTAGGCACGCCTCGATCCATGCCAACCTTTTGAAGCATTTTGAAGAAGAAGCTAGCAGCCAAGCAAACATGCAGCTTCGTGGAAAGGCCGTCGTTCCAACCAGAGGTCTTATATTTTGAGTTTTAGTAAGGGATGTAATATACAGGACTGCTATCTCATTTTGTGTCAACACTTTTGTAAGCCCATAGAGGCAACCTTATGACTCAGTTCAAGGAGTTTGTAATAGATGTTCATATTATCAATAAAGAGAACTTTTCCATGCTTCAATCTGTGTTTCAATTTATCTGCTTACTCTGAATATGTGCTCACTATGCAAAACAAAAATACTTAGCCTTGTGCGGTGCGCAACCTAGGCCCGCACGGCGGTCATGCCGGAGGACGACTATCGATTCCACGGAATCGGGGCGTGATATGTTGGTATCAGAGCCCAGCTTCAAAGTTCCTTTTGACCCTTCGTACTGGAAAAGTTCCTTTAACGATAATCCATGTGCGAACTCTTGAACTCGTTAGGGCCAAAATGAGATGCGTTCATACAATAAGTCCATAATATGTTATGATCCTGATGTAATTTACCTTCTTTTGAAAGAATGGCACAAGCGCAACCATCCGCAAGCACCGGACGAGACACAGGCTCAGGAGAGCAGCTCTGGCACTTCGGGAAGCTCACGTAGCCAGCGAGCCATGTCTCGAGTTGATCCGCTTCAGCAAATGATGCTGATGTTGGAAGCAAGCCAGCAACGGGATGAAGCTCGTTATGAACGGGCTGAGAAGCGAGCAAACGAGAGACTCCTCAAGTTTTAAGACAATATAGAGGCAAGATTCTCAGTCCAACAGAAGCAGGTAGATACCCTGCAACAGATTGTTCAGACCCTGGCCTCCAACCATTCTGCAGCGACAACAGCTACGCCAGTAGAGCAGCCAGCGCTTGAAGTTGAAACGCCTCCAACACCAAGGACGAGGGAAGTGACTGCCTTCGACTTTGGCGACTTCAAGAAAGTCCGCAACACAGCATTCAAGGGGACTGAGGATCCGATTGTTGCCCTAGATTGGCTCACAGAACTTGAGGATCATTTCTTCCTGCTGGAAGTACCAGAAGAAAAGCGCGTCGCCTGCACTCAACTACAGCTTCGCCTCAATGCGCACGACTGGTGGGACGTGCATCGGCGATCTCTTCAACTTGACTATGGGGAGGAGGCGATCGCGTGGACGACTTTTCGTGCCGCATTTGAGGAGGAGTTTATACCCCCGCATGTACGACGTCACAAGGAAAACGAGTTTGTTCAACTCCGGCAGGGCAGCATGACAGTTAAGCAATACTCTGTTGAGTTCAACAAACTGGCCAAATTTGCTAGTTCCTATCTACCCGATGCAGCGAGTCGTGCCAGACGATTCGAAGGGGGGCTACGTCCTGCCATCCATGCGTACGTAGTCGTTCTGCAGTATCAGACAATGCGGGAAGTCTTGAACCACGTCCTTTCTCTTGAACCACAGTATCCTTACGTTGCCGCCGGCGCTGTGCAAACCACCAATCACAAATGCCAAGGCAACGATAGAGGAAACAACGCTGCAAAGCGTCAAAATAACCGCGATAAATAGCATGGAGACCCGAATAAGACCTGCAATTTCTGCAGGAAGCCAGGGCATATCGAGAAAAACTGTCGTTGTAAGCTCGGGACTTGTCGTCGTTGTGGTGATCCTAGCCACCAGATTAGCAGTTGTCCGCTCCTCCCACCTCAACAACAAAATAAGGTACCTGCGCCTCAGACCAACAGAGCTGCACCTCAGCAAGGGCGTAATCAGGCTCAAGGCCGGGTCTATACCATGACACGGGAGGAAGCTTTGGCCTCGGACACCGTGGTGTCAGGTACTTTGCTTTTCAATAATATACCTGCTCGTGTTCTATTTGATTCTGGTGCAATACATAGCTTTATATCTACAAACTTTGCCACGGAGAACAATATAGAAATGACTCCGTTGCACCTAGATTTAAGCGTTAGCACCCCCTCTGGTACGAAAATACATGTTCGTTCAGTATGCCAAGGTAGTTATATTTGTATTAGAGAAAAGAAGCTGTCGCTCGATGTCTTAGTTCTAGATGTTCGGGACTACGATATCATTTTGGGAATGGATTGGCTCGGTGCGTGCACGACAACTATTGAATGTGCAGAAAAGCGAGTCATTTTCCGTCTGCCCGGAGAAGCCGAATTCTGTTATACTAGTAGTCCAGCGACTGATGCAACTAGGGCCTGCATGGTGATTTCAGCATAATCTGCTCGGCGAATGCTCCACACAGGCTGCGAGGGATTTCTAACGTCGGTTCAGGACACACGGCAAGACTACGCAAACGACGAGTCTACTTTCGTTGAGGCGGAGTTCCCCGATGTGTTTCCGAGCGAACTACCCGGCATGTCGCCCGATCGAGAGATTAAATTCATTATCGATACATTTCCAAATACACAGCCTATCTTAAAACCTCCGTACAGAATGGCTCCTGCAGAACTGAGGGAATTGAAATGTCAGCTTCAGGAATTACTTGATCGTGGGTTCATCCGTCCGAGCGTGTCTCCTTGGGGCGCCTGTGCTCTTTGTGAAGAAGAAGGACGGAACGCTACGCCTCTGCATAGACTATCGAGAATTGAACAAAGTCATAATCAGAAACAAATATCCTCTGCCACGGATAGATGACTTGTTTGATCAGCTACAGGGAGCAACAGTATTTTTAAAAATTGACCTTCGCTCGGGTTACCACTAGCTGAAGATTAAGCCTGAGGACACGCCAAAGACTGCCTTTCGAACCCGATACGGATATTATGAATTTTCAGTGATGTCGTTTGGACTGATGAATGCACCTGCTGCATTCATGGATGTCATGAATCGTGTATTTCGGCCTTTCATCGATAAATTCATGGTGGTTTTTATCGATGACATCTTGGTGTACTCGAAGACTAGGGATGAGCACGCAGGACACCTGCGGATGGTGCTGCAAACCCTTCGAGACAACAAGTTGTATGCCAAATTGAGTAAATGTGAATTTTGGCTGGACAGTATATCCTTTTTGGGGCATATCATCTCTTTGCAGGGTATTTCAGTTGATCCGAAGAAGGTGGAAGCCATTACACAGTGGAAACGGCCGGAGACAACTAGCGATATCCGAAGTTTTCTTGGACTGGCAGGCTATTACCGCAGGTTTATACAAGACTTCGCTAGAGTGGCCTCGCCCCTGACTCAGCTTACTCGGAAGGGAGTAAAATTTACTTGGACGGACGACTGTGAAGCTTCGTTTATGGAGTTAAAGCAGCGCCTCATCTCTGCCCCAATCCTCACTCTGCCGAACGGACCGGATGATTTCAAAATTTTCAGTGTTGCATCAGGTAAAGGACTGGGATGTGTCCTGATGCAGAGGGATAAAGTGATAGCCTATGCGTCGAGATAGCTAAAGCCTCACGAGAAGATTATCCAACGCATGCCTTAGAACTGGCTGCGGTAGTGTTTGCGCTTAAGCTATGGCGCCACTACCTTTATGGTGTACCGTGTAAAATCTATACGGACCATAAAAGTTTGAAATATCTGTACACACAAAAGGATTTGAATCTCCAGCAGCGGCGTTGGCTTGAACTCCTTAGCGACTTCGATCTCATGATCAGATACACGCATGGTAAAGGAAACGTCGTAGCTGATACCTTTGACCCTGACATGTTTTTCGGTGCAAAGCGGGCCCACATGCGGACTCCGTTTTGACCCGAAATTGTCATTTTTGCCCCTGTGTCCAAATTGGACTCAAGGACAGGCGTTTCTAGCTATTTGATATCTTCTGAGCATGATGGTAATGGTTATTTCAGCATCCGGAGGCATATTTGGAAATTTCCCGAGGACAGGACCGTAGTTGGAATCCAAACATCAGGCAAGTACCTGCACTTCAAGTTTATTCTTTATATTATGATAATTAGTTCCTTGCTCTACTAGCACCATTGGATGATTACACTTAGTGTTAGAATTTGGATTTTATGTCTCAATTTTTGTGTCGGGAGGGAGGATACTAGGAGGCATGTGGTCTACCCTTTCCACCATGTCATGACTGCTAGCTGTTGAGTACGCGACTGTACCATCAGCCTTATACTCGATTGTTCCTGACTGCTAGCCATCTATGACGTGCCTTATTAGCCTTATAACCCCCTACATGCCAACTATGTATTCTAAATACACAATTTCACACACATAGTCTCTTTGTCTTGTTGCAGTTCTATTTTCTTGTCTCATTATCTTCCTGTTTTATTCATATCCCTGATTTATAGTACTTAACACATTAGTTAATTTTACTACTTATTATGTATAATTTTTATCGTGATACTTAGTCAGTTTTTAATACTTGTCATAATTATTTAGTTTAAGCTTTGTTGTGTATTGGTACTTTGCTCCTTTCCTGACTGGATCCGTTGACATTTAGGCGATGATGAGGACTATGCCCCCACCTTTTATGGCCCATATGACGTAGCAGATGATACTATTGAGGATCATGTTCCTACTCAGGAAACTACTTTTGAGGAGTAGTTAGCCAGTTAGCTAGTATTTTTCTTTCAGCATAGTACTCGGGTTTGTCCCCGATTTATCTTCTGGTTCTGTATTAAACTATGGATTTGGATGTCACAAATTTGTCTTATGAAATCTTAGCATTCCTATTTCCTGTTATTATCCTTGCCTATTTATTCACTGTGAATGAGCTAGATTTTAAATTACCTGTGAATATGATCTAGACAGCGTACTACCGCCGACACTACGGCGTAGGCTGGACGTACTCGCGAACCGGTGCCCGATTCATCTGGGTGCGGGTCGTGACACGTTTTTATGGTGGCCCATGTAGGTCAGAGTGTAATATCCTAGGACAGAGTATGAAATAAGATTGAGGATTTTAGGAAAAGCTCATTCACAGAATATGATCTTTTATTTCAAATCTTGACATCATTCCTTAGTAAATTTTCCCTATCATCCTTGATTTCCAAGTAATTTATTCTAATCCTACTATCCCTTAACCTTTCAGAATGGTTCAGACAAGGAATACCGTAGGAGGCACATCCGAACCCGTCGAACAGACTGTGCCTGAAACCCTTGCGCTCCCTCCGCCTCCAACTACTCCGACAGTTACTATGGATGGAGCGCAGCTACTCAGAGTATTCCAGGAACTTATAGAATTCCAGAGGGAACAGACTGCCCTGCTACGAACTAGCCTTTCAGATGCTCTTCGATCCCAGGAAGCACCACCAAAGAGGCCAGGAAGTGCCAAGGACTTCAAGAACCTTGGTCCCATGGAATTCTATGGGACTGAAGGTATTCTCTATGCCGATGAATGGATAGAGAATGTGGAGCGACTCCTGAAAACTGCTCGGGTCCCTGATGATCTTAAGGTGGAATCTGCAAGCCTGCAACTATTCGACATAGCTCGGACTTGGTTTAGGGATGAACCTCAGTTATCTGCTCCTGATCTCACTTGGGAGAATTTCAAGAGGCTTTTCAAGAAGAAGTTCTATCCCGAAGTGGCTCGAGAAGCTCTCGAAAGTCAATTCGAGAGGCTGGAACAAGGTAATCTTTCTGTTGATGAGTACACTGCTGAATTTAGCAGGCTAAGCTACTTTGCAGAATATATGGTTCGTACCCCTGAAGATAGAGCCCGTAGATTTAAGAAGGGGTTATCTCCTGATATTCGCCTTGCTATCACCACTAGCCGAGCTCGTACATACGAAAAAATCTTGAGCGTGGCACAAGGTGTTGAAAGAGACATGGGACCTAGACTAAAGCGGGAAAGGGATGCTGGAAGTATGGGACCCCACAAACGCCTATTCCAACAACAACTACAGCAGAGGGCCCCGTAACAAACCCAACGTCCTCTCCCTCGAACCACAGTACCCCAACAACAAACTCAAGGACAGAACCAACAAGCTCCCACTTGTGGCTATTGTCAAAAACAAGGTCATACTTGGCAAGTTTGTAGAAAGAGGCTAGGTGTCTGTCTATATTGTGGATCAGCAGCACATCAAATAAAGGACTGTCCTGCTGCTCAGGGACGCACAGCTGCATAAAAAGTTTTAGTTCAGGCCAGGCCCCCAGCAGCGCAGCAGAGAGGACCCCCACTCCCAACTCAACAACAATGCTTTGCTCAGCACCAGCATCAGCAACAGAGGGGTGCACCTCAACAAGGCCGTGCTTTTACAATGACTCTAGAGAAAGCTGAAGCCACAACAGATGTGATAACAGGTTCTGTACTTATAAATTCAGTACCAGCCATTACTTTATTTGATTCTGGAGCGTCACATTCATTCATGTCCGTAGATTTTCTTATGAAGCATAGCTTAGTCACAGAACCTCTTAGGAATTATTATAAGATCATTACCGGTGGAGGAATTATCCCGGTTAGTGATGCATGTAACAATTGTCCTATCATACTATGTGGGAGAGAATTATATGCTAGGCTACTCGTAATGCCAATTCCCAGTTTCGACATTATCCTGGGTATGGATTGGTTGAGTCAGCATCATGCCACTATAGATTGTCACAGGGGTAGTGTAATCTTCAGGCCCCCTGACAAGCCAGAATTTAAATTCACTAGAGGTTCTAGAGAATTGGGTAGTAACCAAATTTGTGGAGCCCTAGTACCAGAAGAATTGCCACTACCTATCATTTCTGAATATCTTGATGTCTTCCCTGAGGATCTCCCAGGATTACCCCCAGACCGAGAAGTTGAATTCTCTATTGACTTAGTGCTAGGAGCAGCGCCAGTATCTCAAAATCCATATAGAATCAACAAGAAAGAGATAGTAGAATTAAATGAGCAGATAAAAGAGTTAGAAGACAAATGCTTCATTAGGTCTAGTGTTTCGCCCTGGGGAGCTCCAGTATTATTTGTGCCAAAGAAGGATGGAACATCTCGAATGTGTATTGATTATAGGGCTTTGAATGCTTTAACAATCAAGAATAAGTATCCCCTACCAAAGATAGATGATTTATTTGATCAATTAAGTGGAGCTCGGATATTTTCGAAGATTGACTTGAGGTCTGGTTACCATCAAGTAAGGGTGAGGAAGGAAGACATCCCTAAAACTGCTTTCAATGCCCGGAACGGACACTACGAATTCTTAGTGATGCCGTTCGGGTTGACTAATGCACCAGCAGTATTTATGAATTTAATGAACAGAGTCTTCCAACAATATCTAGACAAATTTGTGGTAGTTTTTATTGATGATATTTTGATTTATTCCAAGACTCCAGAAGAACATGAAGAACAATTGAGGCTAGTATTGGAGACATTAAGGAAGGAAAAACTTTATGGAAAACTATCGAAATGTGCATTCTTTCTAGACAAAGTCAAATTTTTGGGACATGTTGTAACTAGAGATGGCATAGCAGTAGATCCTAAGAAGATAGCAGCAGTAGAATCATGGCCCACTCCAGACTCTGTACCAGAAATTAGAAGTTTTCTGGGACAAGCTGGCTATTTTCGGAAGTTTGTGAAGGACTTTGCTAGAATTGCTGAACCAATGACGAAATTAACAAGGAAGAATAAAGAATTTATATGGACTGATGAATATCAACATGCTTTTGAAGAATTAAAAAAAAGGCTGACTACTGCCCCTATTCTGACCTTACCATCTGGAACCGGAGGATTCGCTATATACAGTGATACTTCTGGAAAAGGTCTAGGTTGTGTATTAGAGCAGAACAAAAAAGTAATAGCTTATGCTTCTAGACAGCTTCGACCTCATGAAAAGAACTATCCAACTCATGACTTAGAATTAGCAGCTGTTATTTTTTCTCTTAAGCTATGGAAGCACTATCTTTATGGAGAAAGGGTGAAAATCTTTACAGATCACAAAAGTCTAAAATATATCTTTACTCAAAAAGAGCTGAACATGAGGCAAAGAAGGTGGCTGGAGTTAATGAAGGATCTTGACATCACCCTTCAATATCATTCGAGGAAGGCCAACGTAGTTGCTGATGCTCTAAGCAGATATCCTATGGCAATGTACTTGACGATGGACCAACACTTGCTCGAGGACTTGGAAAGTTTGGGTATTGAGGTAATTATTCCAGGAATAGAAGGTCAAATGATGAATTTGAAGATCCAATCTACTTTAATGGATAAGATTAAGGAGACTCAGTTTTAAGACGAAGGCCTACGAAGCATTCGAGGCCAAGTACAAGCTGGATTATTGGAGGAATTCAAAATTCATGAAGATGGATCACTAAGACATGGAGATAGATTATGTGTACCTCAAGGAGATATAAGAGAAGAAATTATGCAAGAGGTACACAGATCACAATACTCTATACATCCAAGAGCCAACAAAATGTACAAAGACCTAAGGATGCATGTTTGGTGGTATGGCATGAAAAGAGAAGTAGCCAAGTTCGTATCTCGTTGCTTAGTTTGCCAACAAGTCAAGGCTGAAAAACAAAGACCTGGGGGATTGCTTCAACCACTACCCATTCCGGAGTGGAAGTGGAAACATATTACTATAGATTTTGTTTCTGGACTTCCAAGGACACCTAGTGGGAAGGATGCAATTTGGGTGATAGTGGATAGGCTGACCAAGTCTGCACATTTTCTACCCTTCAAAGTAGGGCTACCTACGAAAAAGTTGGCAGATTTATATATTCGACAGATTGTTAAATTGCATGGAGTTCCAGTAAGTATTGTCTCCGACCAAGATTCAAGATTTACCTCTCACTTCTGGAGGAGCTTACAAGCTAGCTTAGGGACTCAACTCAAATTCAGCACAGCTTATCATCCCCAAACCGATGGACAATCTGAACGTACAATTCAGACACTTGAAGATATGCTCCGTACATGTGTTCTGGATTTTGGAGGATCGTAGGAAGATTATCTACATCTTGTGGAGTTCTCTTATAATAACAGTTACCAAGCAAGTATTGAAATGACTCCATTTAAGGCTTTATATGGACGAAGATGTCGTACCCCACTATCATGGGACGATGTAGGAGAGAGAGCTTTACTGGGACCAGAGATGGTGGTCGATTCAACCGAGAAGGTGAAATAAATAAGGGAAAGACTTCGGGTGTCTCAAGACAGGCAACGACATTGGGCAAATAGCCATCGAAGACCATTGGAATTTGAGGTAATCAATTTATGAAATTCAAGTTAATTTAACACTATGATTATGGAACTAAGACTTGATTATGACTTTATTAAAGGTTGGAGAATTAGTATTCTTGAAGATTTTTCTGACACGTGGCACCATTAGGTTCGGAAGGAGCGGAAAACTCAGCCCAAGATTTATTGGACCGTTTGACATACATGAGAGAATCGGAGAAGTAGCATACCGTCTGGCATTGCCACCCTCTCTAGATGGGGTTCATAACGTATTCCACGTGTCGCAACTGAGAAAATACGTGTCAGATCCAAATCATATTTTGGATCATTCAGAGCTCGAAGTGGGCCCAAGCTTGACTTACCAAGAGCAACCTGTGGGGATACTGGACCGAACGGAGAAAGTTCTAAGGAATCAAGTTATTCCCCTTGTTCGTATAGCTTGGAGGCAGCATTCTCCCTGCGAATCTACCTGGGAGCGAGAAGACGAGATTAGGGAGCGCTACCCCTATCTTTTTGAACCTTGAGGTATATTTTAACTCTCGACCTTTCTTTTCGTGCCATTGTTATTTTAAATTTTCAAGGATGAAATTTTATAAGTTGGGTAGATTGTAAACACCCTGATTTTTCAGAATAATTTTAATATAATTTCCCCAATTTTACGATATTTTTCTGGAAGACGAACCAAGGTAATTGGGAGTTAAAAAAAATTTAATGCTATTAATTGGTGTTAAAATATTATGGAAATAATATTTTATGGTGTAAAATGAAAAACTGGACTTATGGTAATTTTTTTGGATTTTATTGGGCCCCGGACCTAATTTAAAACACCTAAAAACTATTTAATTAATTATTTATCTATTATTTTATTTAATTATTTATTAATTATCCAAACCGCGGCCCAAACCCAACCGGCCCAGCCCCTATTGGGCCCAAACCCAGCCCACGGTGGCTAGCGGGTCGGGTCGGGTCGGCCAGACCCGAACCCGCTCGGACCTGACCCGCATAACCCATCTCCCCCACAGCCCGCGTCCCCTTCCGTTTTTTCCGGCGACAGCTCCAGCCACGTCGCCGGAGCCCGCGTCAGCCCCCCCCTCGCCCCACAAGGCACGTCCCCCCTCTCTCCGACTCTCCCGGCCAGCCCCCGCGGATCTCCCCTATTTAAACCCCCTCTCCTCTTCACCTCCTCCTCCCCACACCGGAACCCTAGCTCCGCCTGTGCCTCCGCCGACCTCCACCTCCTCCTTCCTCCCAGTGCTGCGATCCCTTCCTCCTCCTTCCCCGCACCGCTCCGCCCACCGGCCGACCCGCCTCAGTCACCCCGGGCCGTCGACCTCCCCGCTGCCCTCCTTCCTCCGCGGTCCCACCGCCCAGCGCCGGCCTAGAGCCGCCAGAGCTCCGCTCCGCCTCCGCCAGGGTGCTGCCCACCTCCGACGAAGCTCCGGTGAAGCCCCGGCGTCACTGTTCAGCCGTCGACCGTGCCCTAGCCTGGACACAGTGTCCAGGACACGTATCCCTTGTGTCGTGTCGCCTCGGACACGAAAATGTCAATTTTGGGAGCCCTGTTCAGGTACTCGTAACTTTCTACTCGTAACCCCATTTTCAATTTCGTTAATTGCAACGCGTAGCCTGCATGACCCCCTCGGTGCCCGGGCAAACCGCTCGGTGCATCGCGTCCTGTAGCGATCGCGAACCGCGATCCAAAAACAGGAAAAACAACGCCCTAAATCACCCCGGAACTGGGTACGCCTCGTCAAACGGGACGACTTGGTCGCACGCAGTCTTCACAGATACATGCACGCCGTCGATACGGACGTGTGGGATTTCACAGAAGTCGATTCGGGTGTGCGTGCACACCGGGATCAACGCGTATCCGCGGACAACGCCCCGTATCCAACTTTTCTGGATCGTGCCCTAACTTTGTGTACACACGTCGGTTTGAAACGAAATTTATGCCATCGGACTCGTAGCGATACGCTGGTCCTGTGACCCAAGTTTGGTTCGATTCTGAGAACGTTGACGAAATCACGTGTCGTGGGCCCCATAGGCCCTACTCGATAGGCGATTTTGTGACCGGCTCATCGGAATCCAATTCTGGAAGTTCCATTGAGTTTGTATCAGCGTTCCTGACTTATTGACACCAAGTTGGATGAATTTGGAGACCTTTGACCCTGACATGTTTTTCGGTGCAAAGCGGGCCCACATGCGGACTCTGTTTTGACCCAAAATTGTCATTTTTGCCCCTGTGTCCAAATTGGACTCAAGGACAGGCGTTTCTAGCTATTTGATATCTTCTGAGCATGATGGTAATGGTTATTTCAGCATCCGGAGGCATATTTGGAAATTTTCCGAGGACAGAACCGTAGTTGGAATCCAAACATCAGGCAAGTACCTGCACTTCAAGTTTATTCTTTATATTTTGATAATTAGTTCCTTGCTCTACTAGCACCATTGGATGATTACACTTAGTGTTAGAATTTGGATTTTATGTCTCAATTTTTGTGTCGGGAGGGAGGATACTAGGAGGCATGTGGTCTACCATTTCCACCATGTCATGACTGCTAGCTGTTGAGTACGCGACTGTACCATCAGCCTTATACTCGATTGTTCCTGACTGCTAGCCGTCTATGACGTGCCTTATTAGCCTTATAACCCCCTACATGCCAACTATGTATTCTAAATACACAATTTCACACACATAGTCTCTTTGTCTTGTTGCAGTTCCATTTTCTTGTCTCATTATTTTTCTGTTTTACTCATATCCCTGATTTATAGTACTTAACACATTAGTTAATTTTACTACTTATTATGTATAATTTTTATCGTGATACTTAGTCAGTTTTTAATACTTGTCATAATTATTTAGTTTAAGCTTTATTGTGTATTGGTACTTTGCTCATTTCCTGACTGAATCTGTTGACATTTAGGCGATGATGAGGACTATGCCCCCACCTTTTGTGGCCCATATGACGTAGCAGATGATACTATTGAGGAGCCTGTTCCTACTCAGGAAACTACTTTTGAGGAGTAGTTAGCCAGTTAGCTAGTATTTTTCTTTCAGCATAGTACTCGGGTTTGTCCCCGATTTATCTTCTGGTTCTGTATTAAACTGTGGATTTGGATGTCACAAATTTGTCTTATGAAATCTTAGCATTCCTATTTTTTGTTATTATTCTTGCCTATTTATTCACTGTGAATGAGCTAGATTTTAAATTACCTGTGAATATGATCTAGACAGCGTACTACCGCCGATACTACGGCGTAGGCTGGACGTACTCGCGAACCGGTGCCTGATTCATCTGGGTGCGGGTCGTGACATGCTCCGAGTGAAGGGAAGACTGTGCGTTCCGAATGATGCCGCCCTCAGAAAAGAGATCCTTATTGAAGCCCATTATTGTAAACCCCCTCACCCAAAATTAGGCATAATTTGCTTAGATAGTAAAATTAGGGCTAGTTTGAACCAATTAGAATTAGAATACGGTATCTATTTAATTATGAAATAATTTATATCGCGTAGCGCACATTACCGTTGCTTCTATAATTGGAGCACCTCACTAGCCATTGCCTTTCAACAAACTTTACAACCTCATCCTAGACATGTCCGCCTACTATTCTGACCATTGTGCAACTTATAATATTGCTCTCTGGTGCTATATTTTAGCCGCACAATAAACGTCGCAGACGTTATTTCTTAATTCTAAATAATTTCCAACTTTGTACCCCTGTGCGTTCCAATCAAAATTGGAGACACAATCTTGGCTGTTTTGTACAACCCGAATTTTATTAATATTCTATACTATACCCTCTACGCCCCTGACACTTGTGGCCGCTTAAATTTAATCCCATGTACTCCTAATTAATTCTAGAATATAGTGCGCGTTCGATTTAATTAATTAAATTCAATTTCCGCCTTTGTGTAATTTTCTAATTGTTGGGGGGCTTTTATGCAAAAATGCATTGAGGTGTCTCCACCATTGGATAATTCATAAAGAAATCTATTTTTCCCTTCACATGGATTTTTTCGTAAATTTTCGGAATGTGCAACGCACAAACATCGCCCCCATTTAAATATCTCCTTGTATTTTAAACCATGTAAATCCTAGCCCTTCAAACATCCTCATGCAAGCCCAAGGCCCAACCCAAGAGGGGTTGACCAGTCAAACCTATTTTAGGTCAACACCAACACCATATATAAATATACTTTTTCCTATTCTTTTCTTCAAAACCTAAACCACCTGCAACCCAAATTCAGCCGACCCCCTTTCGTTTACTGTTCTTCTTCCTCCTCCAACCCCTCGTCGGAGCTCCGACCCCCGGAGCAACCACTCACCACCGCCATTAACACCCCCTATCCTCCTCGACCTCGACTTCCTCCTAGCTGGCTCATATTCCTCCCCTCCCCGACGGACCCTTGACCCGCAGCCGCCGGCATCGAGCACCCCGGAGCCATAGCCGCTGTCCTCCTCCTTCCCCGCAGAGAACCACCCTGTCCACCACCTCATCTCCGCCGTGCCCCTTCCATCTCGGCTGAATCCCGACAGTACCACCGCCAACCTTTTCTTCTTCCTCACGCCTCACTCGGCGTCCCCGAGCCACTGTGCCGAGCTCGACCACCGGAGCAGCGACTCCTTCCCTCGTCTGAACATCACTCCGGCCAACTCCTCCCTCGACCCCGCCTGAACCGGAGCTCCATCTGTACCTCTCCAATCCCGAGCACAGCTCTCAGTCGACCACTGCACTACGCCGGAGACCGGAACGCCGAGCCTCCTCTCCTCCTTCCTCCACCTCTCCCTGCTCTTCTCTTCGACCACACCCTCCTGCACCATGACTCCATGAACCACCGGCCTGAACACCTTCCCCTCCCTGTGTGCCTATCCTCCTCTGCCGGACACCCTCCCCTCGCTGGCCGGAGTCAGCAATCACCACCGTCGAGTTCTCCAAACGACCCCGCTGCTCTCGACTCCGCCTCGTCGACGCCTTCCTCCCTGAGAACGACCCAACCTCGACTCCTCCTCCTTTCGTTTATCCATGTCCTCCTCCTCCTTGGCCAGACAGCCTCCCTGGCTAGACTCCGGCAGACCTCATCTCATCAATCATTATCATACATAATCCCCATCATCATCATATATTAACACAATTGCTATTAACACCATTACAACCCTTATCATCATCAACAATACCTTAACCCTAATCGTCCACCTCATCCTCGTCGACGTTGTCGTCAACAACGCTCCCATCACCTCATCGTCATCCCATCATCAGCATAGTACCATCGTCATCTCACCATCAATCCATCATTATCGCATCATCACCCCATTATCATCATCGCATCGTCGTCATCTCTTCGTCGTCATTTCCAGCAACTCACCATCGTCAAACACCATCGTCCTCGTCATCATCTCAGCATCATCGTCATCATTATCAGCACCACCATCATCATACTCGTCTTAATTCATCATCATCACTCCATCATCCTCACCATCATCATCATCTCACCATCATCCCATCATCCTCATTACCTCATCGTCACCTCACCATTCATTATCAGCATCAGCACTGTCGTCCTCACCCTCATTATCGTTATAGTCGTCACCCTCATCATCATCGTCGTCAACCCCACCGTCGTACCCGTGCGCGTACCCCGAGGTACGAACCAGTCCATCTTCTTCTTTTATATGTGCTTGTGTGTATGCCAGTAGGATAGTAGTATTATTTATTGACTGCTAGTTGACATCAGGCCCTGAGTCGGTGAACCCAAATGCGTGTACGTATATGTACGCGTACGTGTATATTATTCATTGGTATATATATTTATATATATATTTAGTACATGTATTCAATTGATTGGGTGTTATATAAAGAAACATATAAATATATGGTATGTACATAAATTGTAAGTAATTAAATACTATGCTAAATAATAGTTAGGACTATATATATATCCAGACTGTACGACCCTAGGACACTGTGGACTGTCCCGTACTTACCCTGACCATGTTGACCCTAAGAACTTGTAAATTGCCTACCGTGCGTACATTAACGCACTGGCTTAGACACCTGTCAGCTGACTGTCTGATTGTGTACAGTACTTAAAGACCTGACACCCGCGTAATTCAACGCGTAATTGACCGTGTTAGATGACTAGTGCCACCCCTAGTGTACCCGGAGTCCAGAATAAATATTGTTGTGTATGCACTAGTGTAGTGACTAATGATTTTATTTTATTATATTATATGTACATAGGATATTGGATTTGTTCTGCGCGACTTTTGGAGCAGGTTATTGGTACATCGCAGCTTTCTTGCCAGGCAAGTATATCTTGCCATTGTACTGTTATTTATATTCTATATGTTGCATGCATCTTTATTTTCTGTCTTTAGTTCATATATTTTAACTGTTATATAAAATGCGTGTGACGGTGTCGTCGCGATATGTTTTTATCTATGTATTGTATTGACCTTGTTGATAAGACTACCCCATTATCATGTAGCATCATTAGGTTCATTGGTCGTGACACAGTTGTTACACGAGTGTGAGTCTCATATAGATCACGGACTGCGTGACAGGTCTGGCCTCCTGTGCATATGGACCGTGCGTTAGGAATAACTGCTGTTAGAAACTTTGCATGCTAGTAGACTTGGCAGTTATTAAAGGTTTATTGTGTCATGGATATGACATTCTTAGAGCATGGGGTGGAGAGAACAACAAGTACCGCATTTGAGCTCATTTGTACTTTTTTTGTGCGCCCGAATTCTCTGCCGGAGATACGGGTGGTGATGACCCTTATATATTATATACATTGGCGGGCCTCCGCCGTTCAAAAGACGACGTGCCTTTGAGGCCCCTAGATCTCCAAAAGAGAACCATGCCAAATCCCAGTTTTCAGCCATATAGCTCACTTGTGGGGAAAGTTGTTCTTAACTGCATTCACTTAGACGGTTAGGCGACCGTTGGATATTTATTTCAGTACTTTATTGGCATGTATTTAAGTATCTTGTTATGTCCCTCTGAGGACCTGGTCCCCTGCCAGGTGTATCTGTTCTTGAGTATTCGCAGGAGCACAAATTCGGATGGTTACGTATGTTTCGAGGATGCCTTCTCTTCGAGCCGTGATTGCTAGCTGGTATACTTATATTGTGTTTGTTGTGTTGTACTTATATTGTAGTTGCTCTTATATTCCAGTTGGTAGTGGATTTGTTTCCATCCAACTATTATCTCCAGATACTTTGTGTCTAGATCTAGTTCATAGATATTGGTTATTTATTTATATATGATTTTTGTGGATGAGATTTAGATTATACCCTGTGACTTGTGACATATGTTATACCACTGTGGATTTGATGTTCATATTATAGCGTACGTGTGGATTTGGTTTCCATATATTGGAGTTGCCATATCCATACGGCTGGCATGCTTACGTGTTCCTAGTCCTACGTATTTTAGGACTAAGGCATGACAATTATGCTAGTTATACTTCTTATCCGGGTAGCACAAAGATGTATCGGGATCTTCGCACGACGTTTTGGTGGCACGGCTTGAAACGGGATGTGGCGCTGTTCGTGTCGCATTACATGGCTTGTCAGAGAGTGAAGGCCGAACACCAGAAACCAGGTGGAGAGCTTCAGAACCTTGCTATTCTAGAATGGAAATGGGACCATATAACGATGGATTTCATTGTTGGCTTGCCAAGGACGCAATGGGGACATGATGCAGTCTGGGTTATCGTCGATCGACTCACCAAGTCAGCTCACTTTCTGCCTATCAAATATACTTGGAGTGCCGACCGCCTGGCTCAGATATATCTCAACGAAATCGTTCGGCTCTACGACGTACCCGTATCCATAGTCTCCGATCGAGATGGTCGATTCATATCGAGTTTTTGGGAAGCCTACAGTCAGCAATGGGGACGAAGTTGAAGTTCAGCTCCGCCTACCATCCACAGACCGACGGCCAAATAGAATGTGTCAACCAGATCCTCGAAGACATGCTGCGACTCTGCACCTTGGATTTGAAGACTAGTTGGGACCAGCATCTACCGTTAGCCGAATTCGCTTACAACAATAGTTATCAATCAAGCATTCAGATGGCGCCGTATGAGGCGTTGTATGGGCGGAAGTGCAGATCCCCGATCTGTTGGGACGAAGTTGGTGAACGGCAGATTCTTAGCCCTGAACTTGTGGAGCAGACTGTCGAAAAGGTTCGGTTGATTCGAAAAAGATTAAAGATAGCTCAAAGCCGCCAAAAGAGCTATACAGATTCACATCGAAGGCCACTTGAATTCCTTGAAGGGGATCGGGTATTTCTCAAAGTCTCGCCCATGCGAGGAGTCAGCCAATTTGGAGCAAAGGGGAAGCTAAGTCCGAGATTTGTCGGTCCGTTCGAAATACTAAAGCGGGTTGCCTCAGTTGCTTATCAGATTGCCCTACCACCATCCCTATCCGATGTACATGATATATTCCATATTTCTCAACTTAGGAAATATGTGTACGACCCGAGCCACGTGGTAGACCTTGAACAACTGAACCTCCAGGCCGACTTGACGTATGTAGAACAACCTGTGCAAATTTTGGATAGAAAAGAAAAGCTGCTCCGGAGTCGTTCGGTTCCTCTCGTGCGCGTGCTTTGGCGGAATCACTCTGCCGAAGAATCTACTTGGGAAGTCGAATTCAAGATGAGGGAAAGGTTTCCCTCATTATTTCCTAGTGGTAGGTTCTATTCTTAAGTTTTAAGACGAAACTTCCAATTAGTTGGGTAGGATGTGGTGCCCCGTTCCTCCTATTCGGGGAGCGCGACTAAGAAATACAAGATGGTATCATTCGATCGGGATAGATTGAATCAAGAACTCATCCTCGTTATGGATTTGTCTCTTCGAAATTGATTCCCATATTCAGTGGACCGTGCCCTCGGGATCGACTTAGCGGCAGAGTCAGGAGGGACCTCTCCGCTGCATCTTTTGTTGCCTAGTTTTCGCTGTCGCTTGTTGCTTTCGTGCCTTGAGTTGGTTTTCGGATTTGCTTGAGTTTTCTTGAACAGTTTCGATGGATTTCATTATTTTCGTT
Organism: Iris macrosiphon; assembly: GCA_036927795.1. Taxonomy (NCBI): domain Eukaryota; kingdom Viridiplantae; phylum Streptophyta; class Magnoliopsida; order Asparagales; family Iridaceae; genus Iris; species Iris macrosiphon. The sequence continues at coordinate 50,790,148 of JAYESA010000009.1, forward strand.
CGTTGAATTGCACTTCAATTTCGATAATGGAAAGAGTGGTAGGGGTATTGATCAGCTGTGCGTGGCAATGCAGGTGAACCAGCTGTAGGCGCCGCTCGAACGGACTCCTAAAGCACCTCTTTCCTTCTTCCTTCCAACTACTAAGTGAGTGGCTACCATCCCGATTAGCTGGCCCTTCGTCCAGTCTTCACATCTAAAATCTTGTATTCGTGCTTGCCCCGATCAAACGATACCAAGTAATAACTAAAAGACTTTAAGATAATAAGGGAATGGACTTGGGTTATATTATGCTTGTCAAATGAAACTTGTGAACGGTTACTTACTTACATGCTTGTTCGTTTGGAATGTTTATCATATGCATAAATGCAAGTTAGAATGTATATTTCTTTTTAAAATTTGTGCTATCTATAGAACTCATCTTGAATGCAATAAACTGAACAGGAAGACTATGCAAAAGTAAATCTTGCCCTGTTATTGCCCTGTGCCTGATATGCCCTGATTTGCCTCGATTGCTAACTTAGTGTACTGAGTTGATTACAGACAACTTGTGCACAAGGTCTTGGTTCCTGTGGACGGTCGCTGGGGCACTGGCACCGATCCGATCCGGACGAAACTCATGATAGTCGCCTGCTATAGGACGGAATGCCCTGGGACATCCTGAATATGCGTCGCACGACATTCCGTACTGAGACTAGCCCGTCCATTTTGGCAACGTGCCAGTGATCCCCTCGTATATTTAACCTGTTGTAACTAACTTGTGTCTTCTTAGCAGGGAAGACAGAGTAAGTATTATACAGGTGGTTCAGACGGGCAGGTAAATGTCACCGAGCGGTGGCAGGTTATTTCATCGATTTCTATATCTAATGCTTGCTGTAATTGAACTAAGGCAAGATAGAAAGACCATAATAAATGTCACGACCCGATTCCGTAGAATCGTTTGAGGCATCCCCCGAATCGTGACCCCGTGCGGGCCTGGGGTTGCGCCCGCACAAGGCTTTAATGATTTGCATAGCAAGCACATATTCAGAGTACGCAGATAAATTGAAACACAGATTTGAAACATGGAAACGTTTTCTTTATTGATAATGAACATCTATTACAAACTCCTGAACGAGTCAGCTAATATGCCACACGGCTTACAAAAGTATTGACTCAAAATGAGATAGCAGTCCTGTACAATACATCCCTTTATAAACTCAAAATGATAAAGACCTCCAGGCTGGAGGACGGCTTTGCCACGAAGCTGCATTGTGTATGGGAAGTTGCAAGCTTCTTCTTCAAGTACTTCAAAATGCGGCACGATGAAGATGCGCCAACAGCTGGACTGGATCGGAAAGACGACTTCGGCTCCTCGCTCGGTTCGCCTTGGTGCGGAGAACCTGTTTCAACGAGGGTCAGCATGTCGAAGCATACTGGTGAAGGCGAGCTAACCGAACTATACCAATTAACACGTTGTTTTAATGAAGCATGCATATTTGTGGGTTTCTATCTTGCCTTAGTTTATTTACAAGCAACAGTATATATGTATGATACTGAAATGAACTTGCCACCGTTAGGTGGATTTTACCTGTCCGTCTGAATTACCTGCACAATACTTACCATGCCTTCCCTGCCACGAAGATACAAGTTAGTTTGTAACAGGTTTAAATATATACAGGGATCACTGGCATGATGCCACAAAGGGACGAGTTATAGTCATGGGATAGAAAACGATATGCGACGCAGGTGGCGAGCCCCGCCACATGCCGTTTACTTCCTCAATTCTAATTGACTAATCCATATGTTCCGTCCGGATCGGATCGGTCCCAGCGCCCTGGCGACCGTCCGCGAAACCTCCAAAACCTTGTGCACAAGTTGTCCGTGATCAAAGCGTTCGTTAAGTTTTCCATCAATCCATACACGTTTCAAGATAAATTCTAGCACGATACAAGTTCCATACACAACAGTCTTTGCATAGTCTTTAAGATCCATCTATGGCAAAGAAAAGTGTGTTCTATATGTATAACAATATTCATAGAAGATATGCATTCTAACTAAATTTGAAGCATATAATGAACATTCCAAACGAACAAGCATGCAAACAAGTAATCGTTCACAAGTTTGATTGACAAGCAGTATTACCAAGTCTATTCTCTTTTATCTTTGTATCTTTTATTATTACTTGGTATCGTTTGATCGGGGCAACAAGAATGCAAGAGTTTTGGTGTGAAGACTTGGAAGCAGGGCTAGCTAATCGGGATGGTAGCCACTCACTTAGATTGTTGGAAGGGAGAAGGAAAGAGGCGCTTCACGACTCCGCTCGCAAGCATCCTACTGCTCGTTCACCTGCATTACGAACAGCTCGATCAATACCTCTTCTACTTTTCTAATCTCGGAATTGAAGTGCAGTTTAATGAACGAAAACAATGAAAACCATCGAAACCGTTCAAGGAAAATAAGCAAATCCCAAAACCAACTCAAAGTACGAAAGCAACAAGCGACATCGAAAATCGAGGCAATAAAAGATAGCAGCGGAGAGGTCCCTCCTGACTCTGCCGCTAAGTAAATCCTTGAGGCGCGGTCCACTGAATATGGGAATCGATTCCGAAGAAACAAATCCATAACGAGGACGAGTTCTTGTTTCAATCTATCTCGATCGAACGATACCGTCTTGTGTTTCATAGCCGCGCTCTCCGCACCGGGAGAATGGGGCGCTATAATAAATATGCATGCTTCATTAAAACAATGTGTTGATTGGTATAGTTGGGTTAGCTTGCCTTCACCAGTACGTTTCGATGTACTGACCCTCGTTGAAACAGGTTCCCCACACTAAGGAGAACCAAGCGAGGAGCAAGAGTCAAATTTCCCAATCCAGTCCAGCTGTAGGCACGCCTCGATCCGTGCCAACCTTTTGAAGCATTTTGAAGAAGAAGCTAGCAGCCAAGCAAACATGCAGCTTCGTGGAAAGGCCGCCGTTCCAACCGGAGGTCTTATATTTTGAGTTTTAGTAAGGGATGTAATGTACAGGACTGCTATCTCATTTTGTGTCAACACTTTTGTAAGCCCATAGAGGCAACCTTATGACTCAGTTCAAGGAGTTTGTAATAGATGTTCATATTATCAATAAAGAGAACTTTTCCATGCTTCAATCTGTGTTTCAATTTATCTGCGTACTCTGAATATGTGCTCGCTATGCGAAACAAAAATACTTAGCCTTGTGCGGTGAGTAAACCTAGGCCCGCACGGCGGTCACGCCCGGGGGACGACTATCGATTCCACGGAATTGGGGCATGACAGTGACTATAAGACAAAAAGATATATATTTTAACATCCCAAAATTAATTGAACATTCAGGACTGTAGAAATTTCTACAGTCCTATATGTGTACATGACTATTGAAATTTCTACAGTCCTATATGTATACAGGACTGTTAAAATTTATAATCCCCCTGATTTTTCAAGAATTTATAATTTGGATTTTTCATAATTTTCTGGAATTTTTCGGGATTTTTCTGAAATTAAAACCTAGGAAATTGGTAATTAAATGATTTTTAATTACTATTAAATAATATTAAAATATTATGGAAATAAGATTTTATGGTGTAAAATTGAAAACTGGACATAGGATAATTTTTCGGGAATTTATTGGACTCCGGAAGCATTTTTAAAGCCCTAAAAACTATTAATAATTAAACCAAAATTAAATCCCTAAAATAAACCCGGTTCAATTGAACCAAACCAACCCAGACCCGGTTCAGTTGAACCAAACCCAGCCTTATCGGGTCGGGTCGGATCTAAACCCGACCCGAAACCCGCAACCCAAACCCATACTTAAATAATAATGGATCGGGTCGGATTCCTATTAAACCCGACCCGTTAACCCGAACCCAATACCCAATCCGAAATCAATCCCTAACCCTAAACCTAGTCGGACTCCGACCGGCGGCTCCGCCTATTTAAATCCCTCACCGCCGGCCAAAACCCTAACTCCCCAACGTCGCCATCGTCCCCCTCTCCTCGCCGTCCAACACCACCTGCAGCCCTAGCCGCTCGACCACCACCCAGCGGTCAGCCCCGCTAGACCCGACCACCGACCATCTCCGCCAGCACCGCCTCCCGTTCTATCTCTCTTCCCTTTCTCCCTCGTCTTCCTCAGCCTCGACCAGATCCCTCATCTGCCCGTCCTCCGCCTAGCCGTGCCCTAGCCGACGACGACAAACCCCGCCCGTCCTCCGCCTGACCCGTCTCCACAGCGCCGCCGTCGCACCATCGTCGAGAACCCCCATCTCCGCCAGGCCCGTCGACCTCCCTCGAGCAGCCATCGATCTCGGCCACCAGCTTCCCCTCGTCACCTCTCTTCCTCTCCCGACCTCGACGACTCCATCTCCCCAACCCTAGCCACCGGCAGCCGCAGACGAGCCTCCGCCCGAGCCGCTGTCCTCCGGCGAATCCCCCAGTCCCAGTCGCTGTGAGCGAAACCCTAACCCTAGAACCTAAACGCGACACAGGACTCGGACACGACTCGGACACGTGAGAATCGGTCTTCGCTGAGCCCTGTTCAGGTACTCTTTTCTCTCTCCTCGCTGACCTGTTTTCGATTCCATAAATTTTGTTGCGAAGCCTGTATGACCCTCTCGGTGCCCTGACAAACCGCTCGGGCCATCGCGTCCTGTGGTGATCGCACACCGCGATCCAAAAACAGGAAAAACAACGACCCAATTCACCCCGAAACCGAGTACGCTCCGCCAAATGGGACGACTTGGTTGCGTGCGGTCTTCACAGATATGTGCGCGTCATCGATACGGACGTGCGGGATTTCGCAGAAGTCGATTCGGGTGTGCGTGCACACCGGAATCAATGCGTATCCGCGGACATCGCCCCGTATCCGACTTTTCTGCATTTTACCCTAACTTTGTGTACACACGTCGGATTGAAACGAAACTTGCGCCATCGAACTCGTAGCGATACGCTGGTCCTGTGACCCAAGTTTGGTTCGATTCTGAGAACATTGATGAAATCACGTGTCGTGGGCCCCACAAGCCCCACTCGACGGGCGATTTTGTGATCGGCTCATCAGAATCCAATTCTGGAAGTTCCGTTGAGTTCGTATCATCGTTCCTGACCTGTTGACACTAAGTTTGGTAAATTTGGAGACCTTTGACCCTGGCACGCTTTTTGGTGTAAAGTGGCCCACATATGGACCCGCTTTTACCCAGAAATATCATTTTTGCCCCTGTGTCCAAATTGGACTTAAGGACAGGCGTTTTTAGCTATTTGATATTTTCTGGATATGATGGTGATGTTTATTTCAGCAACCGGAGTAGTACCTGCAGATCACACAGAGACCAGAGCCACAGTTGGAGCCAGGACCCCAGGCAAGTGTACCTTGCCAAACTTGCAGTATATTGATTCATATTATTCTTTTATTTTATTTTTGTGATTGTTGTGCATGCTCAACCTAGGACCGTGTGACGTACTGAGCGTCCGATTATAGTCGGGTGCCAACACTGTACGCGGTGTTGTGTACGGTCATTTAGAGATGGACATTCGTGACACTTTATATTCTCGTACTTGTCTTACCAAGTACACATTGACCCAGGACACTTGACACTATTCATGAGACGGAATCTTCATGAGATATTCATGGTGATTCTGTATAGGATACAGGTTATGACATACATAGTTTACATGCTTAGATTTTATCCAGACTTGTTGCATTAGATATGATCCTGCGTGTCATGGACATGAGACGTGAGATTACATTGGGTGGAGAGAGATTTACCATACAAAAGGCTGAATATATATATATAATAATTTAATGGAAGTACCTTAGTCTCTGGCGACAGAACTATGGTACCGTACTGGCCCTCGAGAGAATACTGCTATGGTTTCTTTGACACTGATCCTGTAGTAGCCTCAGCCCGAGTATGACTAGAACTCTCACTTGCATATCACTTAGCTGGTTATATATTCTACCCCATATTGTTTTATATATTACTGCATTTATTTTGGCTTGTATTTTCTGTACCTTGTTATGTCCCCTGAGGACCTGGATCCGGACTATGTCCCCAGGTACAGCTGACGAGATCTACCCCGAGGTATACGGGACCGGAGCAGTAGCATTAGCAGAAGCAGGAGCAGGTGCATACATTAGAGCAGAACCAGGATCCGAGGACGAGATCGTACCAGAGGACTTCTCCTGAGTACTGGCTTGAGATACTCAATTATTTCAGTTTATAGTTATTCCATTTCCAGTCTATTTTATTGATGTACCAGACTTATTCTCGGATTGTTCTCCGAGACACTTTTATTGAGATTTGTTAGTTTATTTTATTTGCATTTATTCTGGCATTGGATCTGTGATTATCTGTTGTGGATGAGATTAGTATAGACTATGACTCGTATCATTGGACCTATTTATTGTTCTATTATAGCTTAAGTATGCCCCGATGGATCCATTAAATTGGGTTTGTCCATCGGTGTGTACTGCTGGCCATTGCCGCGCATCCAGTCCCTCGGCATTTTGGGACTGGGGCGTGACATGGTTTTTGTGGTGGCCCATGCAGGTCAACGACTAAATTGTTCAGTTTTAACTTAGGGACCGAGCAAGCCTGCAATAAGGATAGGATAAGTTTTAGGATCTCATCCACTTGCTTGAAACGTTCTTGATATCTACATCGGATTCAAATTAAATTCTTAACTTGCATCTTGCCTTGATTCCTGTGCGCCTCTTATAGTTTATTTTTGATGTAGAGTTATGGATTCAAGAGCAAACGACGAAACTCTAGCAAATACACCAATAGGTGCAGTAGCCACCTACGGAGAAGATGAAGTGACGCCACTGAGCGGAGATCCCTCTACTCAACAAGGCAGCCAAGCAGATCAGCATGCTCCTAGATTTCGGCGAGATGACATCCCACCGCCTCCGCAGTTCATTCCACCAATGCATATTTTCCCACCAGGACAAGTTATGGATGGGCAACAGATGTTCCAAATGATATACGCAATGATGCAAGCCCAACAACACATTTATCAAGAAGCTCAGCGTCGCGAAGCTGATTACTTGAGGAACAGTCTGGTAAATGCACTGGAGCAAGCCAACCTACCAACTCGACGGCAATCGACGGGCTCTATCACCGATTTTCGCCAACTGAAGCCCCGTACCTTCTCAGGAAAGGAGGAGCCCACAGAAGTTCATGAGTGGCTCACCAACATACAACATCAACTAGAAGCAGCCGAGCTTCCAAGGGAACGTTGGATGACTGCCGTCAGAATGCAATTGACGGGCAATGCACATCACTGGTGGCTGTCTGAGGAGACACGACTCGGACCAGACCGAGTCACTTGGGAGGAGTTCACCAGACTCTTTCAGGAGATGTACATTCCAGCCATCGCTCGATCAGAACTGCGGGACAAGTTCAACCGCCTCACCCAGGATACTATGACGGTGGAAGAATACAACGCAGAATTCATTCGTCTGAGTCGCTTCGCCCTACCTTGATCCCGACAGAAGAAGAAAAGGCTGAGAAGTTCTTCGACGGACTAAACATTGAGCTACAGAAACTAATTGGATCCGTTGCACCCATATCCTACTCAGACGTCCTTGCTGCAGCCCGACGCATGGAGTGCGTCACCAGGAGAGAGACCGGTCTGAAGCTGTCATGCCCCAGTCCCAAAAATACGTAGGACTAGGACACGTAAGCATGCCAGCCGCATGGATATGGCAACTCCAATGTATGGAAACCAAATCCACACGTACGCTGTAATATGAATATCAAATCCACAAGTGGTATAAAATATATGTCACAAGTCACATGGTATAATCTAAATCTCATCCACCAAAATCATATAGAAATAAATGACCAGTATCTATGAAACTAGATCTCAATGAGGAGTATCTAAGGATGATAGTTGGATGGAAACAAATCCAGTACCAACTTGAATATAAGAGCAAATACAATATGAGTACAACACCACAACACAATATAAGAATACCAGCTATCCATCACAGCTCGAAGAGAAGACATCCTCGGATCACATGTAACCATCCAAATTTGTGCTCCTGCAAATACTCAAGAAAAGATACACCTGGCAGCGGACCAGGTCCTCAGAGGGACGTAACAAGATACAGAAAATATGAGCCAATTTGAATACAGTAAACATGCATAATGTTTGAAAATAGATAAGTACGCTGTACAGGACAATCTATATGAATACAAATGAGGACAACTTTTTGACGTATGGGCAAGGGTAGGCTACTCGATCTAATCCTCACAACCTCACGCTCGTCAGTGGACATCATCAGCCGACATACCTCTGGGGTAGCGACCCTCGGACTCCATCAATCGATATACCTCGGGGGTAGCGACCATCGGACATGACCACCATAGTGCGTGCTAGTTACTATGGTTTACCAGAGTGGTTAAAAGCCCATACGCCTAATGATTGTCCTCTCATGATACTAAGTGGCAAGTGTGTGTCAACATATCTAATATATAGTAATAATTGAAAGAAACTACACATGCAATAAATAAATAGAAATGCAATAAATATACATAAATATACTAAGCATGCAAAATACTGTAAGCAATTTGGCAAGGTATCTTGCCTGGGGTCCTGCTGCTGGTATGAATCAGAGTCCAAGTCACAGTCCAAATAGCCTATGTATTACAAATTTATCACGTCAAAAGATAATTTATTTTAATTTATTTAATTCAGGAATAATTACTCTAAAATCCTATTTTAATCTTGTTATTCTGATTTTTTATGTTAATTCCTAAATTTTGTCCAAAGAAACTGAATTTTATCAACTCGAGACTCATGGCACGCAAATCGAGGCAATCTATTGACCAAAAAGTCAACCGATACAAACTCGACTTTTATACATAATTTCCTGTAGATTTCAGCATCAAAAATATACTAGAATTTACGGCTCGTCCAAATTCAAATTCGTTTGAGAATTATGGCACATACAAATTTTGTATTGTGCACCGATGGTTAAATTCTAACCTAGAAGTTCTACAGAATTAACAGTATGTAAATACTTCGAAATAAATTCTAGGAAAAATATATGTCTATGATCTCGACATTAGCTTTCCGAAACTTTAAACGGTTCATGATTCTGATTCCTGGTTCTACCGGAATCGCGAAAACATCGAAACACGTCTATTTTCGGATATGCTGTGCTCTACGAATTTTCTAGAATTTAATACTAATAATTTAGAAAAACAATTTATATAATCAGAAAGCTAACCTCATTATCGTTCTAACAAAAAAACTAGGCCTCGTTTGGAGTCCGAAGCTAGGAGATATCGTCCTTTTAATTCGTCATAACTAGTAGAAAATGAGGCTGAATTTATGACGAATTTTGACTATTTTTGGACGAAAAAGAGAGAAATTTGGGGAAGAAAAATATGAAGGATGAGGTATTTATAATGGTGGACACTACTTAATTAAATACGACTAGGATTGGTTAATTTGAATAGCATTATGATGAATTTAAATAAGGATATGATATGCATGAGGTTGCTTTCCTAGTAGGTTCAGGATTTGAATTAATTTAAAATAGAGTTTGAATTTATCTCAATAATTTATAATCTTAAATATAATTAAAGATAATACAAATAATTTATAAAATCTTATTAATATCTATTAACACTAAATTAGCATCTATCTAATATTAAGACTATATATATCCAAATAAATCCTAAATAATTTTAAAAATCTAAATAAATTTCTTAAAATTCTAAATAAATTATAGAAAAATATAATTAAATATTTTAAACTAAAATAAATATTTGGTTGGAACAATATGCAAGTATGGTCTCATAGTAAATCATGAAAGTCCTAAAACTTTACGTTTCCTATATTTTAATTACCAAAAAAAATCTAGAGAAATCTCCAAAAATCTAAAATAGCCTAAAAATGATTCTAAATAAATATTTGTATAAGTAAATATATCATAAAATTTATTTTCTAATTAACTAAGAGAATACTCTAAAAAAATTAATATTTAAAATAAATTATAATAAATATAATAATATAAAATACACACAAAATATCTATTTTGGGTGAGGGAGTTTACAATCTACCCAACTTAAAACAATTTCGTCCTCGAAATTAAAATAGAACATGGTTTCTCTCTATCTAATCTCACTTGATCACAATCTAAAAGAATTTACCTCAAGTTTAATAATGCAATTTTTACCCAACTTAGAATTTATCCATCTATCACATAAGGCTCTTACACTTAAGAAAAATATTCCTCAATTTATTTTCTCATGTCATTCAATCCTCAAAACTTTAACACCAACTATATCATATGTGATATGCCCTTAATCAATTATGAAAGATAGTCACCAAATAATGTGATTGGCCTATGGGGTATATCTTGTACTATCCGTGTATCACTTATATCCAAGCACGAGATTTCGTCTTTCCGAGACAAGGGAAGACGGAAAGCAACGGAAAAGAGTTCAAGGAGGGGTAATAGAATGGAAGTATGGGAATCAAAGCGTTTAAAGAATTCAAATAGAAATTGTCAAGACAGTTGTGGATTGAATCTTAATTTGGTAATTTTCTTTTCGCATGCTCACATCGGTGCAGTTATGTACTTGATATGATATACTTTGTCGTATCTAGAGGGTAAGTATATTTGTCTACTGGTCCACTATACATTTCAATCCACATAAAATACTATTGTGAAGGGCGAATCAAGCGCATTATGGCTAGCTAGACCATAATACACTGATTCTGATTAGACAATTTGTATTAGTGTGGTTGATCAGGCCCCAATAACACATATGTCATGAACAAGCTCGATATAAGATTAAGCTTGCAAAAACTAGGCTATAATAGCAGCACAATTCAAGGTAGCACAGAAAATATAACGCTGGATTATGATGTGAGAAGTTACAAAATAATTCAAGTTCGCAAAAGCAAAAATAACATAAGTAATAATAATAAAAGACTCTACAATCTCTACAGTTATCATACAACCTCCTTATCTAAGTCGCTAGTCGACCAAATAGGGCAAGGACCTCTAAATTCTATGGTCTGAATAAACACTGTCGTCTTTTGCTAGCATGCGATAAATATCATTCGGTTACACTTCAATTAATAGGTCAAAAGACTATGTGATACTAGGTTGTGAGGTATACTACCCAACTTAAAACAATAAACTAATACTGTGACAGTCTTAAGGGTACCGTAGAAGCTCTTGTTAAGGTCTTCGAGAAGGGGTCTTGGTACTTGTTAGGGTATCCTCTTATATTACATAGGTCATGGTCGTCTTAACTCTTAGTCATAGTGCAAGTGTCAATAGTAAGAATGGGACAGTTACTGGCCTCAAGGAAAAGGGAATATAACTCGTATTGAGGTGTGGTACAAGTTACGCAATTTAAAACTAAGGGATAAGCACCAGGTCTCAATCTACAAGAATAACTTAACTATCAAGTTCTAACTACTAAGCACACAATTTTAAAATTCAAGATTACAACTATAATCCTAGCAAACTATGTGTCCTTAACAAAGAAATAAATTACTTGGCCTACTATCAGAAGTGTCAGGTGGCACGAGTTGAAAGATAAAGAAAAGAAGAACATAATTTTGATCGTCGCACAATTAGCGAACGCTATGGTCACAGGGGAACAATATATGAAAATAGAGGGGCTCTAGATAACATCATAGTTTTCCAAGGGAAAGGGGTATGCTAGTCTCTGTATTTGAGGTATGATTAGGAAAATATTCTATGCATTGCTCTTGGCTTTCTAAGGTACTGTCTGCTTATCTCAAGACAAGAATCTAAATTTATGGTTCTCCAATACTCATCTAACGGCGTGGGTTAGGTTCAGTCCTAATATTCACTTTGGTTTTCTATTGGTTTCTCAATGCTAGGGGCAACCATAATGGTAAACTTCTAACTAACTCTAGTAGTGTCTATACTACTCTCAAGTCCTTATAACACATCAGGAGGTAATGGTAAACCAATTCTAGAGATAAGGAATTCTAGGGTTTACTAGACATCCTAAACTTAGTGGTGTGTCAGCACTCTAGTTGTATTCTTAATAGGAAGGTTACCATACTTATCATCTAACAACAGGAACTTCTATATTCTAGGAGAGACTATACTAAAGGAACTATTATAAGAGTACAGGAATCAAGCAGGATTCAATTATTCAAATAGAATAGATTAGAAGAAAGATGAGTCATAGTCAATTGTGGATGAGATCCTATACTCTAGTCCTAGGTGCAGTCTTGTTCGGTACAGTAACGTAATCGAGACAATATACTCTCGACCTGCATGGGCCACCACAAAAATATGTCACGCCCCAGTCCCAAAAATACGTAGGACTAGGACACGTAAGCATGCCAGCCGCATGGATATGGCAACTCCAATGTATGGAAACCAAATCCACACGTACGCTGTAATATGAATATCAAATCCACAAGTGGTATAAAACATATGTCACAAGTCACAGGGTATAATCTAAATCTCATCCACCAAAATTATATAGAAATAAATGACCAGTATCTATGAAACTAGATCTCAATAAGGAGTATCTAAGGATGATAGTTGGATGGAAACAAATCCACTACCAACTCGAATATAAGAGCAAATACAATATGAGTACAACACCACAACATAATATAAGAATACCAGCTATCCATCATAGCTCGAAGAGAAGACATCCTCAGATCACATGTAACCATCCAAATCTGTTCTCCTGCAAATACTCAAGAAAAGATACACCTGGCAGTGGACCAGGTCCTCAGAGGAACGTAACAAGATACAGAAAATACGAGCCAATTTGAATACAGTAAACATGCATAATATTTAAAAATAGATAAGTACATTGTACAGGACAATCTATATGAATGCAAATGAGGACAACTTTTTGACATATGGGCAAGGGTAGGCTACTCGATCTAATCCTCACAACCTCACGCTCGTCAGTGGACATCATCAGCCGACATACCTCTGGGGTAGCGACCCTCGGACTCCATCAATCGACATACCTCGGGGGTAGCGACCATCGGACACGACCACCATAGTGCGTGCTAGTTACTATGGTTTACCAGAGTGGTTAAAAGCCCATACGCCTAATGATTGTCCTCTCATGATACTAAGTGGCAAGTGTGTGTCAACATATCTAATATATAGTAATGACTGAAAGAAACTACACATGCAATAAATAAACATAAATGCAATAAATATACATAAATATACTAAGCATACAAAATACTGTAAGCAATTTGGCAAGGTATCTTGCCTGGGGTCCTGCTGCTGGTATGAATCAGAGTCCAAGTCACAGTCCAAATAGCCTATGTATTATAAATTTATCACGTCAAAAGATAATTTATTTTAATTTATTTAATTTAGGAATAATTACTCTAAAATCCTATTTTAATCTTATTATTCTGATTTTTTATGTTAATTCCTAAATTTTGTCCAAAGAAACTGAATTTTATCAACTCGAGACTCATGGCACGCAAATCGAGGCAATCTGTTGACCAAAAAGTCAACCAATACAAACTCAACTTTTATGCATGATTTTTTGTATATTTCAGCATCAAAAATATACTGGAATTTATGGCTCGTCCGAATTCAAATTCGTTTGGGAATTATGGCACATACAAATTTTGTATTGTGCACCGATGGTTAAATTCTAACCTAGAAGTTCTACAGAATTAACAGTATATAAATACTTTGAAATAAATTCTGGGAAAAATATATGTCGATGATCTCGACATTAGCTTTCCGAAACTTTAAACGGTTCATGATTCTGATTCCTGGTTCTCCCGGAATCGCGAAAACATCAAAATACGTCTATTTTTGGACATGCTGTGCTCTACGAATTTTTCAGAATTTAATACTAATAATTTAGAAAAATAATTTATATAATCAGAAATCTAACCTCATTATCGTTCTAACAAAAAAAATTAGGCCTCGTTTGGAGTCCGAAGCTAGGAGATATCGTCCTTTTAATTCGTCATAACTAGTAGAAAATGAGGCTGAATTTATGACGAATTTTGACTATTTTTAGACGAAAAAGAGAGAAATTTAGGGAAAAAAAATATGAAGGATGAGGTATTTATAATGGTGGACACTACTTAATTAAATACGACTAGGATTGGTTAATTTGAATAGCATTATGATGAATTTAAATAAGGATATGATATGCATAAGGTTTCTTTCCTAGTAGGTTCAGGATTTGAATTAATTTAAAATAGAGTTTGAATTTATCTCAATAATTTATAATCTTAAATATAATTAAAGATAATACAAATAATTTATAAAATCTTATTAATATCTATTAACACTAAATTAGCATCTATCTAATATTAAGACTATATATATCCAAATAAATCCTAAATAATTTTAAAAATCTAAATAAATTTCTTAAAATTCTAAATAAATTATAGAAAAATATAATTAAATATTTTAAACTAAAATAAATATTTGGTTGGAACAATATGCAAGTATGGTCTCATAGTAAATCATGAAAGTCCTAAAACTTTACGTTTCCTATATTTTAATTACCAAAAAAATTCTAGAGAAATCTCCAAAAATCTAAAATAGCCTAAAAATGATTCTAAATAAATATTTGTATAAGTAAATATATCATAAAATTTATTTTTTAATTAACTAAGAGAATACTCTAAAAAAATCAATATTTAAAATAAACTATAATAAATGTAATAATATAAAATACACACAAAATACCTATTTTGGGTGAGGGAGTTTACAGAAGCGACCTTCCACATCAGCACCAGCCCGAGCACCGCATGGAGAAGCTGCAAAGAAACCTCATCTGCAACAAGCACCACAGGGAGCTGTATCCAAATCACTGACTCTTCCTACTTGTCACTACTGCGGCAAGATAGGCCATATAGAGAAGGAGTGTAGACGTAAATTCGGACTATGCTTAGGTTGCGGATCCAGACAACATGCAGTAAGAGACTGCCCTGAGCGTAGAGAAGGAGCACCAAGAGCAAACCAACAAGCTCTACCAGCACCAGGAGGATATCAACCACGGCCACCCTTGGCACCTCGACCAGCACTCTTCCAGCAGGCCCAGCAACAGCAGAGGGCACCCCCTCAAGGACGCGGACAAGCTTTCGCGATGACTTTGGAGGACGCACAGATTCATGGAGTAGCTAATGCGCATAAGTTTTCGTAGTTTTTGTTTCTAGTATTATCTTAGTTCGTGTCCGTTGGTTCGTGACCTCAGACTTAACCAGATAATTTTAATTTGCTAATAATTGATAACCTAGTATGATAAGTGATAACCTAGTTTTCTAAAACTGTAATCTTCTATATTTCCTTCATCCGAGAAATTACATAACTTTTAATGCCTAGGGAAATAATTTATCCCTTTGTATTATTCTTACACCCTCAACCTTGATTTTCTTGATCGTGATGTGCTTCGACCAAATGTCTGCAAACCGTGTCATCTCGGTTGACCGGTTATTCTTTGATTGCGAGGACGCAATCCTCTTAAGGGGGGTAGATTGTAATCCCCCTGATTTTTCAAGAATTTATAATTTGGATTTTTCATAATTTTCTGGAATTTTCTGGGATTTTTCTGAAATTAAAACCTAGGAAATTGGTAATTAAATGATTTTTAATTACTATTAAATAATATTAAAATATTATGGAAATAAGATTTTATGGTGTAAAATTGAAAATTGGACATAGGGTAATTTTCCGGGAATTTATTGGACTCCGAAAGTATTTTTAAAGCCCTAAAAACTATTAATAATTAAACCGAAATTAAACCCCTAAAATAAACCCGGTTCAATTGAACCAAACCAACCCAGACCCGGTTCAGTTGAACCAAACCCAGCCTTATCGGGTCGGATCTAAACCCGACCCGAAACCCGCAACCCAAACCCATACTTAAATAATAATGGATCGGGTCGGATTCCTATTAAACCCGACCCGTTAACCCGAACCCAATACCCAATCCGAAATCAATCCCTAACCCTAAACCTAGTCGGACGCCGACCGGCGGCTCCGCCTATTTAAATCCCTCGCCGCCGGTCGAAACCCTAACTCCCCAACGTCGCCACCGTCCCCCTCTCCTCGCCGTCCAACACCACCTGCAGCCCTAGCCGCTCGACCACCACCCAGCGGTCAGCCCCGCTCGACCCGACCACTGACCATCTCTGCCAGCACCGCCTCCCGTTCCATCTCTCTTCCCTTTCTCCCTCGTCTTCCTCAGCCTCGACCAGATCCCTCATCCGCCCGTCCTCCGCCTAGCCGTGCCCTAGCCGACGACTCGAACCCCGCCCGTCCTCCGCCTGACCCGTCTCCACAGCGCCGCCGTCGCACCATCGTCGAGAACCCCCATCTCCGCCAGGCCCGTCGACCTCCCTCGAGCAGCCATCGATCTCGGCCACCAGCTTCCCCTCGTCACCTCTCTTCCTCCCCCGACCTCGACGACTCCATCTCCCCAACCCTAGCCACCGGCAGCCGCAGACGAGCCTCCGCCCGAGCCGCTGTCCTCCGACGAATCCCCCAGTCCCAGCCGCTGTGAGCGAAACCCTAACCCTAACCCTAGAACCTAAACGCGACACAGGACTCGGACACGACTCGGACACGTGAGAATCGGTCTTCGCTGAGCCCTGTTCAGGTACTCTTTTCTCTCTCCTCGCTGACCCGTTTTTAATTCCGTAAATTTTGTTGGAAAGCCTGTATGACCCTCTCGGTGCCCGGATAAACCGCTCGGGGCATCGCGTCCTGTGGTGATCGCACACCGCGATCCAAAAACAGGAAAAATAATGATCCAATTCACCCCGAAACCGAGTACGCCCCGCCAAACGGGACGACTTGGTCGCGTGCGGTCTTCACAGATATGTGCGCGTCGTCGATACGGACGTGCGGGATTTCGTAAAAGTTGATTCGGGTGTGCGTGCACACCGGAATCAATGCGTATCCGCGGACATCGTCCTGTATCCGACTTTTATGTATTTTACCCTAACTTTGTGTACACACCTCGGATTGAAACGAAACTTGTGCCATCGGACTCGTAGTGATACGCTGGTCCTGTGACCCAAGTTTGGTTCGATTCTGAGAACATTGACAAAATCACGTGTCGTGGGCCCCACAAGCCCCACTCGATGGGCGATTTTGTGATCGGCTCATCGGAATCCAATTCTGGAAGTTCCGTTGGGTTCGTATCATCGTTCCTGACCTGTTGACACTAAGTTTGGTAAATTTGGAGACCTTTGACCCTGGCACGCTTTTCGGTGCAAAGTGGCCCACATGTGGACCCGCTTTTACCCAGAAATGTCGTTTTTGCCCCTGTGTCCAAATTGGACTTAAGGACAGGCGTTTCTAGCTATTTGATATTTTTTGGATATGATGGTGATGTTTATTTCAGCAACCGGAGTAGTACCTGCAGATCACACAGAGACCAGAGCCACAGTTGGAGCCAGGACCCCAGGCAAGTGTACCTTGCCAAACTTGCAGTATATTGATTCATATTATTCTTTTGTTTTATTTCTGTGATTGTTGTGCATGCTCAACCTAGGACCGTGTGACGTACTGAGCGTCCGATTATAGTCGGGTGCCAACACTGTACGCGGTGTTGTGTACGGTCATTTAGAGATGGACATTCGTGACACTTTATATTCTCGTACTTGTCTTACCAAGTACACATTGACCCAGGACACTTGACACTATTCATGAGACGGAATCTTCATGAGATATTCATGGTGATTCTGTATAGGATACAGGTTATGACATACATAGTTTACATGCTTAGATTTTATCCAGACTTGTTGCATTAGATATGATCCTGCGTGTCATGGACATGAGACGTGAGATTACATTGGGTGGGGAGAGATTTATCATACAAAAGGCTGAATATATATATATAATAATTTAATGGAAGTACCTTAGTCTCTGGCGACAGAACTATGGTACCGTACTGGCCCTCGAGAGAATACTGCTATGGTTTATTTGACACTGATCCTGTAGTAGCCTCAGCCCGAGTATGACTAGAACTCTCACTTGCATATCACTTAGTTGGTTATATATTCTACCCCATATTGTTTCATATATTGCTGCATTTATTTTGGCTTGTATTTTCTGTACCTTGTTATGTCCCCTGAGGACCTGGATCAGGACTATGTCCCCAGGTACAGCTGACGAGATCTACCCCGAGGTATACGGGACCGGAGCAGTAGCATTAGCAGAAGCAGGAGCAGGTGCATACATTGGAGCAGAACCAGGATCAGAGGACGAGATCGTACCAGAGGCCTTCTCCTGAGTACTGGCTTGAGATACTCAATTATTTCAGTTTATAGTTATTCCATTTCCAGTCTATTTCATTGATGTACCAGACTTGTTCTCGGATTGTTCTCCGAGACACTTTTATTGAGATTTGTTAGTTTATTTTATTTGCATTTATTCTGGCATTGGATCTGTGATTATCTGTTGTGGATGAGATTAGTATAGACTGTGACTCGTATCATTTGACCTATTTATTGTTCTATTACAGCTTAAGTATGCCCCGATGGATCCATTAAATTGGGTTTGTCCATCGGTGTGTGCTGCTGGCCATTGCCGTGCATCTAGTCCCTCGGCATTTTGGGACTGGGGCGTGACAAAATTTCTCCCTCTATACATAAAGAACTGCAAATATTTCAACAGTCCACAATGTATATAGGACTGTAGAAATATCTACAGTCCGGCATGTTTTTGTCCCGAACGTTTGAGGAATTTCGAACTTGTATGTCCTAAAATCGGGGTTGAGACTCCATAAATACGTCGAAACTACATCCCAAACTACATTCAGGACTATAATTTTAAGATTGGAAAGATATTTTTTGAATTTTTTTTGAAATACAATAGAAATTATTAAAAATTTATAAGGACAAGGAGGAGGAAGAATTGTACCTTGATTCTTTTTAGAGTTTGGGAGCCATCGATTAATGGTTGGAATTTGAGGAGATGGAGATTGCAAAATTTTAGGTTTCAAATGAAAAGTGGAGGAGGAGGGCTCCGGCAACTAAAGAAAGGGAGGAGGAGGGCTCCGGTGGTGGAGGTTTAGGGGATTTGGGAGGAGGTTGGGCTAGTATGAGTAATGTTTGGGCTAGTATGAGTAAACTTCATTCATTAATGGGCTAGCCCCAACACTGGGCTATCCCCAAGTGTATTTTATAGTGCCTTTATCATCAGCCTTTCTGAAATGTATTTCAGAGAGTCAGCGGAGAGTTGCGGGTCCCACACCTCGCACCCCCAACTCTCTCTCTCTCCAAAATTTTTCTCTCTCCAATTTTTCTTTCTTTCAGCAGAAAGCAGTAGAGCTCCAAGTTCCTCCCCTCCTTCCGTGCCCCCTTCCAAAACAACACACATTCCTATGATGTCTCTTTAGCAAAGATGTTTCGACAATAAAAAAATAAAAGATAAATAAAAAATGTAGCACCAAATGGAAACAACAAATCTGTCTGAGTTTATTTCAACAAAACAACACACATTCCTCTCAACACAAAAGATCTTTAATGTAAATAGCATTGATATGTCAATTTTGAAGATTAAATGAGATGAATTTTAAAATTTTAAAAAAACCCAATGTAGCCTAATTTTATAATTGTTTATTATTAATATTTTTATTTTCAAAAATAGTCCCATAAATTATTGGGCCAATTAGCGTTTAGATTATGGATATCATACTAGCTTAAAGTTTTAGTTATGACATGTCCAATTAAAAATTTTGGATTAACAATTTTTAATTTTAGTTTTTTTTCCTTGATATACTATCTAGACTATACATGAAAGTTTTATTGTCAGGCATACAAAGGAGGATATAATGAAAAATAAATAAATTAGAATCCAAACTTTTGAATTGAATATGTGAACTTAAACTCTAGTCACCCCTAAATTGTTTGCTAACTGCTATATATGATTTTTTTGTTTTTTGACAATTTAGTCTAATGCTGGATTAAATGTAGAAAGCAAGTGTGGTAGGTTTAGTCTAATGCTGGATTAAATGTAGAAAGCAAGTGTGGTAGGTGTTAAGAAAACCCTACCCGTTAGCCCCGAGTAAACATATCTCCCAACGCAGACCCCCCCGATCGCTCCCACTCCTTCTCTCTCCTCTCGCCGCAAACCCACAGGTATGACTGACACCTCTCTCTCTCTCTCTCTCCTCTTTTCTCTCTCTCTCGCTTTCTTTTATATATCCAACCCCCTAAAATAACCCTAATTAAGTGGAACCATTTTCAGAATCAATCAACAAATTAAAATGGAATCTTCTCCAACTTGGGTTTGGGTTGTTTTAAAGTATATGCTTTTGCATAATTTCGTAGATTTTTTTTTCCAGAATATTTCTTCTTCTTCTGATGTTAGTTTTAGGACATTTAGAATTATAATGTCGCAGACAACCGAGTTTGTGCATCAGGAAATATAGCAATTGGAGTGCGAAAGTCGGAAACGCATGTTTCTTGTTTCGGATCCTGAAGTTTGTTCTACTCTTTGCTAGGGCTGTCCCTGAGATTTTTAGGCCATGTTCTAAAAATGAAAATAACTTCCTTTTCTTTAAGTAACCATAAATTTACTATTTATTTATTTAGTAATATTCCCATGAATGGAGAAAGAAGCAAATCCTAAATCGTGGAACTTAAATTATGCGTTCATAGTATACAAGTTGTTGGTACACGTACAATGTACTTGTTTTTAAAGAAAGAATAATAATGTAGTCATTTTTCTGTTTCATAAGGATAAAATAGGGGGGAAATGACAAAATGTGTGGATGGACATCACATGGAGACGCTAAAATGAGCCATTTTGGAGCCATTTCGAAGCAACATTTTACTAGTAGATAGAAATGGTGTTTCAGTCAAAAAAATTAAGGGCCGGACTATACACACCCCACCCTCTACTTAACACACCCTATATTAAATTAAATGAAAAGTAAATATATATTATAAGATATGATTATCCATTCTCTGGCCGGCCACCTATGAACCCCGCCCCCTCCCCCCCCCACCCTCCCCTCCTTCTCCGGTCGCCCTCGACGAACACCCCCCCTCGCCATCCTGTCGCCCGCGCCCGCCTGCGCACCCCCCTCTTTCCCCAGCCGTGTACTGCGCTCCGCTGATCCGCGCGTGCCGCCTTCCTCCGCGTGTCGACGCGCGCTCCTTTGCCTCAAGCCGCCCCCCGCACGGGCGTCTCCGCCGCACGCCGCACGCGTACCTCCGCCCACACGTCCCCGCGATCCCGCTCGTGCGTCTCCGCGCCTCTGCTCGCTTGCTGCGTCCCTGCGACCCCGCCTCGGCGGCGTGAGAGTAGACGACGAGGGTAAAATGGTAATGTAGTGGGGTGTGTTTAGGATTTTGGTAATTTTTAATTAGTTAAATTTGTGTGTGTTTAGCATTTGGGGTGTGTTAAGTAGATGGTGGAGTGTGTATAGTCCGACCCATAAATTAATTAGTCTTAGTCAACTAAACTACATTAGTCTTGGGGTCATCCTGGTAATAAATAATAATGTAATATATCAATTTCCAAAATTGAATGGTACTTAACGTAATATCCTCTAAAACCTCGTACAAAATACAATAAGAAATTTCCTACTTTTTTTTGTTATCCATTCAGACCACACACTCTCTCTCTCTCTCTCTCTACTACAAATTAACTTTAAATATAAAATTAAATGGACTAAATAGGCATTAACTACCTAACCTTATTTAATGTAAGATACAAATATATGGGCCCTCTATATTAGAGGGCCATGTTCGGTCACTCAAGATGAACAGTATCAGGGCCGGGCAGGCCTGCTCTTCGTGTTGTCCAGGAACCAAGCTATTAAAAGTCCATGCCACTGCACCCAAGCTCTAGAGCTAGTAAACATGTGGGCCGTGCCATGCCTGACACATTGTTTACACACTGAAATAAGTTCCGTGTCGTGTCATATCCGTGCAACATAGCTTTAGAGTATTGGTGAGGGATGATGGTTATACTATTTATATTCAACACAAGCACACTATTACTATGATTCTGTTATTGTTCTCTAGAATCTGTTCATAAAACTATGAACTCGAAGAAATATTGTTTTATATCTGCAAATGGATTTAAAAGCTTAAACATGAGATACGAGCCATGGGAAAGGTGACGCAGGACAAAGACCCAAAGGAAATATGAGTACCTATGTGTGAACTATGAATTTAGGGATTTTGGGCAATTGGGCTCCGAAGATTTAATAAAATTGTGAACAATTAACTATTATTAAATTATCAAAAATAATTATAACAGAAATGCAAAAAGATAACAATCGGCTTGTAAGTAATGGATATTATCCGATTTTGGAATAACTTGTTGGTCGTGTCAGATCTCAATGCTTGCTTGAGGGCTTGGTATGTAAAGAGGCTTATGCTTGGAACCTATATTGGTGCTAAGGAAATAAAATTGGTTTGAACGAGGAAGCCAGGACCTCAAGTCAATTCATAAAGATCTCATGATTTTATCAAATAGATTGTTGCTTTAAAATACAACTCATAGCAACAAACTACAAGTGAAAGTAGCAACAACTTAATAAAACCAACAACTTGAAGATAGGACTAACAACCTATCAAGCAAGTAAATTACAGCTTATGGAAACAAATCAAATTAGAATAATATCCTAACTTATTCAAAGCAATAAAATAATTTAATACATAAAGCTTTTGCACTTGAAACCCAACTCGATATCGACATAGGAGGCGGTGAAAGAGATGGTGATGATCTCTGGCTTTGGTGCTAAGGTGTTGGGCACCAAGACAATAGATTGACGTGGCGATGGCAATGTCACATTGAGCAATTTTTTGCGAGCAGATTGATAAATAGATTGAATTAGGGAATGCAGCTCGCAGGTATCTCAAACTCAATAATTTTCATCAATCAACTCTTCTTATTTTTACAGTTGTGTTTGTGCCATTATATGGGCATGATATAGCTACCTGACAAAGCCAAAGCCAAAGCCAAATAAAAAGATTACAACCATAACCATATTTTTGGTAAGTCCAAAATAAAAATCAGATACCTATCAATCAAATGTCTTTATCTAAAAAAAAGCCTGAATAATTATAAGAAATCCAAACTAAATTTTAAATGGATATGTTCCTCCATCAAAAGCTTAAAACATCTAGGCACTAAGCTAACAGATTTGGGAATATTGTAATTTGATGCAGCTAGAAATCAAATTTTTATTGAGAATTATATATTTAAAAGTATATTTCAAGGAATTCAGATGCTGCATTACTAGTTAAACTCACGAGACATTATAGGTAACTTCTGATGGTACTGCTCTAGATATTTTTTCTTGTCATGATACTAAGATCGGTGTTAAAAGAAATTACAAATGTTTCTGATATCGGATAAGTTCGTAGAAAATTCCACATCTTTATATTTAAGCACTATATATCAATTAGTTAAGTCCCTTTACACGTATAGCGGGTTACCTAAAGAACTCTAATATATAAACCTATGGGCTATACATGATATTGATTCTAATACTCGAATTCCCCTATCTGAACTTTGTAGCAAGTGGAAAAATCTATGATGAACTGCATTTCGTACATATCTTCTGCAGCTATTATTTCAAGGAGTAGTCATGTCATCATGAGGAGTTCTTTTTATGACTTTTCCAGTATAGCATGGAGAAGAGGCATATGCCGTGCTAGTGTTAGAGCGACTACCTTAGATTCTATCTTGACCCGATTTCCTGTTCAGTACTTCTCTACTGTACGAGCACGTTCTTCTCGGTCGCCCAAAGTGAAACCTAAGTCAACAATGGAGGATGACAGTAATGCCTTCTATGTTGTCCGAAAAGGGGATATCATTGGCATCTACAAAAGCTTGAGTGATTGTCAAGCTCAAGTTAGCTCTTCGGTAATACCTGTACCTTTAACATATTAGTTCGTTTCCTACTTCCCTTTAATTCTTCAGTTTTGTTTCCCCCCCTTGTAATTAGTAAATGACATTTTTAAGAGTTCCTTTCTCATGAACTTTTTGTTCATGGAACTTTTGAAATTCAATACTACACACTTTACCTGAAATCCATGTTATGTATATGGAGAAGATAAAATGTTTGCAAGCAGATTTCTTACATTCTTGGAAAGAATGCCGAATTGCAGAAATAAACATAAGTATGGATGATCACGTCAAACTGTCAGTCAAAATATAGATTTCACAGCATCTGGTTATGCTGTAAAATTTCATGACAACTCTATTTAGAATCATAAATGCACATATTGGCGAATTAGCAACATCTACTGGTGCATGTGTAATGAATGCAAAGATTTCTTAACAGTATAGTTAGACAATCTGATGCTAAAAACTCGAATTTTGTAAATTTATGATAAGAGAAAAAATTTGAGATAATGTTTTGGGTACTATGAGATGTTATGTTATTAGATGTTGCTGGGAACGATGAATTATGTCTAGAATATTTATAGGAACAATGAATTATGTCTAGAATATTTATATTCTATGTTTTTGCTTCATATTGTTTTCTGTTTTCATTCAAAAATGTTCATAGGGAATAACTAACTATGCCAGAGCTAAATGTTAGTTAAACAATATAATTAACTTAAGTTAGATAAAAAGTTTTATGTACTTGCAGACGTTATGTTAAATTTATGGTGTGGGCTGATTGCACATAAAAGGACACGTAATTACTAAATTGATAATGTTATTTGTGATAGCTGCCTATTGTATATGATTAACTGTATTTAAATCTGTCTTATTTATGAGCATGTTACTAGAAATAACAGAACAAATTTGGAAATGGAAGAAAATTGATGCAAACTATTCTAGGAGATGCAATATAATGCCATAAGTAAGAAAATATAGAAACTAATCATTCTTAGTTTCACTGTAGGAGATGCAATATATGTAATTGGAAAGAAATAATAGAAACATAGCACACAGATCCATTCAAGGTAGTCTCTTCTTGTTGTCATTTCCCCATATTTCCAAAATTATCCAAAGAGCTAGTGACTGCTAAATGGAACTAAAATTATGTAGAACAAATAATTACCTAAATGTATTTTGTTTCCTTTCCTTCTGTCGTATCCTTCATTTGTTTTTATTATACTTATGGATAAAGTTTAATAACATTAGTAATAATTTGGATGTTGTAAAGCATACATGAAACAAAGATAAGTAAATTGAATCATAAGAGGGAGACATAAGCATGTTAATGTGGCCTTGTTGAGAAAATTACTTAAAATTTAATATTTTATGAAGGAAACTATTTCAAGCTCCAGTGAAAGACGCTCTTTAGTGAAATTGTACCCATTCTTGCCATGCCCATGTCTTGTCACTGTTGTTTCTGGTGATGTACAATGTGGTAATTGCTACAATGAATTATAATGTGGATAGATGGCGGTGATGGGTTCTTAAGGGAATGACTGGCCGTGTTTTTTGTTATACTTCCATTACGATTTAGCTAATCATTTCATTAATATATATATTTAAAACTTAGTGCCTATTTATGGAAGAAAAAATTTGTTAGGTTATAGAAGATGCAACAGATGGCAATTTAAAATATGTTTGGATATGAAATTCTAAAGGGCTGTTTATCAAAGTTCGCAGTATCAATATCAGAATCGGTATCAGACCATTTCTATGAGTATCAAAAATGGCGATGGTATTGGCAATATCGGCAGTTTCGTATTGGAGTATTGGATTTTTTGGTATCGGAAAGCAAATTATTATTAACCAATTATTAATATTTTATACATTTTGGTATAATTTTAAGTATTTATAGTGTTATTTTTTAGCAGTTTTGAAATTGAATAAAATAGTAGTCACCTTTGCCAATTGGTTTACATGCGATAGATAATTTTTCTTCTTTTACATGCTTTTACTACCTTACTATTCTTTTACACCATTGCCGATTGGTCTTTTTCGTACAATTTTCTTTGCCGAATTGACAAAAAAAGAGAGCACTAATGTCGGTATCAGTCAATATCGGGTATCGGTAGGTATCGGATCGGGATATGCCAAACCGTATTGGTATCGTATGTATGGTATAGGTATCGGCCAATACTGCAAACTATGTTATTTATACCACAGTTGGTGAATAAAATATGTTTTACTGCAAATATGCGTGTTTTTCTTATGCCCAGTGACATGCTTTGTTCATTACTTAGATGTATCAGTCAATTTCTGGATCTTGCTAGAATTTATTAGATTTCTTTGACTTCTCTTATCAGGTATGTGATCCTTCTGTTAGTGTGTACAAAGGTTACTCATTGCCAAAACAAACAGAGGAATACCTGGCATCTCGTGGGTTAAAAAATCCACTGTACTCTATGCACTCAGTTGATGTGAAGGAGGATCTGTTTGGAACCCTTGTGCCTTGTCCTTTCAAGGTAAAGTTTTCTGTTGTGATCTTTAGCCTAGGTTTTTTTTTCTGTGATCTTTCCAGGTAAACGTTCTGGGTTTGATATTTACTTTAATAAACTAAACATGGTTTTATGTCAAATACATATGCTGATTGCCGATAGAGAGATTTGAAGTTTGAACACCTTTTGATCTTTTCTCTCTAATTTTCCCATATCTGGGAGGTGTAATCTACCAGTTGATTTCATCTTTAGTATATTAAAAATGAGTTGTCTCCTTTGAGTCAGTAACTTTTTGAACTATTGTTGGTCAGCCATTTTTTGTACCAACATTGCACTTGATAAATGGAAATAAGTATAGAAAATTATTTTCAAACTTCTTGTCAATTTCTTATAGTCAATGTCTTATAGTCAATGTCTTATAGTAATCCAGTAAAGAAATGAAGATAAGAGCAAAAATTTAGCGTCTATTATTATCTATATTCTAGCTACTTAGTTCAGAAATAATTATACTAAATAAATATATAATGAGAGGACACTTTATTGAACTTAAAGTTAATTTATAGTAAAGTCAAGCTGCAGATTTTGTCTTTAATTTATACTAGCCGGTATTAAGCTTTTAAGGTGGCATGAGGCAGCGCGGCAGCAAAGTCCCAAAAGGCCCAGATGGGGCCTCAAGGCGGCGATGTGGGGGCCTCAAGACTTAAGTTTTGGGGTGTGCAGTAGGTAGGTTAAGACAAACATGTGGTGTATGATTGGGACTGTGTTCCGGTGTGACCGTCTGGATGGTATGACCTTGTGTACTTCTAGTCTTTCATTTCTACTTGATGTAATCCTTTGGACTTTGCTCATTAGTTTAACGACTCTTGTTTTTTCTACCGAATTGATAATATAATAGTACCTTGACACGGACAGTGAATTCTCAATTGGAATGTTTCTTGTGCAGGGCGGCATGCGAGCGTTAGGTATGTTGTCAATAGTGACCCAATTATTTTAGAATTATAGGGTTTGGATTTCAAAATTAAACCTGGTTAGTGTTTTGAAGCCTCAACTGAACCCGAAAGTGATCTTATTTTAGCAAAATATCAAGTTTGTCACATAGATTTGATTGAAAAGTTGTTTATCAAATTTTAGATAAAGAAGACCCAACAATATGTCATAAGCATGTATCGCCATGTGAAAACTATCTAAATTCTTGTTAAAGAAGTAAAACTCAACGAATACTTTGAAGTAAATGATAGTTTACACGTATTATTTGAATCTGTAACCAGACTAAATGTGATTGGAATGGGAGGAATTTAGCCTGAATTCTAATTTTAACCCTAAATGTTTATAGGATTTAGGTTTGAACCTTACATGAACCCGACCCGTCATAAGGTTACCGTGGCGGAGTAAGATTGAGGAGGGCGTCTCATGACCAAGCCAACACAAACCTTAGTTGCCTAGACGTGAACATGCCTAAGGCAGCCACTTTATAGAAAGATTGGCTGTTATGTAGTTCCATGGCAGTTACTCCTTTAGTTTTTCTCTATTTGGCATACCATCTTTAGAAAATCCACTATTATTGTTATATTAATTCCTTAATTTACCTGTACTTTATTCATACCAATTTGTACCGCTTATAACCCTAGACCATTCAGAATGATATGAATCTTAGTTTTCTGTTGTGTTCTATTTTCATTCCTGGTCATTTAGTAAGGATGTTCAGGTGATAATGGGGGAAGTGAGTCTATGTTTATTGGGTTACATTGAAGCTGGGCTTGCATCATGTGGGAAAATAACTTTGAGCTTTTTGCCTCAAACATAAAGGAATGAATTATGGAATTCCCGTTTATGAAGTTTATGGGACATAACTTGTCGTCGTCGTCGTCATCATCATCATCATCATCCAAGCCTTCTCCCATCAGAATGGAGTCGGCTATGGAGCATAATAAACTCCATGAAAGATTTGACAAAGTTTCTATGACCGACTGTCAACTCGACGTCAACCCACTATGTTGGTGTGAAATTCGTAGCCAATGTAACTATCAACGTGAGAGGGTCATAACATAGAACCTAGGCGGCCAGTTGGAATGTAGGTAGACCTACCTCTTGGATATGCAATTTAAGCTCCTATAAAGAGTCTAGACGAAGAGGTAATGTAATATGATTTGCTATTTGGAATGGCATTCATCTCTATGATATATTAAGCCAAAGAGTGAAGGAATGGCGATCCTGTTTCATGGGACATAACTTGTATTTGGAGGAAAATAACATTCATATTACTAGCATTGACAGGAGGATTATTCAATAGTGTGCACTAGTTGGGTGCCATTGTCAGGTACGAATAAGACTTTGATAGAGGGATTTGCCTCACCTGAGCACAGGTCCATCTTGCCAAGACACCAATCCAGCTCAAAAGAATTATGGAGACCACTGAGCCAAATCTGGTCAGACTCATCAGGATACAAGTATCCCACTCAAGAAGGGAGATGGAGAATGATTTCCTTATCTAATCAAACTATAACTTGTAAAAAAGCAGAAAAATGTGTGTATGTGATAAAGCCTGTAGATTGGAATCCAATGTGAGATGATGCAGGGAAGAAGCTTATTACTTTTTGTTTAGTGTTTTTTGGTGAGAAAATTACTTATGGTTTAGTTGAGTGGTTGATGTCACGGAGGATGGTTTTGGAGTAAGGATCAGTTATCCAATAGCGAGGGTACCATAAATGAGAATTTTTGCCACCATTGCAGCAGAGAGGAGAAGTGGAGCTGTGTGGTATTGGGAAATTGAATTGGGATATTTGTAGTTATGTTGGGTTAGTAACTTACAATGGAGGACATTATGTCCATACAATATGAAAAACTATGAAGTTTTGGAATAAAACGCGAGTCTAATGGTGTACTAACCAAAATCTGAATATTTTGCTCTACTATTCAGTATCACTCGACGTATGGTCCTGACTCGTAGTGATCTTTTCCCCCAAAGTAGATGAATTATGCGATTATATACTTCTTCTGTAGTCATTATCTGTGCTTGTGAAATGTCCACATAAGTTCATGGTCTCTTTGGGTTGCTATCAACCAAATGTTGATCTGGGAGGTGCTTATTACAGATGAGCCTGTTATAATCTTGTTTGATACTATGCTGTAGTAAGGGTACTACATGTCTGCATGCTAAACATTGTTTCCCTTAATACGCTTTCCTATGTGATCTCTCTGAAGGTTACTTAAAAGAGTATGGTACATTGTGTTTTTATAATGCTACAGTTCTTTTGGAGGATTACTTTTATTTAGAGTTCTGATTGGATATTCATGACCTTTTTTCTTCCAGCAACCAGATGGACTTGCCTTTTTGGTTGATAAATCACCAAAAAAGGCTTCTGCTCAGAAGAAATCAAAGGGAACAATGAATAATTTGGTATTAGTCTTTTAATATTGACTGTTGTTTTGCTAATATCATGTTCCTTGTTTATAGTAATCTACTGGCCTTTCTCCCTCATACAGCTTTATTGTTTGGTAGAGGCATGTTGCCTATGGTTAGATTTATATTCTGCCTAGTTCACAAGTTGATTTTTTGTTTATCCTTTTAACTCTCATTATCTTAGAACATAGATTTCTTTTCTATCCTTATGCTTTACTATTTTGGCTTATCACCACTTGTGTATCTAGGAAGCACGGACACTCCAAAAAAAGATGGTGTTTCAGTGTCAGATTCATATTCGACACTACTAGACACTCGAAATACAGTATGACATGCGCCACTGTCTCCGTATTGTGTCATATACATGTCCGTGCAACATAGGTATGTACAGTGTAGTATATTCTTTCAGTAAATATGGGACAATATATCCCTTCTACTATAAAACTCAGCTGCTTGTCCCTTTTTGTCAGTTGATAATACAGCTGTAGAAACTCATAATCGCTGAACCTGACTTGAAGTCATAAGACTCATAACATCTCATAAAAAACCAGAATTTGAAAAGTCATAACAGCTCAATAAAAAAACAGAATTTTAGACTTCAATACAGTTCTCCAGAAAAGCAGAATTTGACAAGTCTTCTCATAATTTAAGAAGTCATAGCAGCTCACTAAAAAACTTTCCTTATTTTTTTGCGAAGTCATCGCAGTTGACCGCAAATTTACTGTGCGCCTCAATAGTCCAAAAGGCATGAACCTAAACTCTAGAGGCGTCTCACGCTAAAGGATATGATGTGCTATGCCTTATTTATGTCTCTCCTTCATGGCTAGGCACACATCTTAAGACCAATTGGAGTGTTTTGGTTATCGATATCTAGTTGCAGCTTCACTGGTAGGGATCATGGGGGTGACAGGAGTTACGTAAGAATAAAAATTCAAGGTTTGGAAGACAACAATGTATTTGACTTTTTGTAGACTTTTGTTGAATTTTCACTTGTCAAGATGGAAAGAAATTAATTAACTTTTTATGATTTCATATAAAAAAATGTATTGTGTATAAGGAAATAATTTAGCCTGCCTTTCCAAAGTAGCTAGTTGAGAAAGGGGATATGACTAGAGGTTTCTACATTAAATCAGAAATTCGTTTAGCCACGATGGAAATCACTTGTAAGTCACAAACAAAGATATGATTTATCTGGACTTCCCATCAGCATCATACAACACAGTTCTTTCAACAGAACCTGCTTATGAACACCTAGAGCTTATTCAGTATTAATCATTCTGAATGCTGTACGTGATTACTTAAAACTCTTGACATGGAAAGAGCATGCTTTTGTTCCCTGGATTAAAATTAAGCATGTTACTGACAAATCACTGGTTAAAATCACTGGTTATGTAGAATGTTATATATTAGAATCCAATACGGTAGGAGTGCAATTGCATACACACACTTTTAGTCTTTTGAAAGTTACAATTTATGAAAGATTGCGTTTGAGGTTTCATGGTAATGGATTGAGGAATGCTTTCAAAGTAGCAAGAATATAAAACCTTGATCTGGTCTCTCAATATGGCATTTTCCGCATTTCCAAGCAATTGATTTGCAATATTCTGGTTTTTGAGAATTCGGACGTGGATACCAAGCACCGGATGGGAGTGGTAGTATCTTAGTTAGAGAAGCTGCAAGGACTATGGGTAGACCAGAAGAGAGGGGATTGAGTCAGGCAAGAAGGATTTGACAGTTGATACCACAAAATAGTAAAATTTGGCCTTTGTTGATGTCATTGATGAGGAGCTAAATGGAATAAAGGATTCATGTTATCAAACCCAAATATTTGGGACTGAGGCTGCTATTGTTGTCAGGGTTTCTTAGAATTACCGAGCTCATCTCAACATTCTCAATAAGTTGTGCTCATTCTTTGGACATGTTTCTTAATTTCCAACATTTTGAGTTTTGAAAGCATGGCTGCTCTTCTAGTTGTCTTACAACATTATCCTTCAGTTTGATGGTATGTGATCCTAGATCACCTTTAAGATTGACAGGAAAGTGTTTTAAGATAACTCGAAAATCAGCAATACAGGGTCAGTTTTGGACAAGAAAGAGTGTCCATAAAATGAGCACGGAAAACAATAAAAATGAGGGTATAAGAAATGAATACACTTTGTGCGAAATTAAAGGTGGTTCCATCTGAGGAAAAATTGGGAAAATCATTGAGATGGTTCTGATATGCACCAAAGAGTGATAAATGTACCCAAAAGCAGAGATATTATTGTAGTTGAAGTAGTTGCTAGGTAGGTATATACCAAAGGAGCGGATATAGAAGGCATGTGATATAGGAGGCGTGTGATATATAGTTGCAATATTACAGAGCAGATTCTGCTTAATATAGCTGGATGGAAAAAATGATTCATGCCGCTGCCCAAGGGACTTTCAGATGAAAGCTTCATTGTTATTGTTATTTCACTTCAGAATTCAGATTAATGGGCATGTTCTTTTTTTTATTTCATGAATAGTCTCAAGAAATTAGCTTATATATTTCTTAGTAACAAAACCAGGAGCCTCTTTTGTACTATTCAGGGTTTTTAGCTTATACACCTATTATGGGAATTTACATGTTTGTTCCTTGGGAGTTTTAGATACAGGTCCTCAAAAATCTTATTATTTGCTTATACTGCCATCATATTATGTGCAATCATTTTCTAAGGATTCCCTGAGGAACCTATATCTAGCAAATGAGTAGAATTGGGGGACTATGTGGAACTTTTTGTTACATGAGCACACATAATAAGATTTGGCTCATACAACCTTCAGTGTATAAAAGTCTTGTTCTAAGGGTTCCCCAAGGGAGGATTAGTCAAACCGTATTTTATAACAAACACAGTGCGGGTGTGATTTAAAAGTCGGAACTGCAGCAATTTCAAGCAAAACACAGTTAATTTCAGAACTCATGCGATTTTGATTGTGATTATGAAATCACACTTGTGTTTCAAAACAATCTTTATTGAAATACAACCTAAATTTATTTGAGTTGCCTTATTTTATTTGATATTTGAAGCATTGAAATCAAATCACTTTGAAGCAATTCCTAAAAGAAATTAGACAATATTAAGAAAGTAACACATCAAATTTCAACTACCATTATTTGGTTAACCATTCCATCAAACCCTGCATAAATCCTAAAAAATATCACATTCTATATTTGTATATAAAAGATCTTAGACGTTAAAATTCTTGGAAAGGAATTTTGATTATAAATACTACCAAACCTCCTCAGATTAGATTAAGCTCAAAAAAATAATAACTCAAAAAAACGTCAATTGTTCTTTTGAGATGGGCTTTGCGAGACAAGGATGGGGAGCCTGTTTAGTCTCTAATATGATCACCTCATTGTGTAAGCATGTGTCGAAGATGGAGCCGTTCATAGAGGATGTGGATGATGTTACCAAGGAGTTTGATAGGTCATTTATGAATATGGCGTCTCCTCTTTAATGGCAAATGATTCCTTGTCTTTTTTCTTTTTCAGTGGTGCGGTCGGTAGAGGAGAGGCTTTGCTGGATTATATTTTTTTGGACATTATTTGTCGCTATGGCATGGTGTGGGAAAGGAAGGGGCCTAGTGGATGCCATTGTTGAAGGTGGAGTGGAGGATGATGGTGTCCATGCCAAATAGGAAGAGAGAGAATAGAGACGTACATGAGGGAGGTGACTAGAACAAAATATTTGGAGCGGCCAAAGGATGACGGCCTTCTTCATATCGTTATAGTTTGGAGAATATGGAGAAGGTAAGACAGAAGGGAAAGAACAGATGGGATTTCAAATCACATGCTTCACAAGTGTGATTTAGAATGAAAAAATGAATGAGAATTCTGTTGGTGTGATTGTGAATCCTTAATTTTCGTGACTTTAGTATCCATTTTGACTAACGTGAGATTTAAAACATGTATTTTCCAATCGTGATTCACTAACGCCTGGTTGTCAAATCGCTCTATGGGATTTCCAAATCCCAATTGACTAACCCCCCTTAAAGGAATCTGAATCTGTCAAATGATAAATTTTGTGGGATGTATGCATAATTTTTGTTACATGAGCATAAGTAATAAAACTTGGGACCTAAGTTGAAACAGGTAAGATCTAAGGGACTTATATAACAAGACATTTTTCTGTCTTTTGTTGTTCCACAGTAACCATGACCATGCGGTTAATATTAGCTACTAATAATGGACCACGCAGACAAATTTTTAAACTATCTTCTCCCTATAAGACTAAAACATTAAAACTCCTCATTCGCTTTTTCTCTCAAATTTGGGCACTCACCTTCCTTTGCATCTTCAACGCTCAAGCATCCAGGCAGTGGAGCAGATTACGGATTGAACAAATCCAAACATAGTTTATCAAATGGGTCATTGACAAGGTATATAACCTGACAGTAGTGTGTGAATCCTGACAGAAAGTTAAATGAGACTTTGACAGGAAAAAGAGAATAAAAGAACGATATCAAGAAGTTATCCTTCCTTGGGCGATTGGTATCAATTCAAAACAAAAAGGAACAGAATGGAGGTGTTAAGTGCAAGGATTGGAAGGAGTGGGGTTATGAGGTGGATCTAACCTGGCTAATTATATAATCGCCAGGAGGGGAATTTTTACCTTAAAAATCCTAATCCAGTAAGTCAGTAATTAAAGTCAAGAAAAGGAATCCCAACAACTCATGGCTGACAGGGGGTAGTATCTGCAGGTAATATAAGAAAAAAAAGGAGTATGTAAGAAAGTTGTAAAATTGCCAAAACAATAGAGTATATGTGCTAAAGCCTATGCTACATTTGTCACCTTTTTTTTTATCCTTTTACTTAGATTCATGGGATGTGCTTCTTGATTTACAGAAGCAGCTGGTTGTGTATTTGATGGTGCGTCTTGGTTATAGTATTTATAGGATTTTAAAGCATTGTTTCTTCATGTGTAGTCCTTATTGGCTCACTTTTCTTGACAATCATTCTTTTTTTTTTTGCAGGAGGCAGTTGAATCTAGTTCCTTCTCGGCTGAGCCATTAAATAAATTCCCCAGATTAGAGGATCCTATTGTGGCTCAACCACTAAATAGTAAATATGTGAGTTGTATAACTAATATTGAAGACTGTCAATTGCTGCCCTCCCCCTCTCTTCCTGTGTGTGTGTGCCTCTGTGTGCTTGAGAAAGTTTCTCTTCATTTAGTTTTTGTCTCGTTTCCTGATATGTATGCAGATATTGCTTTTTTTCTTTCATGACCTTTCAAAAATACTTTTATATAATCCAGACCTTTGCTTGAGAAAACTACCCTTCTACAATTTTTTTACTTTTTTGGTGAGATGTACGTTTTTGCAGATGTTTCTTTTGCTTCATGGCCTGTAAATTCTTTTAACATTATATAAGCCTGCGATTATATTGCTGCTTTTACATCGGTAAAGTATTGTTAAATGTCAATTTTCAGTTTAATGTGTAAGTTGCTGGATGTTTAGAATTGCTAGATCTCTCCTCTTAATCCGGGTTTCATATACTGGTTTTTTATGCTTATCACCATCATCATTGTCGTTATCCTAGTCTTTTCCCATCAGAATGTGGTTGACTATGGAGCATAAGAAAGCTCCATACAATATTTGAATTTTTTTATGACCGACTGTCAAAGTTGTAAAATGCACTAAGTGTTAGGCGTGCAGCCACCAACCGCCTAGTCTGCCTAGGCGGCCGCATAATTCTAGGCGGGCGACAGGAATTAAAGAAAAATAGGAATTAAAATCTTGTATATTCTATTTTTTAATCTGTGATGCAAAATTAAATTTTGTGATACAATATTAAAAAACTGTAATGCAAAATTAAAAATCTTTGGTACAAAATTAAAAAAACTGTATATTCTATCTATATATTTTGTTCCTATTTATTCTCCTCTTCCTTCTATATATTCTGTAAATTCTTTTTGCAGAATAAAAGAAAGAGAAAAGGGAATGAAAAGAAAGAGAAAAGGAAAACAGAGAGACAAGGGAAATAAGAGGGAAACTAGAAACATACCTTCTCCGGTGGCTGGCGGCTATACTCCGGTGGCCGACGGCTGCTGTGCTCCCTACTCCCTCCGATTTTTGGGGGTTTTAGAGCCGCATGCACCATAATTTAGTATTTCTTAATATTAACGAGTTTCGGGTTGAATGCGGTAATGAGTTTGAACTTGATTTTTTTTTTTTGCAAAACTAACTAGACGGCCGACCTATGAAGTCGGGACCGACTTTTGGGCAGCGGTCTCGTCACCTAGGGCCGCCTAGGCGGCCGACTTATGCCAATTTTCCCCCTGAACGTCCAGATGGTCGATTCCGGCATGTTCCTTGCCGGCCCATGGGTGCCCATTGCCGATTTTTTCCGACTTTTAGAACACTGCCAATTGTCGACTTGATGTCAACCCTTATGAGCATCAGATAAGCTAGTTATGAGCATGACATGTCTATGTCATAAAACCTATGTGACCAGTTGACATATATGTAGACACTTACTTTTGGATTGAATTTAAGCTCATGCAACCAAGGACCCGCCTCCTAGTTTTCCTAGACTTTCAAAAGTCTAGACAAAGAGGTAAGATGATAGAATTTGCTACAGAAAAATGCATTCATCTCTGTGACACACTACCCCAAAGAATGAAGGAATGACAATCCCATGAAGCATAATGCTTATGTCCAAGATAGTTTTGGCGGAGTCCTCTGGCTTTTGATTTACGTCTTTATAAGTAATTTTTTATAGCAATTCTCGAGTGTGTTTGTTTAACGTTTCAAGGATAACACTTACTTGGGCTCCTCATATATAGGCAATTATCCTACTAGTTGTATTCCCAAACTGCAATATATAGGCAATTATCCTCATATATAGGCAATTGTGGTCTATTTCCAACTGTATATTTGATATAAGACGTATGCCTACATTACTTTTTCTTATCCAGCTTGACATCTTGTTACTTTAGCAAACTCTATATTCCCAACCAGGCTTAGACTATAGACTTTTCTATATTACATGTGACCTCATTATTATGAGATATATATGATTAATTGGGTAAGAACCCCTGGTAGATCTTTCCAGTAAGGGATACTTTCACTTTATGCTGATGGGTCTTATAGGATCAATACTTGATGTCAATTTCGCTTATGAGCCTTAATGAACATTCTTAGAAAATGGAATGTTCCATATCTCATTCTTTTCCACCATACTTGTTCTACTTTCACTTGCATTCAGCTTTGTCCTATAGATTCTTTGTTGATTGAATTGTAGACGTTCATCGAGCAATGTTGCATTATCTCATGTTATGCTGTCCTACACCGGATTTGTTACTTATGTGACAAATATTTAGTGCAATTAATCTTCTTCGTCTGCTGTACTCCAGCCCTTCATTGATGGTAAAGTTGGAGCATGCTAGACCTGTTCCTAAAAGAGTAACTGGATCACCTGTTGAGCTGGTAGTTATAGATGAGTATAGAATCTTAGATCTTATTGTACCTTCTAACAAAATCGTGTTGCCCTGCTTTGTTGTGTTTCCCACTTTATTGGGCCAGCATGGGAATTCTATACCTGTTTAGTCAAGGTAGCATTATCTCATGGTATGCTGATAGGGGCATCAACGGGTTGGTTTCATGTCGGATTTATGAAAGATCCAAACCCGAATTTTTTAAGCTTTTCAGGTTAGGATTTGGGTTCCAGACAAATTCCTTTCCTTCTAACCGGATTTGGGTCAAGTGCCGAATTTTATGTAATATGTTTAAACCATTATTTACTTCAAAATATTCGTTAAATTTTACTTCTTCGACAACAATTTATATGGTTTTCACACTTGATACATATGATTATATTGTTGGGTCGTGTTTATCCAAAATTTGAAAAAGCATCCAAATTTTTGATCAAAATCAATGTGGTAAACTTGCTATTTGCTACATTTAGATAGGTTTTGGGTTTCGGTTGATGCTATATCCAAAATGTAACCTTTAAGTATTTCAGGTTTACTTTGGGATTCAAACCATATAATTCTAAACTAATCGAGTCGGATTATTGGGTTATCATCGGCTACCATTGACAGCCCTATATGCTGCTCTACTCCAGCTTAGCTTTTGATATATTTTGTGTGAAGATTTTTGTTTATTTTATTTCTTACAGATAATTTGAATACTTTGGTGCTGATACCCGTCGAGTGAACTTTTATACTACTCCATTGTATTAGCTTTATTTTGAATGCCTTCTTTATTCTATCCTTAAACTATCTGACAGTTATGATCACATTTACCATGATTTACTTTGTCCATGTAGCTATATGTTGGTGCATCCATCAGCATTGAAATTCGTAATGACATTGTCATGATGCAGTGTTACGTTAGCAAGTGCAGTGGCCTACAACGTCGTATTAAAGCAGCATACGCTGCATTGCGCAAGGGTGTTGGCTCGGATTTCACCAAAAGCAATAATATCAAGATGAATCTGGTGTTAGCGAAAGGATTAGTTCCTATAAGTTGGTTCGGGACAGAGAATATATTTAACGGCGAAGGTTTAACTTAGCTACATGATATATAAGAACCTAGTTCAGTACATTTGTAGGATCAGTGTACACTTATGCTTGAGAAAACCAGGGTAATTTCTCTCTTTCCAGAGTTAGTGGTACAACGAGAAAATTTAGGCACTAGCTAGTAAAAGCAAACACTGCACTGGATAAAGATGGTGTAGTTTGTGGAATACTGAAAACTTGGACAATGTAGATTTACATAATATGAAGCTAATGATCTGGTTGGCAAATGTAAATCTATAAACATATAGTTTTAGTATGCCTGAGTTTGAAGAGTAATGGATATACATGAATCCTCTAACATGAGGGAAAAAATGAGTAGAATCAAGTAATATCAAGTGTATCAAAAGTGAAGACCCCAAGGAGTTCAAGTAAGGAGATACATTGGAAAAAGCCTCATTGTTTCTCAAGTTTTCTGGAGAGATGTAGTAAGAGAATTATATTCTCGACTAAAATAGAATTTAATTATTGACTAATGTAAATAGAATTTAATTATTGGCTAATGTTGGAGAGGGGCTGGTCCTTAGCGGATAATTCTGGAAGAAAAGGTCTATTTAACCGACTCAAAACTTTGGAGGCTTTGTTGTTGTTTTACTCGATATTCATTTGAGCCAGATTTTGGAACCGTGCCAGTGTCGCGTTCTGTTGGGCACACATCGGACACAATAAAAACACTCCAAATACACTAGAACACACCAACTTGTTTTCTCTCTGTGTCAGGGCGTACGTATTTTTCCGTGCCGTATCCCTTGTCTGTGCAACATAGATTTTGAGTTAAAAGGTTTGTGCTTTCTCTAGTTGTTCGTTGTTTTGAATCCTACTAGTTTTTAACTTATGGCCTTACAGGAAGAATGGAAAAAGAGAGAACTGCTAGAAGAATTAGTGCAGAAAGGAATGATTGGTCCATGTGACAAAATTTGAGATGTGATATACTAATGGTTACTAAAGTTAAAAATGTTTAGGAAAATGAAAAGAAAACCTGCAAGG
The DNA here is from genome assembly GCA_036927795.1 of Iris macrosiphon. Lineage (NCBI taxonomy): Eukaryota > Viridiplantae > Streptophyta > Magnoliopsida > Asparagales > Iridaceae > Iris > Iris macrosiphon. Next base: position 50,829,394 of record JAYESA010000009.1, read on the forward strand.
CTGAAGATACACTTTTGACTGCCAGGAGTGTTTTGGGAGATCAGATGGTTATATGATTGACTTACGAAAGGATACTCCTTTGGTAAGGAAGTGTGTTTTAGAATATAAAATGTTTGAATGCTTACATCATTCACTTATTTCCCACAAAATGCCCAATGAATGAAGAGAATTAGTTTGGGTCCCTCTGCACCAAAAATTCTAGAGTTGTAGTGACATGTTGAGGGTGACATGTTGAGGGTTATATATTTGTATTATATTTTTCCAATACGCCCCTATGTTGAAACTTGAAATTCCATTTTTGAGGTTGAGCGCTGGATTAGCATAACATTATATTTTTAAAATCTGCTAAAAATGTGCACCAAAGGAGATTTGAAGCTGGTTTACTCAAATACCATGTTGTACTCCCTGCCTCTGCACCAATAGTCTAGATTTGTGGTGAAGGTTTGAGCCTGAGGGTTAAATATTTATATTATGCCAATTTGTCCTTTTTATAAGAATAAAGGGTATTTCGTAAGTCAGAAAATATTGTAAAAGCAAACTTATAAGCCATGCAATAAAATATTAGAAAACAGTAAACTGCATAGACTTAAGTCATGAGATAGGTTTTCTCTATGTCAGGATCTATTACTTATTAAGCAGATTGCGGGACAGATGGAGATTAGAAAGATATACATATGATTTTTTTTTTGAAAAGGCATGTGATATAGTTTAATGAGATTATTTGGTGGGTGTGTGGAGTGATCAATAGTTGTATCAATATACTGAACAAGATGAATGATGAATTAGTAACCATCGTAATAACACCGTTGGGGAGACACAACATTATCACCATTCAGTATAGAATTACTATATATTGAGGTCAAGTGTCAGCATAGAGTCCTCATTTGCATTACTCGTTGGCGAACTTGGTACATTTAGGATAAGATATGTACCGTGTCAAATTATTGTTTTAGTTGATGGGGATAAATAAGTTATTAATGGGTTAGGAATTGCCAAATTAGTAGAGAAGATTAAAAATATATTTAGAATTTGTTGGAAGTGGGAGGGTATAGCTTATGCAAACTTATGGTATATGGTCCACATTTACAACGAGGGGCTACCTAAATGTGTCTGATTTCATCGGCTAGGGCCAGTTGACAATTAGTCATCATCAAAGGCCACAGAACCTAAGTAGGATGCATAAGATGTAGAAGTTCTATGAGATATTATGTGAAGTAAAGTAGAATACCAATGACATCCAAAGGGTGTTTTAAATATCAGTATAACAACAGCCATTCTTGTGGCTCAGAGTGTTGTGAAATTATGCAATATATTCAATGGTCCGGTAATACCATCCTGTGTTGTAGCTAAACATGGAAATGTTGATAACTTGATATAGGTATAGATCAGTGGGCCGTATGAGAAAGATACATAAATGAAGAGTGCATTGTTGGAACGGACCTATGGTTGTGCTGTGTAGGTGTGAATGATAACTGATAAGGTCATAGTTGAAGGCTCCATTAGGTCAAGGGACAAGCTAAAAGATACTTGGATTGAGGCACTAATAAAAAATATGGTGGTTGCTAATTTGACCGAGGAGATTTGCCCTTAAAAGGGAGGTGAGTGGAGAAGAGGATTCATGTTATCGTCCGAAATACTTGCACATATAAGTGGTTCTTATAACAGTTTGTGTATTAATGAACACAGTTTAATTAGTGGAATCTAGGTCTTGTATTTAAGTTGGTAAGTCATCAGCATGCATGGGCTGAATTTGAACCCACGTAGGAAAAATCATAATCTTGGCCCTCTTTGGTGATCTAAATCTGTCACCTAGTTTATGATTCTCTTTTTCTAGATTGTTTTTTTAGCAGTTGATCAGATAACTTTGTCTCTAATTTGTTGTTGTAACTTGTAATATTTGCTTCGCAGGATGGTTTGTAAAAATGACAGATTGATGGATGGATCACGCTTTCTTTTATCTTTTTGTTGTATTTCAGAAGTGTACACTACAGAATGTTTCTTATTTTTATAGGAATCAGTATGGCTTGCCTATTATGTTCTTTATATCTGGTCATTCTATCATTAGCATATTTTTGGGTTACAAGTTCTTATGAATATTTGCAGATGACTTGTATTATTGAATTTGATGGTGCTTCGAAAGGAAATCCTGGAAAAGCTGGTGCTGGAGCAGTACTTAGAACTGCAGATGGGAGTGTGGTAGATGTCGAGCATCATATTTCCTTTATTATTTCTTTTACTATCCTTTACCTGAATCTTTCATGCCATATTGGAATAGCTCTTACTGGTCCTTATTTTAAAATAATAATAATAAAATAAAAATAATATTGATATAGCTTTTGTAACTTGTTATTTGAACAAAGGTTTCTCGCGTTCGCGAAGGACTGGGTATCGCGACCAATAATGTTGCCGAATACCGAGCCTTGATTTTAGGAATGAAATATGCTCTTAAGAAAGGTTTTCAGCAAATTCAGGTGCAAGGTGACTCGAGACTTGTCTGTATGCAGGTTTGTGTATCTTCTTTATCATGGATATAGTTTTCTCCTTCATGTTATGTTTAGAGTTTCTACTTTGACCTGCTACTTTAAGAAATTATATGCCGGATTAGATATACAATTCGAGCCTCAGGACATTTGGCGCCATTCTTTTTTCTGGTGTATTTTCATTTTTATTTGCAACTTTATTGTTGTTGAGCCATGTAATAAAATGATTATGTAATTATCATGAATCTTTTATATTTGCTAGCCTTCTGTTGTATTTCTCTTTTTTGTAGCATTAAGAACTTTAGATCAACAATTCATCCAATACAAGATTCTTTTCTGCGGAACTTCATTGTGCATTGCATTTCTTCTGAAGGATGTTATTCTCAGGAACTTCATCTAAGACTGATGGCTGTTATTATCAGGAAATTCATTGTGCGTTGCATTTTTCCTGAAGTCTGGTACACCCAAGCCGGACTGGTGGCTCTTTATGTTCATCAAAATATGTTATAAAATTGATGTTCTATACTGACACAAGACAAGATTTTTTTTTTTCTGACACCAAAAGAATGATTCAGGACATCACCATTGACAGTGACGAATCAGTCTAAGTTGTCATACTCGCAATATGCCAAGGCTTAGGCTTTGTTATGCTTTATTGCAGTACGACTGACATTATGTAAGTGCTAATGCCACATCTTTCACTCTTTGGCTTAATGTGTCATACAAAAGAATGCATTCCTTATAGCAAATAGTATAATCTTGCCTCATCATTTAGACTCTTTATAGTCTAGGGGACTTCGAGGATATTCTTTGGTTGCATGAGCTTAAACTACATACCAAAAATGTAGGTCTACCTGTCTGCCAACTGGGTGTCTAGGTGTTGGGGTACAGTCTGGATTTGGTAAATTTTGGAGCCTAAATATGGTCAAAAGATATGATTTGATATAATTTGAAAATCTATATTAAATGTAAGATTTGATTAGATTTCAAATTTGTATCAAATATTTAATCTGACCATATTTGGACGTCCATAATTGGTGTTGGGCTATTTTAGGTGTAATATGATTCTTATTTTAAGGTTCATATTTAGGAAATCCTATTATGATCTAAAATAGGATTTCTCATCCTATAAATATAGGAGGGTGGAGGCACAAAGCATGAACAAAATGTGGAGATTCGATGTGCTCGTCCACAAGAAAATCTAAGAGAAAGTTCGTGCTTTGCTCTTAGGGTTCTCTATACAAGACAGAAGGAAGCAGAGATCTAATCGATGAGTCGTCAACTTCGGTTAGGAAAATTGCTACGGGTTGGTGAGTGATTTCAATTGTAATCTTTGTCGTTCCTTCTTGAGTATGGCGAGGGGGTTGAACATATTAGGGCAAATGGTTTCAACATTAGTTTTTTGCAATCTTATAATTTTATCTGAGTTATAAATGTTAAAATTTGTCCAGGTGACATAGTCACCGCCATATACTTGTCTTCATCTGTGCTTGGTGTTCGTAGATTGGTTGGTTATCTCAGGTGGGTTGGCAAACGCTTCCGTGACACGTCCAACACGTGGTATCAGAGCCAGGTTCTTCCCGAGAGGGAATGTGCAACTATGTCTACGGAGCAGATGAACACTCGTGTGATCATCCTTACAGGGGAGAACTGGACGATTTGGAAGCTAAGGATGGAGGATCTACTCTGGTGCAATGCATGGTCCGTTGGAGGGCGACAACGCCAAGCCGACGGACAAAGGTGCTGATGACTGGGAACGACTAGATCGGAAGGCTGTTGGATTCATCTGCCAATGGCTGGACGACTCGGTGTTTCACTACGTGTCTATGGAGAGTTCTGCAAAAGCATTGTGGGAGAAGCTGCATTCGTTGTACGAAAGGAAGACGGCTGGCAACAAGACGTTTCTGATTTGCCAACTCGAAGTACACGGAGTGTGCACTGGTGGCACATCTAAACGAGGTTCATGACATCATCAATCGGATGTCTGCGATGAAGATGATGATTGAGGATGAGCTTCACGCCCTTCTGCTTTTGAGTTCTCTGCCGGAAAGCTGGGAGACGTTGGGGGTGTCGGTGAGCAACTACGCTCCGGATGGAGTTGTCACGATGGAGGCAGTTAAAAACAGCTTGTTGAACGAGGAGGTCCAACGTAAGCAAATGGAATCGTTGCAGGAGTCCGTTCTGGTGGCTTCCTATGAGAAGGGAAGACCCAAGTCACAGGCGAGGACAAGGGGGAGTTCTCGGGATCTTGCGACTGTGAACCGCAATGAGGGCTTGCGACTGTGGACCGCAATGAGGGCTGCTATCATTGTGGCAAAATGGGTCATATCAAGAGGAACTGCATGAAGCTCAGAGTTGAGAAGGCCAAAGGCAAGGACGATCAGGAGGATCTCACGGCCATGGAAGATCTCATCGTCGCAGCAACCGACGCAGAGGAACCTTGTGGCATGTGTTATGATGGCGATAGGGTCATGGACACGGGGGCGTCGTATCACGCCACTCCACATAGGAGGATCTTTACTTCATACCGCGACGACATGTTTGGACGTGTGAAGATGGGCAACAAGGGGACAACTCAGTTGTAGGCATCGGTGATGTGCACTTGACAACGGAGCTTAGTGAGAAGCTCGTGCGACATGTATCGAGTTTGCGCAAGAACTTGGTTTCGGTAGGGAGGCTGGCAGATGATGGCTGTCGTAGTCTGTTTGGGGACAAAGATTGGATGCTTACGAAGGATTCCAAACAACTGGCTCGAGGAGATTTGTGTTGTGACATGTACAGGCTCATGTTGCTGAGGTGTACAGGCATGACAGCCACCGGATGGAGGCTCAAGGGATATTCGACAGGTGGATCGTCGGGAACTTGTCTTGGAGGGACTTTGAGATACTTTGAGGATTACGGAGGATTCGGTTCGTTGAGACAAAAAGACGAATGATGATGAGTCAAAGATTGAGGGTCAGTCTGTCGGTCCCATGACAGCTGGTTGGTCTCCAGGTAGGGGTTGTTCCACGGATCCGATTTTGGCGACCGGTGGTTTGCCAAAACTTCACGGAGCGACATTGGTTTCACCAGTTCAAAGCTAGGGAGATCAAGGTTTGCAACAAACTCAATCTGAGACGGGAGCATTATCATTAACAGTTCAGGGGGAGCTGTGGGTCATCGACGGCATGCACGGTGCGTGATGTTCTGCTCGAGGACGCATGCGTATGGGGGAGCTTCAGGTTCGGACACGAAGGTGGACAGATTCAGGAGTTCGAATCTCGGGAGAATCGTACCGTCCGCTTGGATGAGCCAGCCAAGGGTGAAAAAGCTCGTCGAAACGTTAACACGTTTCAGTGAAAGACGAAAGTCGGGGACAAACAACCAAGACTCATGGTGAGGCTGATTGTCAGAGACTTCGGTCTTGACCGTGTCATTGATATCGGCAGGATCCCAGTGGTGTAGGAGGTGCTACACATGGAGACGACAGAAGATGCAAGGCAGCTCGGGGGATCGGAGATTGATGACATGGGAGAGCAGGAACTTTGTCGCGGGGCGACATGTATGGAGTCCAGTTGAGGAGCCATGTGGTCAACACCCTCTCATCAGACTAGAGGAGGAGATTGTTGGGGTCAAGTCTGGATTTGGTAAATTTTGGAGCCCAAATATGGTCAAAGATTTGATTTGATTTAATTTGAAAATCTACATTAAATGTAAGATTTGATTAGATTTCAAATTTGTATCAAATATTTAATCTGACCATATTTGGACATCCATAATTGGTGTTGGACTATTTTAGGTGTAATATGATTCTTATTTTAGGGTTTCCTATTTAGGAAATCCTATTATGTCCTAAAATATGATTTCTCATCCTATAAATATAGGAGGATAGAGGAACAAAGCATGCATAAAATATGGAGAATCGAGGTGCTCGTCCACAAGAAAATTTAAGAGAAAGTTCGTGCTTTGTTCTTAGGGTTCTTCTCTTTACAAAACAGAAGGAAGAAGAGATCTAATCGAAGAGTCTTCAACTTCGGTTAGAAAAATTGCTACGGGCTGGTGAGTGATTTCAATTGTAATCTTTGTCGTTCCTTCTTGAGTGTAGTGAGAGGGTTGAACCTATTAGGACAAAGGGTTTCAACATTAGTTTTTTGCAATCTTGTAATTTCATCTGAGTTATAAATGTTGAGATTTGTCCAGGTGACGTAGTCACCGCCATATACTTGTCTTCATCTGTGCTTGATGTTCGTAGATTGGTTGGTTATCTCAGGTGGGTTAGCAAACGCTTCCGCGACGCGCCCAACACTAGGTTCTTTGGCATGGTTTTTTCTTTTCATCCTCATAGCAACCTTTGGCTAGGAATTTGTTACCAACGTAGAAGGTTGGTGCTAGGTCGAGAACAAATCATAAAAACTTTGCGAATTCTTTTATGGAGTTTGCTTATGCTCCAGCTCAGTCCATTCTAATGAGAAAAAACTTGGATGATGATGACATTATATGTTATGTTAAATTTTTTTTTTCTAAAAATGTAGATTGTGGTTCGCTAGTGTACATGGCTTCCCACCTCCTTCATGTCACTTTGATATATTTGGACCCATTTCCATGGTTCCTACCAGTCATGTTTGCTTGCTCCATTATGCTGTAATATTAAACTTAGGGTGACAAATCAATCTGTTACCCTTTTAAGATTCTAGCAATAGTCTACATTAACTTCCAATCATTATATAATTTATATTATCTTAGAATACTCACGTCATCATGTGTATAAGCTTTTTCTCTCTACCTTAGACTTCAACAGTTATAATTGATGCTATTCTTGCATTGTCACATCATGAATAAGAGATTGCTGTGGGTGCCAATAAATAGGAAGAAAAAAAAATCTAAAATTCCTTCCGACTTTATTTTTAAAGGCAGTTTGGTCTTTAGCATAGTTTAAAGTATCGGCCGATACCGATCCGATACGGCCGATACCGATACAGTTTGGCATGTCCCGATCCGATACCGACCGATATCCGATACTGACCGATACCGACATTAGAGGTATCTTTTCCGGTCAATTCGGCAAAAAATATTGAATTAAAAAACAATTAGCAAGGGTGTAAAAGCATAGTAAGGTTGTAAAAATATATAAAAGAGAAAAAATTATCTATCGCATATAAATCAATCGACAATGATGACTACTATTTCATTCAATATCAAAAATATTAAGAAACAATACTGGAAATACTTTAAATTATGCATAAATTGTTTGCTTTCCGATACCAAAAAAATCCGATACTCCGATCCGAAATCGCCGATACTACCGATACCGCCGATCCCGATACTCATAGGAATGGTCCGATACCGATTCCGATACCGATACTTTGAACCTTGGTCTTTAGTCCTTAACAGCCTTCTTCTTCCAATTAAGACTCCTCTGAAATCCTTTCTCCATCCAGGGCCACCCATTTTTCCTTGGCCTCTTTCAACATCCTGTTCTAAGCCGGCTCTTCTACCCACTTTTGCAATGACATGTTCTAAATGCCTAAGAACCCGCGGTCCGCTACAGCTAGCTTTCAGCCACAATCTCTCATCCTCCGTATCTTCCTTCCAGCATTGTCCTAGAACTCAGTTCCTTGTACAGTTGCATTTGATATTTTTGCCTGTTACTGCAGTCATCAAATAGTGTACTTGGTGTTGATCTTTGCATTTCGCTTGCCGTTGGAGCATAGAGGCGAGGCTGCTCCGAATTGAAGGCAAGAACTGATATCTCCTCATATCTCTTCAGGATCTTCTTTATCAGGAGGAAGAAGATGAACATGATGTGTGGGTGGGGAATCTTTTGAATTATTATTAGACCATACTACTTCCCTTATGTTTTTTTGAAGTACATGATACTTGTAATGAAGCATAGGAATGGAAATTTCTTCATTTCAAGTTCACAGCTGGTATTTGTGTAATTGTAGGCAGCTTGGCCAATATTTCTGTAAATAATATTTCCTTTTCTTGCATGCCCCAAAAAGGAGCATAGCTTCACTACAGCCTATTTCCTTTATAAGGAGATTGTTGGCTCTAGTCCTATGAGTTCAATAATCCAAATTGAACCACCATGTTGATAGCTCTGTTTCCTCTTGCTAGAAGGCACAACACTACATCTGATACCCTGGTATCAACATTATAGCATATACGCATATACAAATATCCTCTTGCTTGAATCATCTGTTGGCATCCTCTTGCTTTGCGAATCCTGGAATTCCTCAATTTGTTATTTTTGTAGTTCCTTCTTGTTTTTGTAGTTTCTTTTTCATTATTGGGTTTGCTCAGAATTAGTAGCCTTTGATGTGTGGTTTCTTTAACTGATTGCTTTCCTGATATGCCTATGAATGACCGTCTTACACCCTTTGCTATTCAAATTCATTTTATAGAAATACATTTTTTTGCCTGTAACTTATTCTAGATATCGTCTTTAGGATACTGAATATTTCCTGTAAACAGGTACAAGAGATTTGGCAAACAAAACATCCGAACATGGCTGACTTGTGTAAAGAGGCCAAACGACTCAAGGATAGGTTTTTGTCATTCAAGATTAGCCATGTCTTGAGGGTAAATCAGAACTACTTCCAACTGAAAATTATATATTTGTTCCACAAAATAGTTTAATTTTATATCTACCTTTTGTAACCTAACGAACACTTTTCCAGTATGGTAGAGGTAACTCTCTTAACTTAAGCAAGTCAACTTTTGCTTGTTTGCTGGCTTAAAGCACTCCCACGGAGTTCATATTTTCTTTGGTATGATAAGAAAGAATTTAAAAAAAATGCAAAATATAGGACACTTATACAGCACTGTATTGATTTCAATTAGCTTTTGTTTTGATGCTTAATCTTCCTTCCCTTTTATGATGCTTAATCTTCCTTCCCTTTCATTTACGGTTGCCTACATCAATGTATCTTGTCAAAAGAAAAATAAACAAGTCCGGAGGAGATTTATTGCAGATACAAGTTCAATTGAAATGAAATATTCATTATATATTATTAGCTCATCTTCCTTGATAATGTTTTTTTTCTGATTACTAATGAAGGAGTTCAATTCTGACGCTGATGCTCAAGCCAACTTAGCTATTAATCTTCCTGGTATGGAATCTATACATTTTCTTAGTTGAATCTTTTATGCGAGTCTTGGTAACCATGTTATAATGTTTGACTGGATCTTTTTGCAGCCGGAGAAGTATACGAGGAGTGTGGTGAATTTTGCTAATGTTTATGCCCTAAATCTGTTCCACATTTCCTGGGGGTTTACATTGGAAGACATTTTTGAGGTTCAAACCTACCTATGGCTGAAGTTATCTTAAAGCTAACAAATTCCCTGCATTAATTGGGGAGGAGTTGAGGAAAGTTTAAACAATTTGTAAGGTGTCAATCTCCAGGTGAAGAGAGCTTAGTTGAATGCTTTCAAAGTTCTTGTTCAGTGTTGCTCTTGAGACACTACATGATGCCTGCTGTCTAGAGAGAGAATCACACAGGGTTTCCTGGGTTTATTATTGGTATTATTTTGATTTTGATTATGTCTTACCCATGACTCCTGCCAATCCAATCTGTGTATTTGAGTGTTTTAACCAGTTTCTCTATCCGAAAAGAGGCACCCGTCAAAGTGTCATGTAATGTTTAAAGAGCATATGATGCAACTCTCAATGTCTGAGAGTAAAATGAATGATTCTTGTATGCTAAACTATTGTTTGATTTTCCATACAAATCTAAGAATAAGTTCTCTAGTTTTGGAGTTACATTCATCATACTTTGTGACATTGTTCTTTATTGAGTTATATACCCCCCATTACTAATGCCATATCTGTTTTCCTCCCATTTTAATTTAATTATTACTACCCCTATTTCATCCCTTTAACAAGTGTTATTAAGCATTAGTAATGGGACTACAGCTTCCTGCTGTATACAATCTCTGGTCTAGATGACAATTCGTAGTGTCGCCATTATTTTTATGATATGAATCAATGTACAAAAAAACACATGAATCGAAAGTCCAAAATTTTGGGTTGAGTTTCAGTTTCAAATATAAAAAAGTCCAAAATTTTGTCAAATATAGTTGACTACATCAAAATTTTGTTCAAAATAAAAATTATGAAAGAAAAAGTAAAGTTTAATGTAAATATGTATATAGAAATTAAAAATTAAAAATTTCGGAGGGAACAAAATTTAAAAAGAACAATAATACTTAACTGGAAGTAAAGTGGAGGCAACTAATGACAACTTTAGTGGGGGAGCTCTCCAACCGCGGATGGGGACGCACAGTGGGTTGTTCTAAGAATATATGGAGGACAGCAAAAAAAGAAAATTATTTTCTTCTATTGTTGAGAGGGAAAAAAAAAAACCACACAAAATTACGACGCCTGAGAGATTCGAACTCTCGCGGGGAAACCCCATGTACTTAGCAGGCACACGCCTTAACCACTCGGCCAAAGCGTCTTTGTTGGCTCATCAGCCACTATTTTTCTTATTTGTCAAACATACTCATGAGTAAATATGAACAAGAGATCGAAGTCCATCCTTTCACTCATCGACCAAAGAATAGACACTGTTTCCCCCCGTTTAAGGCACCATTGATCTAACTTTGTAACTCATAGCTACAATGATCTAGCCATATCAAATCATAACGGAGCATAGTATTCCCTTTTCTAACTTGTTCATGAGGCTATAGAGGAGCCGAGATTCCTATGTTCAAGCTAGCCTCATTAGGGAGCATTCCCTTTTCTAGCTTGTTCATGAGCTCTAGAGAGAGTTTCCTATGTTCAAACTACCTCATTAATGGTATCTAGCCGTATCGAGCTCAATATGATAAGGAAACCGAGTTGAACTGAGCTCACAAGCTACTATGTTCACGAGTGCCTCGTAAATCATAATACTGCCATCGACCCCATGATTCAATCCATTACCGTCACTAAGCCTGTCTAGCATATAATTCAGCATCAACCTTGAGCACAGGACCAGACATATCATCAAACCTACTTCCATGAGTACCAAGTCCTCCCTACAGCTGTGACCCCTCTTCACGATCACTGCAATTTCTCAAAGAAGGTTTGCTATTTAGACGCATCACATTCAATATCAACTTGAAGACATTTTAAGTCTTGGGACATAAAAAACCTCTAGCAATATTTATATAGCATATACCGTAAGCAAACACATGCATAACAATAGTTTTAATCTTCTACAAGTCAAAAGTCATAACTGTTGCTAATATAGATGCAGCAAGTTAAGCTTTTATTTCCAAGCACATCACAAAATAACAAGAAAGCAAACAAAGTTTCATTTCCCCAAAATACAACACACACACACACACATATATATATATATATATTTTCTCTCCAGCAACAAGATCCAACACAGCTCTTTTTATGCTTCCACCATTCTTTATCAGCATCTTCTTGTTCAGCTCCTTGTCAGAAAACCCCTGAAAGCATCTCCGACATTAGTTATTAAGATTCTTATTTCTCTCCAGCAACAAGATCCAACACAGCTCTTTTTATGCTTCCACCATTCTTTATCAGCATCTTCTTGTTCAACTCCTTGTCAGAAAACCCCTGCAAGCATCTCCGACATCAGTTATTAAGATTCTAACACCACATCAAGCACAGAAATAAGAGATGAAAGATAGATGGGCGGTGGGAAATACCATTTCTTTCAGTTCAGCGAGAAGTGGTTCCCATTCGGCAAACCCACAGAGGTCATCCACACACTGCTCAAGGTCATACTCGTTCAGCCTGAGAATCTCCTTGTTCAAGTCAATCTGCTTAAAACCCATCTCTTCCAACTCCTTCAGAAGAGTCTGCTCCACTTGGTTTCCATCATCAGCAGAAGGTACAGATGCAACAAATGGAGAAGAGGCTGAAGGAAAATCAATCAGAGGATAGGAAGTCGTGAGAGCATCAACTGCCGCAGGAGAGGACTGGGAAAGCCCATCATTGCTGGCATCCAGCAAGCCACCCACCAGCTGAGCAGACTGTTCCACGGCCACTGGCTTGACCACTCCCTCCGTTGGGCAAGTGATGTTTGAATCAGGAAAACCACCATCCAAGGGCTCAACATTCATATCAATGATCCCTAGCCCACTCCGGTCATCGCTCTCAGGGGGAAGATTCAGGTTGAGGACTGGGTGGGCACCACTACCAGGAGAATTTGGCCTGGAATAATCCACCTAACGATAAAAAAAAGGGACATCATCATTGATAGGCAAAATATAAAGCTGACCATGTACACATTGTTACAACCAATGCATAAAAGTAGAGAGATTTGGAAGTAGATAAACCTGAATAAGAAGCCAAACACGCTGTCCAAACTTCTGGCCAGAAGGTGATGCCATCCTCCAGTAGGAAACATATCGACCTGGTCTTGAAGGTGCCGTAAAGTCAACAGCAATGTCAAGTTCTCTTCCCACAGGGAAGCCTTCTGTTGGAATCTGCATATATTTGAAATGATGGTAAAGGATACGATAAACATAAGCATCCACAAAATGGAAGCCACCTAATCAACTGTTGCTAGTTCATCACCTCTAATTCAGAGGTTAGGTCTCTAAATTGATCTCCCCCGACCCAAACAAGCTCTGTTCCAACAGGCCAGGCAACAGTGCCGTTGTTCCGCATGCGCCATATCTTAGTAAAGTGAGTCGAAGGGGCCATCATAGTTCCATCTAACACAGTCACATCTTGAATGAAGCGACTGTCAAGCTTTACTCTACTTCTCGACCCACAACCGTGTGAGGCATTCGATGAGTGAGAGCGATATTTAGAACTCTGAGGCAAAAAGAAGAAGAAAGAAAGATCAAATACAATCTTTATGTGCCAAGAAGGGGTGTGTGTGTGTGTGTGTGTGTGTGTGAGAGAGAGAGAGAGAGAGAGAGAGAGAGAGAGAGAGAGAGATGTAGTATGAAGATATGTATGTGTGTGTGATTATGTAGTACAAGCATCATACAAGACTATGGAACTCCTTAGATAATCGAGGGGTACGATGAAGAGGCCGATCAATTCTCATATAATCAGCCTCGTTGCCCATCTGAGAGAAACAGAAGTTGCACAAGTCGTAGTCATCCTTCCTACAAGGAGCAAAAATAACCATTTCAGCATCAAAGAGTAACTGTTGCTACACGTAAATATCAAGATAATAAATTGAAATACATATGTATAAAGATCCTGCAGATTCTTACACTTTGGACTTGAACCTCGGACCAACAATTGGATACATACCACAGGCATCACACTGAATACCCTTGTGGAAGGTCCGCAGAGCATTCTCATGGTTGCTATGAGACCTTTGGTAAGGATGCATCACCGGGCAGGAAAAGTTTACAGAAGGAATTGGAGGTACATAAGTTGGAGGTACATAATTTGAAGGTGCACTATCAAACCTAAGGCTGTTCATTGGACCACCAGAATGTGAACTGCCACCAATTTGTGATGTGGGAGTAGTAGTATTTCCTGGGAATTGCCCAGTGCTGCTACCACTGATAATATAAGCATATCCATCATGAAAGGGAACCGATTGAATGGGTGCTACAAAAGTAGAGGTTGCAACCGACTTTCCATCATGATGAGCATTACCACCTTCCTTCTCAGATATCATCCGTCCATTAGTGGTCCAGATTGAGGCCAGTAAATCATCAAAAGGATATGGAGGTACATTTTTGTTTTTGGTAATATCTTGATTAAGATGAACAGATGCAGAATCTGCAGTTCCGACGCCTTTTACCATGTTACCAGATTCATGGTGCTCACGAGCTGGACCGACAGAAACAGTGGCGTCAGCTTCCTGAGTTGGTACACTTGAACCTTGTGGCTCATCACCAACATTGAGGTCCACAAGATGAGCTGAAACACCACTTGATCCTCCTGATGACTCACCAGTGGTACCATGGAAAGGCTGCCTGACATTAGATAACCCCAACTTAGAAAAAGACTTCACTAGTTTAACAAATGCTGGTGCGGAAGTTGCAACTTTTAGAACGTCGCCAGAGAGATCTGAAATTGCACTTCTGAACGGCTCTGGCACAGATTTCAATGCTTCATTAACACCAGATTGGATGTTAAGTGGTGATTTAGGGGGCTTGGCAGCAGTAGGGCTTGCAGTCTCAGATCTTGCATCAGTAGATGCAGTGGTATTCGATCTCAACTGGACATTTATCCTCAGAGGGTTCAAGTGCTGTCCAATGCAAGCATCACGGAGCTCATCATCATCATCAAGTGTGACAATATCACCATCTTCATCAGTATATGTAAGGATGAAATCAGCATCAGGATTGAACTTAAATATACTGATGATCTTTGCTCTTAGTATACTCATATTTAGATCCATGAATTGCCCATTGACATAAGCACCAATTCGCCTAAGAGTATCCCCATGTTTCACCTAAAAATTGAAACTAAAATAAGTGATTTTAAATCTCGAAGTAAGATATTGAAGGAGACCAAAAAGAGAAAAATATGCATAAGATGAGATTGCAAAAGATTGTAGACTATTCATTTACATCAACAACATGTCAAACTCTTAAAGCCTATTCTTGATCATTCAACATATTAGCACACTTCAAATGCAATAGTAGACAAATCCACTTCGAGTTAAGCCACGACCTTTACGGTAAATAGAACCCAAACTTTGGAGAACAAAAATTACATAGTAGATATAAATGTCAAATATTGCAGATCAATTTGTCCAAGTGATACCCACATTGGCAAAATATATTCAGTAGACGTTTACGGAACTAATTAACAGTATTTGAAAGGATAAAGTAAATCCAGGAAACCATTAGATGCAGTATCATTAGAAATGTAATTAACAAGTGAAAAAATAGAAATACAATGAACCTAAATATCTTGACCTGGATAACACCGGGAAGGCAAAGTGAGCATGCAGCAGTTAATATATCAACATCAGAAGCACTGGAAATATTGGGTAGGAAAAAATTAATGAAAACAGATATCGGGCATGTTAGGTGGATTTCTGAGGGTGAATAGTAAATACGCACACACAAGGGCAAGCTTCCATAGCCCCCAATTTGGAGAAAGGTCGAATATTATGCACATGTAGAATATTAAAAAAAATGACAACAGTTGTCAAAGAGAGAATGTTGAAACCTAGGTTGTCAAATAGAGATATGTATCATGTATATTGATTTGCTTGATTACCTTCTCATGCATTAGTTACCAGGGGCGTGCTTCACTTTGATACACGGTTGTGGCATATCATACATGTACATTGTGCGCTACTTTACGCGTAGGGTAGTACAAGGGGTAGGTTTAACCAGTACATTGTGGTCCGCTTAAGAGCGATTTGTTTGTGTGTGTATATATTTTTTTTGTCTACTAGGGAAGAATTTATATTGAATCCTACAACAGCCTACCCTTGCATGCTTCATTCAGACGATTAATTGAGTTTATTGTTTTTTAATATTATCATTAGATGTATTTTTGTTGAACTTCAACTTTGTAAGATTGGATCACCCGGCAGGTCGCCACTTTTGGCTATTCAGATAGGGAACCCATTGCATTTGGGATTGTGGGAACCTGAACGCGGTTCCTAGGGCGTAATGGGTCTCGGTAACTATCATCTTGTGTATCCCATAGCAAATTTGATAATGGGTCTCGGTAACTATCATCTAGTGTATCCTATTGAATCCTCTATCACATGATAGATTGTCCCATAGCAAATTTGATAATGGGTCTCGGTAACTATCATCTAGTGTATCCTATTGAATCCTCTATCACATGACAGATTGTCTCATAGCAAATTTGATAGTGTGTGTAGGCGGTTTTGAATGAAATTACCATGCATATTCAATCTAACAACAAGAAAAAGAAAGGGGGGACTACTCATCGGAAATACTAAATTAAGGCTAAAAAGTGCATGATCCCATATAAATATTATAAACATCACTCCAAACAAAGTATCCGAACATAATCAAAGAAAGTACAAATAAAGGGGAAGAAAAGAAGGAACAACTCAAAAAATCACAACTTTGTTCAGTTCAATAAGAAAATGGAATCTGTCTATCGTCTTAAAGAAGTTCCAAACAAAAGACACCCTTAACCTAATTTGTTTGCAGAGGAGCACTAGACAAGAAAATAGAAAGACACTCTACTCATCCAAAACATTCAAAAAAAAGTTAAAAAATGCACGGTCACATATAAACACACTCCAATCAACATCAAATCGTGATCAAAGAAACTACAAGGGATAAGAACAGCTCAAAAAATCACAACTTTTCTTCATAATTGATGGGAAAATAAAGAAATTCTAAGGATCCTTTTATATATATATGATGAAAAGTTCAAAAAAGAAAAGTAAAATGAAAGGAGGCTGAAACAAAATCTACAGATGTATACTGACAAAAAGGTTACAAGAGTCATACTCATTAGAAATATTATATCGAACGTAGAAACGCATAATCACTTATAAACATCACTTCAAGCTGTTAAATTATATTAGGCTTCCTATAACCCCTACTCTTGGTCCTTGGTCCTCCAAATAACAATCCAAATGGCTCCATCCTCACCAACAAAGCCATACTCCTCCAAAACTCTTAAGAGTTTTAGAAAGGGTTAACAATTTATATTATTCAACAAAATTTCCAGGTCGAATGCCAATTTAATGGGCCGAGAGCTAGATTCATGCAATGCTATGACTCTATAAGGATAAGAATAACTCAATAATCACAAAACAAATCTAAGGATCCTTAACCTAAAAATGAAAAGAGGCTGAAGCAAAAATCTACATATGACCACTAATAAAAGTATTACAAGACACATGCTCGTCAGATATATTATATTGAACCTAGAAACGGATAATCACTTAAAAAAGTCACTTCAAGCTTGTAATTATATTGGTATCCGAGCTTTTGCCTCACAGCTCCTACTCTTTCCAACAACAATTCAAATGGCCCATCTTCACCAACATAACCATTCTCCACCAAAACCCTATAGTGTCGGTAAAAGTTGAAGACTTTGAAGGCTAACATCTCTATTATTCAACACGCCTCGAAGGCCGATTCCATGGATTCACGCCGCAGTATGATTCTTTTTAATCCGCTTAAAATGTGCACCGGAGGAGATTCAAATTTGAATTACTCTGAGACCAGACCATGTTAAAGACCCTGCCGGCTGACACTTACACCAAAATCCTATAATGTTGGTAAGGATTGAGGGTTAATATTTAAATTATTCAACACAAGCAACACGTGAACAAATAAACAAGAGCTTGAAAATAACAACCATCAGTTTTAACATGTCCATCAATTTGTAATCAACAAAAAATTCTAAGGATATGCTTGATAACGGTGTTTTCATCATGGATTTCGCGCCACGGAATGAATCGAGGAACTGAAGACGTTTCCAATACCGACAACTGCTCCCGCTAAAGCAATTGTAGCTGCTCCGGCACCTATTGATTTAGCACCTTCTAACATAAATAGAGGCCTTGCTCGGTTTTGGGATGTTTTTGAACCGACCATTTATGAAGTGTTTTAAAAACCGCTGTTTGTTAATTTTTTTGAGGCACTGGTTTTGGTCGGCTCAAAAATTCTCCAAAACTGGTGTAATATAATTTTGGATAAACACCCCAAATCGACATATTTTGAGCAATTTTATTATTTATTACATTTATATCCTCACCAAAAACATATAATTATAACTACTATTATCTTATCCTATTTTTTTAATCTGTGTTTCTTTCTACTTCTTCCAAACTACCGTTACTTTTTCCGTTAAGTTGTTAAAATCTCTCTCCTATTATCATCCAGACGTTTCTATTATTTTGATCGAATATCCAAACTTCTCTCCTACTTTCATCCATACACCTTTACAGAAGAAGAAGAAGAAAAAAACCAAAAAAAAAAACTCTGAAAATGAAAGGAGACTGAACCAAAACCCTAAATTGTTAGCTGAGGAACACTAACGACAATACAGGAGACTACACTCGCCTCAAAATTAGTGCTTCCGTGTCGCCGTGTCCGTGTCGCTGCAACATATATCGTTACAAGTATGATCAAAGAAAAAAAAATCACAAAATGTTTTTATTTAAGAAATAGGAAGGATCGCACCTTGATGACCAAATCCCTTCGATCGAAGGGAGGATCCATGGCGGGAAGAGGGGAGCGCGCGACCGGTGGGGCCATCGAGAAACCTAAAAAAACCTAACCTTTTTTTAGAGAGCGAGGGAATTATTTGTTTTGTTTTGTTTTTGCGTAGCCGTAAGCCGCAGCGTGGGAAGAATGAGATTGGGGAATTGGAGTTTTTTCTTTAATAGGGAGAAGAGGAAGGGGTAGGGATTTCTTAGGTACCAAGAAATTAGTTGAGACATTATTATGACTTTCTCTTTCTCTTCTTTATTAAGAACGAACAAAAAATACAATATAAAAAGAAAGAAATGAATAGTGTGTATCTAGAGAATTAGTCAATTCTAATAGTTTGAGACATGCTTGTTGGATTATCCATTCTGAATAATATTATATGCTTCTATTATTATTTAATTTTGGACCAAAAATTAAATCGAATAAGAGATTTTGTTCGATTTTTATTTTGAAAATACTATTTTTTTTTAACTTGGTTTAGATTTCGGTTTCGATTTTGAATAGTGGTCCAAAATTAAAAATTGAATAAAATTTATACAATTATGTAAATACTTTAATTCTATGTATATTTTGTGATTAAAAATATGTATATTTTTAAAATAACAATTCACTATATATGTTTTCAAGTCCAATTTTGGACACAACTTTGAAATACAACAAATGTATATATGCAATTATAATTTTTAATATAATTTAACCACGATTTCAACTTTTGGCTCGATTCATTAAACAATAGCAATAGTCCAATAGAACAAACCGAATAAACTGAATAGCTTATTTGATTCGGTTTAGTTTCAATTTTGGCTAATTTTGGTTCGATTTTGGATTTTTAGAATTTTGGTTTATTCGGTTTTGGCTATTACGATTCGGTTGAAACTGAATAAACCGAATGCTCACCCCTACTATTCATCCCATCTTTATAATTAAAAAGAATAGCATGCTATTCATGGAAATATGGTTAATTAGTGGATAGATTGGTTCGGTTATGTTCTTTTAAACCTTTCAGACTCAGTTTGTGTCATATCTCAGAACCATAATACTAAAGAGTGGGAGCAATACTGAAGAGCGGTGCAATATTGGACCATCTACGTATATCAGAGTATTCCAGTACCCCGAGATATGGTCACTGTTGTAAAGACATGATGTCATGCCCCAATCCCAAAATATCGAGGGACTAGACACGTGGCAATGGCCATCAGCACACACCAATGGGCAAATCCAATTTAATGGACCCACTAGGGTGTACTTAAGCTGTAAAACAACTATAAAGGTCTATGATACTAATCTCATCCACAGCAGAAAATTACAAAATAAATGTCAGAATAATCAAGATCAAATATATCCAACAAATCTCAATAAAAAGTCCCGGGGAACAACCCGATAAATGAGTTTGATACAATAGTTCAATAAACAGGAAATAACAGAAATAACTGAGTATAGAATAAGCAGATACTCAGGAGAAATCTTCGGCGGTCACCTCGTCCTCGGGTTCTGGTACTGCTCCAAGGTATGCTCCTTTTTCGTACACCTCGGGGTAGATCTCCTCTGCTAAACCTGGGGACATAATCCGGATCCAGGTCCTCAGGGGACATAGCAAGCTACAAGAATAACTCAAGCCAAAATAAATGCAGTGCAATAATAAATGAATCAATAGGGTAAACTATGTAACCAACTATGTGATATGCAAGTGAGAGCATTATTCATACTCAGGCTGAGACTACTATAGGCTCTGTGTCGGGGAAACCCATAGCAGCATTTTCTCGAAGGGCCAGTAAATGTGCCAAAGCTCTGTGTCAGAGTCTAAGGCACCTCCAGTAATATAATATATATATATATATATATATATATATATATATATATATAATCAGCCTTTAGTATGGTAAAACTCTCCCCACCCAATGTAATCACACGTCTCATGTACATGACACGCAAGATCATATCTAATGCAGCAAGTCATATGATAGCTCTGGATATAAAAAGTCTATATTTCGAATACTGTAACCTATACAGAATCACCATGAATGACTCAGGAAGATTCTATCTCACGAACAGTGTCAGGTGTCATATGGTATGACGTACTTGATAATGCAAACAAGAAGATATATATGGTCGCAATATCAATCGCTAGGTGATGTTACACAACTCTGCGTACGGTGTTGGCACCCGAATATTATTCGGACGCTAAGCAATGTCACACGGTCCTAGGTTGAACTGATACATCATGTAAATAATTCAAGAAAATAATATAATACAATTGCTGCAAGTATGGCAAGGTACATTTGCCTGGGGTTTGGTTTCCAACTGTTGATCTGGTATCCGCGGGATCTGCAGGTACTCCTTCGGTTGCTAAAATAATCATTACCATCATGTTCAGAAGACATCAAATAGCTAGAATTGTGTAAACCCCCAGATTTTTCTGAATTTAAAAATCAATTTTCAGAATTTTTCAGGAATTTTCTGTGATTTTTCACTAATTAAAAACAAGGTATTCTGGTATTAAATAATTTTAAATGTTTTTATTAAATATTAAAATAGTATGAAAATAATATTTTTTGGTGTAAATAAAATATTAGACATAGGATAATTTTTCTGGAATTTATTGACCCCAGAACCATTTTTAAAGACCTAAAAACTAAGTTATTTAATAAACCAAAATAAACCAATATAAACCAAAATAAAACCGGTTTATTTCTGAACCAAACCAACCCAGACCGGTCTATCTGAACCCAACCCTGAACCCTAGCGGGTCGGGTCGGATCTAAACCCGACCCGAAACCCGTACCCGAACCCATTGCCTATCGGATCGGGTCGGATCTGAATCCTCCGCCCGACCCGACCCGACCCAAATCCGCCTACCCGCTTCTGCAGAATCCCTAACCGACGACTGAGCCGATTCCTCTCTGTCGCCGCCCTTCACCGCACCCGCCATGTCTGCTGCGATCCCCGCGCCTCTCCGCCTCCTCCGCGGATAACCATCGCCGCCGTCTCTTCCTCTCCCCGCAACTACCGGCGTCCCAGCTCCTTCCCGCTCCCTATATAAACCCCCATGGCCGACCCGCCATCTCCGTCAACAACCACCGTCGTCTCCCCGGGCCTCCGCCCATAGCCACCATCCTCCGCACGAGCCACCGTCGACCCCGCAACTGGCCTTCCCTCTCCGCCCTGAGCTCCACCGCGATCCCCTGCCTCCGCTGCCCTCGACCTAATCCTGCCACCTCCACAATCGTCCTCCGCCGACCCAGCTCCCCGACTCCACCTCCACGATCGACCCCCAGCTGACTCGCCGTCACCGAGACCAGCACCTCCTCTGCCGAGATCCTCCGGCGAGCAGCAGAAGCCCTAACCGCCGCCGCCGCCCGTGCCCTAGCCGCCACCGTGTCGCGCCGCCTCGCGAGAACGCGGTTTTCAGCCTTCTTCGGAGCCCTGTTTAGGTGACTGTATCTCTCTCCTTGCTGCCCCGTTTTCCGTTCCGTCTGCTGTGACGCGTAGACTGCATGACCCCCTCGATACCCGTGCAACTCGCTCGGGGTATCGCGTCCTGTGGCGATCGCAAACTGCGACCCAAAATCAGAAAAATAATTACCCTATTTTTCCCAAAACTGGGTGCGCCCCGCTAAACGGGACGACTTGGTCGTGTGCGGACTTCACCGAAAGGTGCGCGCCGTTAATACGGACGTGTGGATTTCACGAAAGTTGATTTGGATGTGCGTGCACACCGGAATCAACGCGTATCCGTCGACAACACCTTGTGTCGACCCTGTTCTGGAACTTGTTGTAACTTCGTGTACGCATGTCGTATCGAAATTTGCGCCATCGGACTCGTAGCAATACGCTGGTCCTGTGACCCAAGTTTGGTTCGATTCTGAGAACGTTGACAAAATCGCGTATCGTAGGCCCTACGGCTCCACTTGACGGGCAATTTTGTGATCGGCTCATCGGAATCTAGTTCTGGACGTTCTGTTGGGTTCGTATCGTTGTTCTGGACTTGCTGACACTAAGTTTGACGAATTTGGAGAACATTGTCTCTGACACATTTTTCGGTGCGAAGTAGGCCTCATGTGGACCCCGCTTTGACCAGAAACTGTCATTTTTGTTCCTGTGTCCAAATTGGACTCAAGGACAGACAATTCTAGCTATTTGATATCTTTTGAACCTGATGGTAATGTCTATTTTAGCAATCGGAGGAGTACCTGCAGATCCCGCTGATACCAGAGCAACAGTTGGAGCCTGAACTCCAGACAAGTGTACCTTGCCAAACTTGTAGTACCTGCTTCATATTGTTATCTTGATTATTTATGATGTACATGCTTAACCTAGGATCGTGTGACATTACTTAGCGTCCGAATAATATTCGGGTGTCAACACCGTACGCGGAGTTGTGTAATATCACCTAGACATGGATATCGAGACATATATATTCTCGTGCTTGCATCATCAAGTACGTCATAACCCAGGACACCTGACACTATTCATGAGACATAATCTTCCTGAGATATTCATGATGATTCTGTATAGGTTACATGATTCATGACATAGATATTGCATGTGCTTAGCTATAATTATGACTTATTGCATCAGTTAAAGGTCATGATCCTACGTGACATGGACATGAGACATCGTGGACATGAGACGTGTGATTATATTGGGTGGGGAGAGTATTACCATATCAAAGGCTGATTATATTATATATATTGTTATCTGGAGGTGTCTTAGACTCTGACACAGAGCTTTGACACATGTACTGTCCCTTCGAGAAAATATTGCTATGGGTTTCCTCGACACAGAGCCTATAGTAGTCTCAGCCTGAGTATGATTAATGCTCTCATATTGCATATCACTTAGCTGGTTATATAGTTTACCCTATTGATTCATTTATTGCTACACTGCATTTATTATGGCTTGAGTTATTTTTGTACCTTGTTATGTCCCCTGAGGACCTGGATCCGAATTATGTCCCCAGGATTAGCAGACGAGATCTATCCTGAGGTATACGGGATATGAGCATTAGCAGGAGCAGAAGCAGGAACAGGAGCAGGCACTGGAGCATTACCATATCCAGAAGACGAGGTGATCGCCGAGGATTTCTCCTGAGTATATGCTTTATCCATACTCAGTATTTGCTGTTGTTATCTTTATTCTTGTATCTTGACTATTGTATCAGACTCATTATCGGGTTGTTCCCCGAGTTATGTTTTATTGAGATTTAATATTGCTTTATACTCTGATATTGTTGTATTCATTTCTGTGGATGAGATTAGTATATTAGACCCATATTGTTGTTTTACAGCTTAAGTACACCCTGATGGGTCCATTAAATTAGGTTTGTCTATCGGTGTGTGCTGCTGGCCATTGCCACGTGTCTAGTCCCTCGATATTTTGGGACTGGGGCGTGACATAGTTTTTATGGTGGCCCATACAAGTCAACGACTAAATTATTCGATTTCAACTTAGTGATCGAGCAAGCCTGCAATAAGAATATGATAAGTTTTAGGATCTCATCCACTTGATTGAATCGTTCTTGATCCCTATATCAGATTCAAAATTTCTTGACTTGCATCCTGAAAAGATTCCTCTGTACGCCTCTTATAGTTTATTTTGATGCAGAGTAATGGATCCACGAGCAAACGACGAGACTCCTGCAAGATCACCATGAGATATTGTGGTAACCAACGAAGATGAAGTAACACTAGTGGATGGAGGTCAATCAGCATACCGAAGCAGTCAAGCGAATCAACATGCCTCGAGAATCCAGCAAGATGACATTCCACCATCGACGCAGTTTACTCCACCAATGCCCATATTCCCACAAGGGCAAGCTATGGACGGGCAACAGATGTTTCAAATATACTACGCGATGATACAAACCTATCAGAAGGTTCATGAAGAAGCCCAACAAAGCCAAACGGAGGAGTTCATTTACAGACTTAGCTCTGAGCTACGGACGTTAATCAGCTCCGTTGCAATGGACGTTCTTGCTGCAGCACGACCCATGGAGTGCGTCACCAGGAGAGAGACCAGCCTGAAGCGGCCTTCCACATCAGCACCAGCCAGAGCACCACAGGAAGAAGCTGCAAAGAGACCTCACATGCACCAGCCACCCGGAGCATCTCTGTAGGCACTACCTATCTGTCAATATTGTCACAAGCGATGCCATATTGAGAACGAGTGCAGACGCAAAATGGGATTATGTTTAGCTTGCGGATCCAGTCAGCATTTAGTGAGGGAATGCCTTGAGCGTCGAGAAGGAGCACCAATGGTAAACCAACAAGATTTACCAGTACCAAGGCCAGCCTATCTAGCATTGGGAGCACCGCAAACGGGAGTTGAAGGAGTCATACCACCACCTCCAGGAGGGTATCAGCCGAGGCCACCTTTGATACCCTAGGCACTACTCTTCCAGCAGGCTCAGCAACAGCAGAGGGCACCACCGCAAGGACGCGGACAAGCTTTTGTGATGACCTTAGATAATGCGCAGATTCGTGGAGAAGCAAATGTGCGTAAGTTATTCATAGATGCATTGCTTTAGCTCGTGCCTGTTACTTCGTGACCTTAGCCTTGAACCTGATATTTTTGAACTTGTTAATAATAACCTAGTATATTTTTATAATTGATAACCTAGTTTTTCTAAGCTATAGTTTTCTTGCTTTAATTAGATTTTTTTCACTCTTGAAATTGCATAACTTCCATTGCTTAGGAAAAATGATATTTTTCTTCCCTAGGTGTTGTTTTGCTTAAACCTTCATCCTTTGATTCTTCCTCATCATGATTCTTGATTGTGATATGCTTTGAATAATACTTGCAACCGTGTCATCTATACTGACCGGTTATTCTTTGATTGTGAGGACGTAATCCTCTTAAGGGGGGTAGATTGTAAACCCCCAGATTTTTCTGAATTTAAAAATTAATTTTTAGAATTTTTCTGTATTTTCTGTGATTTTTTACTAATTAAAAACAAGGTATTCTGGTATTAAATAATTTTAAATGTTTTTATTAAATATTAAAATAGTATGAAAATAATATTTTTGGGTGTAAAATAAAATATTAGACAAAGGATAATTTTTCTGGAATTTATTGGACCCCAGAACCATTTTTAAAGACCTAAAAACTAAGTTATTTAATAAACCAATATAAACCAAAATGAACTCGGTTTATTTCTGAACCAAACCAACCCAGACCGGTCTATCTGAACCCAACCCTGAACCCTAGCGGGTCAGGTCGGATCTAAACTCGACCGGAAACCCGTATCCGAACCCATTGCCTATCGGATCGGGTCGGATCCGAATCCTCCGTCCGACCCGACCCGAATCCGCCTACCCGCTTCTGCAGAATCCCTAACCGACGACTGAGCCGATTCCTCTCTGCCGTCGCCCTTCACCGCACCCATCGTGTCCGCTGCGATCCCCACGCCTCTCTGCCTCCTCCGCGGATAACCGCCGTCGCCGTCTCTTCCTCTCCCCGCAACTGCCGGCGTCCCAGCTCCTCCCCGCTCCCTATATAAACCCCCATGGCCGACCTGCCATCTCCGTCAACCACCACCGTCGTCTCCCCGAGCCTCCGCCCATAGCCACCAGCCTCCGCACGAGCCACAGTCGACCCCGCAGCTGGCCTTCCCTCTCCGCCCTGAGCTCCACCGCGATCCCCTGCCTCCGCTGCCCTCGACCTAACCCTGCCACCTCCACGATCGTCCTCCGCCGACCCAGCTCCCCGACTCCACTTTCACGATCGACCCCCAGCCGACTCGCCGCCACCGAGACCAGCATCTCCTCCGTCGAGCTCCTCTGGCGAGCAGCAGAAGCCCTAGCCGCCGCCGCCGCCGCTCGTGCCCTAGTCGCCACCATATCGCGCCGCCTCACGAGAACGCGATTTTCAGCCTTCTTCGGAGCCCTGTTCAGGTGACTGTATCTCTCTCCTCGCTGCCCCATTTTCCATTCCGTCTGCTGTGACACGTAGACTTCGTGATCCCCTCGATACCCGTGCAACTCGCTCGTGGTATCGCATCCTGTGGCGATCGCAAACTGTGACCCAAAATCAGGAAAATAATTACCCTATTTATTCTCGGAACTGGGTGCGCGCCGCTAAACGGGACGACTTGGTCGTATACGGACTTCACCGAAAGGTGCGCGCCATTAATACGGACGTGTGAGATTTCGCAGAAGTTGATTTGGATGTGCGTGCACACTGAAATCAACGCGTATCCGTCGACAACACCCCGTATCGGTCCTGTTCTGGAACTTCGTTGTAACTTCGTGTACGCACATCCAAATCAACGCGTATCCGTCGACAACACCCTGTATCGGCCCTGTTCTGGAACTTCGTTGTAACATGGCCGATACGGAATATTATCGACGGATACGTATTGATTCTGGTGTGCACGCACATCCAAATCAACTTTCACGAAATCTCACACGTCTGTATTAACGGCGTGCACCTTTCGGTAAAGTTCGCACATGACCAAGTCGTCCCGTTTAGCGGGACACACCCAGTTCTGAAAAAAATAGGATAATTATTTTCCTGATTTTGGGTCGCAGTTTATGATCGCCACAGGATGCGATACCCCGACCAAATTGCACGGGTATCGAGAGGGTCACACAGTCTACGCGTCACAGCAGACGGAACAGAAAATAGGGCAGCGAGGAGAGAGAAACAGTCACCTGAACAGGGCTCCGAAGAAGACTGAAATGCGCATAAACGAGGCGGTGCGGCGACGCTCGGCCGATCGTCGACGGCTACTGGGTTGCTGTGGTAGCGGGTTACGGTGGAGATCGTCGATCCACGGTGGAGGAGGCGGCATCGTCGGAGGAAGGCGTTGCTAGGGTCGTCGAGGCGACGGTGGTGACGGCCGGGGCTGCTACGGGTCGCATGCGGCGGAGCCCGGTAGAGTTCGTCGAGGCACGGCTAGGGTTCAGCGGGGTGGGGTCGTCGAGACGGTGGTAGTGGCTTATGGTGGCAGAGAAGGATGGCGGGTCGGAGCTGTATGGAGGGTCTCGGCTGAGGCAGAGCTGACGGAGGCAGAGACGCGGTGGTGAGTGGTGGTGGAGGAATGGGTTGCCGAGGGATTATATAGTGGTGGAGACGGTGGCGGTTAGGGGAGGGGGATCAGCCGGGGGAGGCGAAGCGGCATGCTGCGACCGTTGGGGAGGCGATGGGAGGCGCTGGGATCGCGGCGGCCGGCGGTTACGTAAGTCGGAGCGGCAGGAAAACGGCTGGAAGTCGGGAGATTTGGGAATTAGGGTTTTACTGTAGCGGGCGGGTAGGCAGGTCGGTCGGGTTTTAGAATCGGATCCGACCCGATCCGATAGGTAACGGGTTCGGGTCGGGTCGGCTAACAGGTCCGGATCCGTCCCAATAAGGATTGGGTCCGGTACGGGTTGGTTCAGTATTCGGTTCAGGGTTTAAACCGGTTGGTTTAATCCGGTTCAGGTTGGTTTATTTTGGTTTAATAAATAACTTAATTTTTAGGTCTTTAAAAATGGTTCCGGGGTCCAATAAATTCCAGAAAAATTATTCTATGTCTAATATTTTATTTTACACCAAAAAATATTATTTTTATAATATTTTAATATTTAATAAAAATATTTAAAAATTATTTAAACCAGAATACCTTGATTTTAATCAGTTAAAAATTTCAGAAAAATTCTGAAAATTTGTTTTTAAAATCCTGAAAAATCTAGGGGTTTACATACCCACCTTAGAAAAATTTTGTCCTCGAAATTAAGGAAGAATTAACTACCCAAAAGTAATCAATACAAGAAAGAAAGAATTATACCTCACGGCTCAAACAAATAAGGATATCGCCCGCGCATCTCGGCCTCTCGCTCCCAGGTACTCTCTTCGGGCGAGTGATGCCTCCACGCAACACGCACCAAAGAAATTATCCGGTTCTGCAGCACCTTCTCCCTGCGGTCCAAAATCTCTACGGGCTGCTCTGGATAGCTAAGAGTAGGGACCACCTCTATCTCCGAGTGATCCAATACTTGGCTAGGATCTGCCACGTACCGTCTCAGTTGTGATACGTGAAACACGTTGTGCACTCCTTCTAATGTAGGTGGCAAGTCTAGTCTGTAAGCAACTGTACCGACCATCTCGAGAATACTGAAAGGTCCGATGAATCGCGGACTAAGCTTTCTGCCTCCATCAAAATGAATCGTGCTACGTGTTGGAGAAATCCTCAAGAAAACCAGATCGCCAACCTAGCACGAAACACAGCCTTAGAACTTTAAAAAAATAAACAATCACAAGCAATACAAAACAGAATCTATACCTCAAACTCCAATAGTCTTCGGTGGCTATCGGCCCAATGTCATTGTCTGTCATGCGCCACCCGAAGTCTATCCCTGATGAGCTTCACCTTCTCAGCTACATCCACAACCATCTCTGGTCCCAATAAGGCTCTTTCACCAACATCATCCCATGATAACGGAGTGCGACATCTCTGTCCATACAATACCTTAAATAGTGACATCTCGATACTGATCTGGTAACTGTTGTTGTAAGAAAACTCTACCAAGTAAAGATGATCCTCCTAAGAATCTCCAAAATCCAAAACATAGGTGCATAACATGTCCTCGAGAGTTTGAATAGTCCTCTCCAACTGTCCGTCTGTCTGAGGGTGATATGCGGTACTGAACTTGAGCTGAGTGCCCAAGCTAGCCAGCAAAATACTCTAGAAGTGGGACGTGAAGCAAATATCCCGATCTGAGACTATGCTCACAGGAACTCCATGCAATCTATCTGACGAACATAAATCTCCGCAAGCTTCTCCATAGACGTACCCACTTTGAATGGCAGAAAGTGGGCTAATTTGGTCAACCTGTCTACAATGACCCAAATCGCATCTTTACCTCATAGAGAACGCGGAAGTCCTGAAACAAAATTCACCATCATATGCTCCCATTTCCACTCTGAAATGGGTAAAGGTTGAAGTAATCCACCTGGCCTCTGTCTCTCCGCCTTTACCTGCTGGTATATCAAGCATCTAGATACGAAGCTAGCTACCTCCCGCTTCATACCATACCACCAAACATTCTCTCTCATATCCTTATACATCTTGTTGGCACCTGGATGCATAAAGTACTGAGATCGATGCGCCTTCTGAAGAATCTCCTCGCACAATAATCCACTTGGCATACACAATCTGGTACCGTGCCGCAATGATCCATCATCTGCAATATTGAAGTCCTCTGTCAATCCTATCCGGACTTGTGCTCTGATACTCCTCAAAAGTAGACTGACAATCCTCAGTCCAGGCGAACTCTATATCCTTCCTGGTTAGTCTAGTTATTGGCTCCGTAATCCTGGAAAAATCCTGAATAAATCCCTGATAATAGCCCGCCAATCCAAGAAAACTCCTGATCTCCGCTACTGAACTCGGGGTAGACCATGACTCAACTGCTAAAATCTTCTTCGGGTCTACTGAGATTCTGTCTCCTATAATCACATGCTTGAGGAATTCAAACTTATCAAGAAAGAACTCATACTTCAAAAGCTTGCCATATAGCTTCTCCTTCCTGAGGGTCTCCAGAACTATCCTTAGGTGCTTCTCATGCTCCTCCGGGGTCTTTGAATAAATTAATATATCATTAATGAATACTACCACAAACTGATCCAAGTACTGATGAAACACCTTATTCATCAGGTTCATGAATACCGCTGGGACATTGGTCAACCCGAACGGTATCACCAAGAACTCAAACTGCCCATACCGAGTCCAGAAAGCTGTCTTCAAAATATCTTTCTTCTTCACTTTTACCTGGTGGTACCTCGACCTCAAGTCTATTTTCGAGAATACCTTTGCTCCGCTCAACTGATCAAACAAATCGTCAATCCGCAGCAATGGGTATTTGTTCTTGATAGTGAGGTTGTTGAGTGCCCTGTAGTCGATACATATGCATACCGACCCATCCTTCTTCGGTACAAATAATACTGGAGCACCCCATGGTGATGAACTGGAGCGGATGAAGCCCTTGTCCTGTAACTCATCCACCTGCTTCTTCAACTCTGCCAGTTCGATGTTGTTCACTCAATAGACGTGCTATGATATTGGCTCCGCATTTGGCACCAAATCTATAGAGAACTCCGTATCTCTGTCCGGTGGAAACCCCGGCAACTCCTCCGGAAAGACGTCTATATACTCCGTAATCAATGGATGTGGCAGCTTATGCTCTTTTACCAAAGCTCCACAGAAGTCTCCTTCGCTCTGCTCTGCTGCTCCTCTGAGAAACTCAAACTCTGGCTCTCCTGGCACCTGAAATAAAACTCTGTCTCCTCGATAATCGATACTAGCATGATGCCTACTCAACCAATCTATCCCGAGTACTATATCGTAGCTCGGAAGTGGCATTACGAGTAGACATACGCTCAACTCTCGACCTCCCAAAGAAACTTGCTAGTCCTTGCAAACATCACTGACCAGGATAATGACACCCCCGGTCGTGATCTTGCAAATCCTCGCCAACGGTTCAGACTCAAGATGATATTTTAGAGAAAAAGATACAGATACAAAACTATGAGAATCACCGAAATCAAATAAAGCATGAGCTGGAAAAGAATCAAGATAAACTGAACCAGAGATAACATCACCGACTGGCTTCTCCTCCTCAACTGTCAAGTCGATAGCTTGTCCATATCGCTGGGCACCTCTCTGTTGCTGCTGGTGCTGAGCAAACTGCTACTGTTATGGTGGTAGAGGAGGTCCTCTTTGCTGTCCCGCTGGTGGTCTCGTGGGTGCTCTCTATGCCTGAGCTCCGTCCTGAGCTGGACGAGCTAGAACTTTAGGACAAGCCCTCAACTGATAGTCTCATGATCCGCAGAATAAGTACTGGCCTAATTTTATCCTGCATGCATCCCATCCATGTCCTTGCTTTTTATAAAAAGTGCAAGGAATAGCTTTGCTCTAGAGCTGGTGCATCTGTTGTATCGGCGCTCTAGCTGGTCCATGATACTGCTGCCTCGGATGCTGAAAGTACCTCTGGTGCTGCTGCTAAAAATGAGGCTACTTTATTGGACCCATGTTGGTACTGGATCCTCCTGTGTCCCTCGGCCACTTAGAGCCAAGCTCTAAATCATCCTCTGCCAGCTGTGTCTGTCTCAGAATCTTCTCGAAAGTAGTGGTGGGGTCTTCATTCGTATGTAATTTGATCTTCCGATTCAGGCCCTTCCTGAACTTCCTAGCTCTTTCTTTAGGGTTCCGCAGCTCCACAAAATGGCATAATCTGTAATATTATGGAATTCATACTTAAATGTTGTTATTAGGTTGATTTGGGACTATTGGGATTTTTCCATAATTTTTAGCTAATTAAAAACTAGTAACCCTAATTTCCTAGGACTTTCAAGAATTTATTTTAGGGACAAATTAATTTAAAATATTCCAAACTTTTATTTTAGGTTCTAAATAATAAAATATATTTTCTAAAATTTTTTGGAAATTTTCTGATTATTTTTAGCATTTATTTTGAGTTAATTATAAAAAACTGAATTAAAAACTAATTTCTGAAAAAGAAAACCCAAAAAGTAATTATTTCTGCCCAGTCAGCCAACAGGGGCCCACCTGTCAGCCTCCCGCAGCCAACAGTGTGGGGCCCGCTTGTCAGTGACTGCGGGGTGGGCGTGGGTGAAGTCGAGCCGAGTCAGAGTTCGACTCGGACTCAGCTGAGCCGAGCCGCGTCAGATTCGGACCGTCTGATTTGGGCGGGGCAGCGCGGATGGCTGCCATGTGTCAACTCCGAGCCGCGTCTGTACTCTCTCTCCTCTATATATATATATAATAGTTTAAGTTATTTTCTAGGGTTTTTCTTGAGCCAATTTTTGGAGAATTGCCATCTAGGGTTCCTTCATCTTCCAAAAGCCATTGTGCATAGATCCGGACTCCAAACGAGGCCTAATTTTTTGTGTTAGAACTATATTTAGGTTAGATTTTTGATTATATAATTTTTTTTATGAAATTATGAGTATTAAATTCTGGAAAATTCGTAGAGCACATCATGTCCGAAAATAGACGTGTTTTGATGTTTTCGCGATTCTAGGAGAACCAGGAATCAGAATCATGAACTGTTTAAAGTTTCAGAAATATAATGTCGAGATCATTGACATATATTTTTCCAAAAATTTAATTCGAACTATTTATATACTGTTAATTCTGTAGAACTTCTAGGTTAGAATTTAACCATCGGTGCACAATACAAAATTTGTATGTGCCATAATTCCCAAACGAATTTGAATTCAGACGAGCCATAAATTACAGCATGATTTTGATGCTAAAATATACATAAAATCATGCATGAAAGTCGAGTTTGTGTCGGTTGACTTTTTCGTCAACAGATCGCCTCGATTTGCGTGCAATGAGTCTCGAGTTGATAAAATTCAGTTTCTTTGGACAAAATTTAGAAATTAACCTAAAAATCAGAATAATAAGATTAAAATAGGATTTTAGAGTAATTATTCCAGAATTAAATAAATTAAAATAAATTATCTTTTGACATGGTAAATTGTAATACATAGGCTATTTGGACTGTGACTTGGACTCTGATTCATACCAGCAGCAGGACCCCAGGAGAGTATATTCTCTGATAATTTCCATTATTTGATAATTTCTATAATTCTAGTATTTAGAAATGTTATATATGACTCTTGACACTGTGCTACACGGACTA
The DNA here is from genome assembly GCA_036927795.1 of Iris macrosiphon. Lineage (NCBI taxonomy): Eukaryota > Viridiplantae > Streptophyta > Magnoliopsida > Asparagales > Iridaceae > Iris > Iris macrosiphon. The sequence goes on from JAYESA010000009.1 coordinate 50,862,608, forward strand.
GTATATAGATTGGATCTTTAGTCATAAAATGTTACATTGGTTATCGTATTGATATTGTACACAACATTGACATTAGACATTGATATTAGACATTGTACATGATATATTGGACATTGATCGTGTATCGTGACGTGTCATGATTGGATCCACGGTACTAGTTGGGGGCGGGGAAATTGCTAGTGAGAGATGTGATCAAAATACCTATCGTACAAGTGTAGACATTGAACAGTGTTAATCATACACCTCACGTATGATTAGCCAGGCCATGTAGTCATCGAACAAGTTTCCAAGCCGATCACATTTCGAAACTACGATTTCAAACACTTAGAATAGTAACAGTTCTCTATTTTAGTTCATATACCACATCACTCGTATATGATTTTGTGCCTCTTTCCTTTCATTTCATATATGCACTAACTGTACCATATTGCCTATATTGCCTATCTCTTTATATTGTCATTGTATTTATTTATTGCCTTCTCTCAGTATATAGCATCATCTATTTATTATTTTATAGTCCTTATTAATTAACTGGAACTGTTATTAGAGGTGTACTTTGTTCCATCCTGACTGAAAATATTTTTCCAGACTGCGCCTTAGAGGACTGGTGTCCGATATATTATGGACCACAGGGAGAGTCGCTGCAAACTTGGACTTGGTAGCACAGGTGTGATTCCCGAGAGGTCTAGTCGGGATCACTAGTTATTTAGTTAGTTTCTTTTAACAGTTTTTGGTACCGGATTTGTCTCCGGCATATTTAGTTGAGATTTGGATATTACTGTTGAGTTAGATTATTTCTATTTTAGACTTGAGTTGCATTTTGATTTATTTATTTCTTCGATATCTTATCGTGCTCTAGTTTATGTGATTGAGTATATTTCATATTTATATTGTGATATCTGTGATTCCTTATGGAGTTGGATGCTCGTGTGAGAATGATTAGATAGTATTATGACCTAGACAATGTTCTACCGCCGATGTTGCGGCGTAGGCTGGACGTACCCACGTACTCGTGCCCCAAAATCTGGGTGCGGGTCATGACACCCGCGGCCTCTATCTGCAACCTCTCTGGAATCTGCGTCAGCCACAGGTTCCGCTCAATGTCTTCTATCCAATCATCAGCATATATGATCCCTTTAGTGCCCTTAAAGTCCTTCGGCCCTATCCTCTTGAAATCTATTATAGTCCCCGGCCTCGGCTGCAACGAGGTAAACTGAGATGGTGCCATCTGTGGCTGGACTAAGGTGGATCTCTCAACTGTTGTGAGCACAATCTGGTGAGCATTCTCAATACTCTGCCATATAACCTCTGACTGACGCTGCTACGCCTCCATCATCTGCTGAAAGAGCACAAATATTTGTGTCTGATCGACTGTGGATGGTGGGGGTAGAAGATCCCCTGAAACTGTCAGCCATGTCCTTTGTACCGGAGGTGGAGCAGCTCTGAAAGCTGTCATAGAAATGCCTACCTGGATCGGTCAAGCGGATCTCTGAAATATAGCTGCTAGAATAACGTCTGATGGTGATGCCTTCATAGGCGATGAAGTGACTGACTGCATTGACATGGCACATGAGCACTGGGAATGCATCTTCGTCGTCATCTTGAAGATAGATGGAACAAAGGAATCAATATTAAGTAAGATACGATATCGTCAATGAAGGACATATTTTATTCAAAGTAAAGCAAACATTTAATATATAAGGATAGCAAAACAGATATTAGAAGTATTTTCTAATTGTGATTGAGTAAACTCTTAGCCTAAATTCTATTACCTAAAGCAGGCTGGTAGCAGTACGCTAAGTGAGCTCTACTATGATATCGCTCTAATTGCGACTCTAAGAGACCTGTATGGGCCACCACTAAAAATGTGTCATGACCCACACCCGGATATTCGGACACGAGTACGTGGGTACGTCCAGCCTACGCCGCAGCATTGGCGATAGAACGCTGTCTGGGTCAACTCTAACTAACTAAATATCTCAACAATATATATATGGTACATGTCAATCATCTCAACTCCAAAAGGAGGAATAATATGGCATCTCATAAGTGTAACTATACTCAATCATAATGCAAACTACGGAAGATAGATCAGGAATGGAATAACGAAGAAAAGAATCACAATACAATCCACAAGACTGAAATAATATATATACCATAAATCTCAATAACAGTCTAATATAAATCCACCAAACAAACTAAACCTCTTCAGGCTCTGGAACTAAGTCCTCCTGGTCTATAGGAGTATCCTCTAATGGTATACCCTCCTGCGGTCCGTATAATGTAGGACACTGATCTATGAATCAATCATATGAAAAAATATATCCAATCAGGATTGGAGCGAAGTACATACCTCTGAAAGCAGTTTCAAATACATAATCGAGCATATAAAATAGATAATATAAAAGAATACAAGATAACTAAATAATAGAATAAAATAAACTAGAGTGAACAAGTAATGTACTAGAAAGAAGAACAAGCAATATGAATATCTGTAATAAAAATGAATAACTGAAATCTAACCAATGTGCCTTGGAATACAAGTTCATTATGTGATCGGTTTAGGTTGAACACGAATACAATAAGGTAACTCGATTACAAGTATGGTATGTAATTGACATATACACGAATACACTGGGGCTTGATCACATAATCAACTCCTACTCCCCCATCCCCAACTAATACCAATGGATCCAATCATGATACGTTACGAACACGAATATGGGCATACTGAACACGAGCAGTGTATATACACGAATATAAGCACACTGAACACGAGCAGTATGTGAACACGAAATATAATAAATTAATACCCGATACACATAATAAAATACACGTGAAGGAGTACCCGCTGAACACGGTAGGGGATAACATCTCCTGACAGGATCCATGTAGTACCAGTCCGTGAAATCACTGTGTCGGAATCAAGTATATAGTTCTAGAACATGAGATATATACACTATTATGAAATAAAAACTAACAGAAAAATATACTCGTCTGAGGTCCTGAGCAAGGTGTGTCTCTCGATGCCCAAGCTGGTGTCACACAGACCTATATATGGTATATTACATCAATACAAGATTTTAGAATAAAAATAAGTTAAACTAGTTCAATTCTAGGTCATAAAAAATTTCTAAGTTAAAATAGTCAAACTAGGTCAACTCTAGGTCAAAGTAGTCAAACTTGGTCAAACTAACTATTTCTAGGTTGTATGAGTCCATCTATAGGATATTGGGTCCATACACTATGTAACTAGGCCATACTAGCTATGCTAAGATACTAGGATACCAAAAAAATATCGTATCATAAGATACACAATTTATTAGATATGAAAATACTATAATATATATATATATATATATATATATATATATATATATATATATATATATATATATATATATATATACAAGATAAAATATATAATACTCTTAGCTAACTAATGCTAAGTAGATACCTTGGCTTTGAACCAATGCGGTATCACATCACCTACACACCCATCTTGATATACAAACTCAATACCTTGAGTATAAACCAATACCTTGACATTACCTTGGTATCACAAGGTAATCCAAATTCTAACATGTAATAAACTACCCATACACCTAACTATATACTAACATGCATTAAACTTATACAATACAATACTAACTACCTACTAGCATACCTCTATACTTAATACCCGTACCCAAGATACCTCAACTCTCATTACCTTGGTATCACACAAGGTAATCTAAAAATAATACTAACCAATGCTAACTAGTGCTTATCTACATATATATCTCACATCTATATAATTATAACTTTACTAACAACCCATATATATATATATATATATATATATATATATATATATATATATATAACTAACTAGTTTATCAATATGTATATGTATATAACTAACTAGTTACCTATACAACTCACTAACTTGAGCTATAAGTCAAGGCTAACATCATATTTCTCAAGTGCACATCATGAAGTTGCTACTGTACATGCTCTTTGCAGTTGTTGCTCTTGCTGTGCATTTGCTCCAGTTGTTACAGCTGTTGCCCTTGCTATTGCACATGCTCTTGCTGCTGCAGCTGCTGCTCTTGCTGGTTGCAGTTGCTGCTTGCTGCTGCAGTTGCTGCTACTGCTGCTTTTGTTGTTGTTGCTGAATGCTGCTGCAGTTGCTGCTAATGCTGCCCTTGCTGTTGCTGCTAAATGCTGATGCAGTTGTTGCTAATGCTGCTTTTGCTGTTGCTGCTAATGCTGCTGCAGTTGCTGCTAATTGCTGCTTCCCTTGCTGAAGAACCCGATCCCATCTACTGTGTATATACACATTGCACTGCACGACACTCACTCACACACACACGATATATATATATATATATATATATATATATATATATAAGCAACATAAACACACACACACACACACACATAAATATAACTATACTTGCATACATATATATAAATAGATTATCAAACATACATATATATACTCATCCACATACATACATATATATCTATATATATAACCTCCATATATATATATATATATATATATATATATATATATATATATATATATATACAATTACCACACTAGTGATGTTTATGAACTCCCCATTCTCTCATGACCACTATACATCAAAATAATAAGTAGAACCTATACATAATTACACACACACACACACACACACACACACACACACATATATATATATATATATATATATATATATATATAATTACAATATTCTAATAGCTATTACCGTGGCAAATTGAATTAAAATACAATAAAACAAACACGTGGAGTGCACCGCACCCGTATCACACTTTTTCTATGATACGCTTGTGATATGGCTCCACCACACAAGCAAACATATTCCGAAGGGGACAAGCAATTCTAAAATCATAATTATGAATAATACGAAGAGCTTACGTATCCGTGTCAAAATATGACATGCTCAAACCCCCGTGTCGGAAGAAAACTACTAAATCAGCCCGTATCGCCAAATTGTTGGGATACGGCCTACACGTATCCAATTGTGGATATGACACTAATCACACATAAACAAACACATGTCAATTTTGTCTAATTGACCTATTGACAAACACAAGATATGCTAATCTCGGAATTACCCTAAAATTGACACAAAATACCATATAATTTTCTTCATAGGTCTCCTATGAATCTAATTCCAATTCCTATGGTTAGCCTTAGTACATGAGAGGGTTTCTAATAATTAAATTATAGATTTAGAGTCTAATTAGAGAGAAAAAACTGAATTATAACTATTGGGAGATGGATTCCCAATAAAATTCTTAAATTGAGTGCCAAGAGCCTCCAACTTGTAGATCCTTGCTCCTCCTTGTAGATCCTTGCTTCCTCCTTGTAGATCCTTGCTTCCTCCTTGTAGATCCTTGCTTCCTCCTTGTAGATCCTTGTTCTAATAGTATCCAATGAAGAATAAAAAAATTGGGAAGAAATTTAAGTAAAAATTGGTGTGGCAATAAAGAAATTTGGAAGAGGAAAAATTCTAGATCTAGATTTAGAATGACAAATGAGGAGAGAGAGAGTCTCTTCCTACTCCAATAGGTGGCCGCCCTTTTCTCTCCTCCAAGCTACTATAAAATATCCAAAATACCCCTTGGGACTTGTCATGAAGAAATAATTAAGGAGAGAATATTCTAGTCTAATTGATTTCACTAATTAATCATCCTTCTAATGAATGAGCTTACTATCGGGCTCAATTCTAACTAGAACCAAATATTGGTCATAGATCTAAACTAAACTAGTTAGGTTCACTAACACAAGTCCAAAATAATCTCACATCTGATAATAAATAAATAATATAATAAAAATGTGTCACGACCCGTACCCTGATATTCGGGCACGAGTACGTGGTTACGCCCAGCCTACGCCGCAGAATCGGCGGTAGAACGCTGTCTGGGTCATTTCTAACTATCTAACATCTCAATAATATAATATGGTACCTGTCAATTATCTCAACTCCAATCGGAGGAGCAATATGGTATCTCACAAATATATCAATCTAAAACAACTAAGGAGGAAATAATGCACGAATGGAAATAGCGAAGGGAAGAAGATACAATTCTACAAATAAAACAATAGTACATCTGTGAATCTCCACAAAAATATAGTCTAATACACATCTAAACAAAACTAGACCTCCTCGGTCACTGGTACTATGTCCTCTGGCTCTAGGGGAGTGTCCTCTAAAGTCTCACCCTCCTGAGGTCCGTAATGTGTGGGACACAGCTCCTCTAGCCAATCATCTGGAAAAAATATATCCAGTCAGGATTGGAGCGAAGCACATACCTCTGAAAGCAGTTCCAATAACATAATCGAGCATATATAACAAGCAATAGAAAAATGATACAAGATGCACAAGTAGAAGGAATAAACTGTACAAGTGAACAGGCAATAGGCACAATAAGCTGGAAGTAAAATACAAGAATAACTGCAAGTAGAGAACAAGAAATACTAACTATGTGTTTTAGAGTGAGAGTTCGTTATGTGATCGGTTTAGGTTGCACATGAGGTATATAGGTAACTCCATTATATGTGAGGTGTATAATCGACATGCACATGAGATCAAGAGGGCTTTGATCACATAACCAACTCCTACTCCCCCTCCCCAACCAATACTCATGGATCCAATCACGACATGTTACGTACATGATCACGATAGTCACACTAGCACACGAAATAGTGGATGCACAAGAAGCACATGAAAGTCAATACCCGATGCACACGATAAAATATATGTCATTGGGTACCCGTTGCACACGGTAGGGGATAACATCTCCTGACGGGATCCATATAGCACCAGTCCGTGAAATCACTGTGTCGGGAATCAATGTATACTAATCTAGAACATGCATATATACAACATTATGAATTGAAAACAATCAGAGAAATGTACTCGCCTGAAGTCCTGAGCAAAGTGTGTCTCTCGATGCCCAAGCTGGTGTCTCACAACCTATATATGGTATGTGGTATCAATACAAGGTTCCATGATGAAAATAAATGAAGTTGAAGAAGTTCTAGGTCAATACGCCGTTTCTAAGTCAAACCGATGTATTTCTAGGTTGCAAGAGTCTAATGCTAGTCTCTAAGTCAATACACTATGAAGCTATGCTATACTAGCTAAACTAACACACCACAGTGCAATCAAGAAGCCGTATCTTAAGATACGCGGATTTTCTAATATGAAAATAGGTTTATATATATATACATAAGTCATATATAATAATAATAATATCTCAAAACAATTTAAAGGGGATACCTTGGCCTTGCACCAATGTGTATCACAATTACCTCGACACCCAATCTCAATACCTTGGTGATATCCTGGTATCCCGAGGTATTGCAACACTTAGCCAAGTCATACCTACCTGTATAAACTAAATACTAGAGTACCTATCTGTAAAAGACAACTAAAATAAGTTCATATGTATATACATATAGCTACTAGCTATATTAATGAATCCTTAACAACTAAATTAGCTATACACATATAACTAATCTTAACAAGTAATTACATAACTCCTTAACTATCTGGACTAACAAATACCTGTGTATATAAATCACTAATAGATATTACAATAGTATATAAAGCTACCTAGGTAAATACCCAAATACTTTATATAATGCATCTAACACCTACCTTTATATAACTATCTAACTGATTGGGAATGAAACCAAACTCTAACTGATACTATTAGTACTCTTAACCATTCTTACTAACAACATACACACTTAACCTCTAACTAAACCCATTACCAAATACAATACCAAAACCCTTAACTAACTGAACTACTATCATGTATTGCTGATACTGCTAACTGGGGTGGATGCTACTGTATATTTGCTGTACCTGTGCTTATACAAGCTGCAGTGTGCACTCACACTTACTGCAGTGTGCCATCATACTAGCTGCAATGTTATGCTAGCTCAGTTGTTGTCCTCGATTTTTCTCAGGCTGTGTGCAACTGCACAAGGTGACTATGCTGCAGTCCCTTGTCTTCCTCCTTCATTTGTCTGTGCACTGCACACAGTTGCAGTGTGCAGATACCTTGCTGCAGTGCTAAATCAGCCTCCATTCTGCTGTTGCTCTTCTTCAGTCTTTACAGTTGCTGTTCAGGTGTTTCAATTGATTCCAAGTCATCAGTTGAGGTAAGTATCTGTACTGCCTTCAGTCTTCAATTTTGCTATCTCCAGTGATCTTCAAAACTGTGCAGTGCCTTCAGGTAAATTTCTGCAGCAGCTACTTCTTTGAGTGAAACACTCTGCTCCCAACTGTGAACACACAGTGAAACATTCTTCTTCCAACTGTGTGGCACACAGGGAAACATTCTGCACAGTCTTCCTCACTTAGTCTCTGCTGCAGTTGGTTCCTACTGATTTAAGTGCACTGCACATAGCTGCAGTGTGCAGATACTTTGCTGTAGTACCAATTCAGTCTTCATTCACAATGAAGCAGTTTGCTGTGGCTGCTGGTCTTCATTGGCAGTGATCATGAACATAGTGAATTGCTCCTGTGTTGAGCCCTTCTCTACACTCACAAGGAACTAGCATAACCAAACTCTCCTTAGCACTATGCATCACTAAGCACATATATATATACCTAGAGATATACACACATCACTATATCACTATATATACCTATACTGTATGTAGACCCAGACCACAACATCAAATCCCAACTACACATACACACCAACACAGTATTCCTATATATACAAACATATATATATATATAGATATATATATATACACACATATAGATTTATGTAGATACTCTATTAAATACACATAGACACACATAAACACAAAAACCCAAATTACACTATTATATACTCTATATATTACAGCAATAGCCTATAAATATACATTTACACATGTATGTATAATATAATTATCCAAAACACAAACACATGGAGTGCACCGCACCCGTATCACACTTTTCTATGATACGCTTGCGACACGGCCCCCAACTCACAACCAAACGTATCCCGGAGGACACATACAAGTCTAATACATAATTTATGATTAATACATACATAAATTATAGTGTCTACGTGTCCGTGTCACCATATGATATGCACATGGCCCCGTGTCGGAGGAAAACCCCCAAAATCGACCATTTCGTCAAATCGACGAGATTCGGCCCACACGTATCCAATTGTGGACACAACACAAGCTACAAACAAACAATCAATGGTCAATTAGATCTATTAGATCCATTGACACACACTACATGTGCCAATTTCGGAATTCCCCCAAAATTGGCACCAAAATGGACATAACTACCACCGTAGGTCTTCAAATGATTCCAAATCAAAACCTATGGGTAACATATGCATGTGGGGTGGTTTTTCATGGTAAAAACTCAGATCTATAGCCTATAGGAAGGGGGAAAACTAATTTGTACCTATTGGGAGATGGATTTCCAATAAAAAGGTTCCAAATGACAAGTTGCTCTTCTCCTTGTAGATCTTGGCCTCCTCCTCCTTGTTTCTTGCTCCTTGCTTGTAGATCCTCGATGTAGAGACTTCAATGTTGAATTTAGAAGAAGATTTGAAGAAAATTGATGGTGAATTGATGGGGAATTGATGGGGAATTGGAAGGGGAAAAACTAGATCTAGAATTTTGGTGAAGAACTAAAATGAGAGCACTCTCTCTCCTCTCAATTATGGCTGGACAAAAACCCTTCCTCAAGCAATGTACAAAGTCAAAAATACCTCTTGGGGCCTCTCATAAAGAAATAATTAGGGAGGAAAGATTCTAGTCTAATGGTTTCACTAATTAAACATGTTTCCTAATCCATGGGCCTAATTCATGGGCTCAACTTAGACTAGTCCAAAAGTTTGTTCATGTCCCATAATTAAAAGGTTAAGTCCACTACACAAGTCCAAAATAATTCTACACTAGCAATAATTAAAATAAATAAATTAGTCATGCACAATTATTAATTATAAAAATCCTAAAATAATTAATACCCATAATAATTACCAAACTACCCTTAGATGGAAATGTGAGGGTGACAAACCTACCCACCTTAGAAAAATTTTGTCCTCAAAATTAAAGAAGAAACTATCTACCAAAACAAACAATATAATGCAAGAAAGAATTATACCTCACGGCTCGAAAAGATACGGATATCGCTCGCGCATCTCAGCCTCTCGCTCCCAGGTACTCTCTCCTGGCGAGTGATGCCTCCACACGACGCGCACCAAAGGAATCGTCTGGTTCCTCAGCACCTTCTCTCTCCGATCCAGAATCTCCACTGGCTGCTCTGGATAGCTGAGAGTAGGGCCCACCTCTATCTTCGAATGATCCAACACATGACTGGGATCTGCCACGTATCGTCTCAATTGCGACACGTGAAACACGTTGTGCACTCCCTCCAGTGCAGGTGGTAAGTCTAGTCTGTAGGCGACTGCACCGACCCTCTCAAGAATGCTGAAAGGACCGATGAATCGCAGACTAAGCTTGCCGCCTCCACCGAAATGAATCGTGCCACGTGTCAGAGAAATCCTCAAGAAAACCAGACCGCCAACCTAGCACGAAACACAGACTTAGCACTCTAACAAGCAACAATCAAACACAAACAAGACAAAACTAAAGCTATACCTCAAACTCCAGAGGTCTCCGGTGGCTATCGGCCCAATGCCGTTGCCTGTCCTGCGCCACTCGAAGTCTGTCTCTGATAAGCTTCACCTTCTCTGCTGCATCCACTACCATCTCTGGTCCCAATAAAGCCCTGTCACCAACATCATCCCAGGACAACGGAGTGCGGCATCTCCGTCCATACAACGCCTCGAATGGTGACATCTCAATGCTGGCTTGGTAGCTGTTGTTGTATGAAAACTCTACCAAGTGAAGATGATCCTCCCAAGAACCTCCAAGATCCAAAACACAGGTGCGTAGCATGTCCTCGAGAGTCTGAATAGTCCTCTCCGACTGTCCGTCCGTCTGAGGGTGATAAGCGGTACTGAACTTGAGCTGAGTGCCCAAGCTAGCCTGCAAACTCCTCCAGAAATGGGACGTGAAGCGGCTATCCCGATCCGAGACAATGCTCACTGAAACACCGTGCAATCTAACAATCTGGCGCACATACATCTCCGCAAGTCTCTCCGTAGATGTACCCACTTTAAATGGCAGAAAGTGGGCTGATTTGGTCAACCTGTCCACGATGACCCAAATCGCATCCTTGCCCCCTGGAGAACGCGGAAGCCCTGATACAAAATCCATGGTAACATGCTCCCATTTCCACTCCGAAATGGGCAAAGGCCGAAGCAATCCTCCTGGTCTCTGTCTCTCCGCCTTTACCTGCTGGCAAACTAAGCATCTGGACACGAAGCTAGCTACCTCTCGCTTCATGCCATACCACCATACATGCTCCCTCATGTCTCTATACATCTTATTGGCACCGGGATGCATAGAGTATTGGGAACGATGCGCCTCCTGCATAATCTCCTCGCGCAATGCTCCCTTCGGTAGGCACAACCTGGTACCGTGTCGCAATGATCCATCATCTGCGATGGTAAAGTCCTCTGCCAGTCCGACCTGAACCTGTGCTCTGATGCTCCGCAGAGACTCATCCTCATACTGTCCGGCTCTGACTCGGTCCATCAGCTCCGACTGAACCTGAAGTCCCCACATCTGTGCCGCGACTCCCGGAACCAATACCTCAATGCCCAAACTATCGAGGTCTGCCAATAGATGCCTGTCCCTAGTCAAGCACATAGCCACGGGATACCTGCTCAAAGCATACGCGACTACGTTGGCCTTCCCTGGATGGTACTGCAAAGATATGTCGAAGTCCTTCATCAGCTCCAACCATCGCCGCTGCCTCATGTTGAGCTCCTTCTGTGTAAACACATACTTCAAGCTCTTATGGTCTGTGAAGATCTCTACTCTCTCTCCATATAGATAGTATTTCCACAATTTGAGAGCAAAGATAACCGCTGCAAGCTCCAAATCATGGGTAGGGTAGTTCTTCTCATGTGGGCGTAATTGCCTGGAAGCATAGGCAATTATCTTTCCGTGCTGCTGTAGTACACAACCCAAACCCTTCCCTGATGCATCATTGTAAATGGAAAATCCTCCTGCTCTTGATGGTAGTGTCAAGATGGGAGCTGTAGTCAATCTCCTCTTCAGCTCCTCAAATGTTGACTGGCAATCCTCAGTCCAGACGAATTCCACGTCCTTTCTGGTCAGCCTAGTCATCGGCTCTGCTAGTCTGGAGAAATCCTGAACAAACTTCCGGTAGTAGCCTGCTAATCCAAGGAAGCTCCTGATCTCTGCTACTGAACTCGGGGTAGACCACGATTCAACTGCTGAGATCTTCTTCGGGTCCACCGAGACTCCATCTCCTGTAATGACATGCCCAAGAAATTCAACCTTATCAAGGAAGAATTCACACTTCGACAACTTGCCATACAACTTCTCCTTCCTGAGAATCTCCAGAATAATCCTCAAGTGCTGCTCATGCTCCTCCGGAGTCTTCGAATATATCAGAATATCGTCTATGAAGACTACCACAAACTGATCCAGGTACTGATGAAATACCTTATTCATCAGATTCATGAACACTGCCGGGGTATTGGTCAACCCAAACGGCATCACCAAGAACTCGAACTGTCCATAACGAGTCCTGAAAGCCGTCTTCGGGATGTCTTCCCTCTTCACCTTCACCTGGTGGTACCCTGACCTCAAGTCTATCTTCGAGAATACCTTCGCTCCGCTCAGCTGGTCGAACAAGTCATCAATCCGCGGCAACGGGTATTTGTTCTTGATAGTGAGGTTATTAAGTGCCCTGTAGTCGATACACATACGTACCGACCCATCCTTCTTGGGTACAAACAGTACCGGAGCACCCCATGGTGATGAACTGGAACGGATAAAACCTTTGTCTTGCAACTCATCCACCTGTTTCTTCAACTCCGCCAGTTCACTGTTGTTTACTCTATAGACGTGCTGAGAGATTGGCTCTGCTCCTGGCACTAAGTCTATAGAGAACTCCACATCTCTGTCCGGCGGCAACCTCGGCAAATCCTCTGGAAAGACATCCAAGAACTCTGCAATCAACGGATGTGGTGGCTTCTGCTCTTCTACCAAAGTCCCACAGAAAATGCCCTCGCTCTGCTCTGCTCCTCGGACGAACTCGAACTCCGGCTCTCCTGGTGTTTGAAATAAAACTCTGCCTCCACGACAATCGATACTAGCGTGATGTCTACTCAACCAATCCATTCCGAGTACTATATCGTAATCCGGAAGTGGCATTACAAGTAAACATACACTCAGCTCACGGCCTCCCATATAAACCCTCTGGTTCTTGCAAATATCACTGACCAGGATGATGCCACCCCCGGTCGTGATCTTGCAAGTCCGCGCCAACGGTTCAGACTCAAGACGATGTCTCAAAGCAAAAGATACAGATACAAAGCTATGAGATGCACCAGAATCAAATAAGACATAAGCTGGAAAAGAATCGAGTAAGACTGGACCTGATATAACGTCTCCGACTGGCTCTGACTCCTCCACGGTCAGGGCAAAAGCTCGCCCCTGATGTGCACCCCTCTGCTGGTGCTAGTGCTGCACGAACTTCTGCTGCTGGGGCTGTAAAGGAGGTCCTCTCGGCTGTCTCGCAGGTATCCTCTGGATAGGGGCTACATCCTGTACTGTCCGAGCTAAGGTCTTGGAGCAATCCCTCAGCTGGTGATCTGATGAACCGCAAAACAAACACTGACCGAGCCTCTTCCTGCAAACGTCCCATCCGTGCCCTGCCTTCTTACAGAAGGGGCAAGCACGAGTTGTCTGGGCTGGTCTCTGCATCTGATACGTCTGCTGTACCGGTGCTCGGTTAGGCGCATTGGACTGCTGCCTCTGGTGCTGGAAATATGGCTTCTTCGCTGGACCTGTGCTGCTGCTGCCACCATAAACATCTCGGTCCCTCTTGTGCCTCCCACTCAGGTCTCTCTCGACCTTGCGAGCCTCCCTCAAGATGTCGGTATACGTCTCGTGGCTCGAAGAAATAAGAGCCTTCACTTCCCAGTTCAGACCCTCTCTGAACCTACTAGCCCGGTTCTCTGGGTCTCTCACCATATAGTCGGCATATCTGCTCAACCTACCAAACTCGGCGGCATACTCCTCTACCGACATGTTCCCCTGGTAGAGGTTCTGGAACTGTCGCTCTAGGTCAAGACTCTCCGTAGGCGGGAAGAACTTCCTTCTGAACAGGTCCCTGAACTCTCCCCATGTCAATCCTGGATCGGCGATCCGTGGCTCATTTCGGAACCACGTGCTGGCGATGTCCATCATCTGCAATCCCGCTGCCTCCACCATCAGGTCCTCCGCAAGACGGGATAAGCGCATGACGCGCTCCATGCTCTCCAACCAATCATCGGCATAGATGATGCCCTCTGTCCCCTTGAAAGGCCGGGGATCCAACTTCTTGAAGTCCTGAATAGTGCCGGGCCTGGGCTGTACCTCCCGTGGCTGTGGTGGTGCGGTCCTCTCTACGGCGGTGATGGCCACCTGGTGAGCACTCTCGATGCCCTGTCTCAACACCTCGGTCTGTCGGTGCTGCGCCTCGGCCTGGGCCCTCTGGGCCTCCATCATCATCTGGAAAAGTGCAAACAGCTGTGTAGCATCAGCTGGTACTGGCGGTGGTGGCAGAAGATCCTCGGGAACAACTGGAGCAACCCTCTGAACCGGGGGAGGAGCACCCCCAAAAACGGCCGCTGAGACTCCCACCTGGACCGGTGAGGCGATCCTCTCGACGGAAGATATAACAGTAGCAGCTGCTACTCTATCCGCAGTAGGCGGAAAAGTAGCTGAGGAAGCTGCCGCTGCTCCTGAGTGATAGAATCTGACCTTCGGAGGCATCCTGAAGTCAGATTAAAAATACGGAATCAATTATTGAATATAATGCGATATCATCAAAGAAGGACAGAACTTAATTCAAAATGAAAGACAATATCAAATAGATAAAGATTTGTAGAACAAAATATTGGAATTTTTCCTAGTTGTGATTGAGTAACTCTCAGCCTAAATCCTGTATCCTAAAGCAGGCTCGTAGCAATACTCTAGTCGAGCATAACTACGATGTCTATCTAGACCTGCATGGGCCACCACTAAAAATGTGTCACGACCCGCACCCTGATATTCGGGCATGAGTACGTGGTTACGCCCAGCCTACGCCGCAGAATCGGCGGTAGAACGCTGTCTGGGTCATTTCTAACTATCTAACATCTCAACAATATAATATGGTACCTGTCAATCATCTCAACTCCAATCGGAGGAGCAATATGGTATCTCACAAATATATCAATCTAAAACAACTAAGGAGGAAATAATGCACGAATGGAAATAGCGAAGGGAAGAAGATACAATTCTACAAATGAAACAATAGTACATCTGTGAATCTCCACAAAAATATAGTCTAATACAATATCTAAACAAAACTAGACCTCCTCGGTCACTGGTACTATGTCCTCTGGCTCTAGGGGAGTGTCCTCTAAAGTCTCACCCTCCTGAGGTCCGTAATGTGTGGGACACAGCTCCTCTAGCCAATCATCTGGAAAGAATATATCCAGTCAGGATTGGAGCGAAGCACATACCTCTGAAAGCAGTTCCAATAACATAATCGAGCATATATAACAAGCAATAGAAAAATGATACAAGATGCACAAGTAGAAGGAATAAACTGTACAAGTGAACAGGCAATAGGCACAATAAGCTGGAAGTAAAATACAAGAATAACTGCAAGTAGAGAACAAGAAATACTAACTATGTGTTTTAGAGTGAGAGTTCGTTATGTGATCGGTTTAGGTTACACATGAGGTATATAGGTAACTCCATTATACGTGAGGTGTATAATCGACATGCACATGAGATTAAGAGGGCTTTGATCACATAACCAACTCCTACTCCCCCTCTCCAACCAATACTCATGGATCCAATCACGACACGTTACGTACATGATCACGATAGTCACACTAGCACACGAAATAGTGGATGCACAAGAAGCACATGAAAGTCAATACCCGATGCACACGACGAAATACATGTCATTGGGTACCCGTTGCACACGGTAGGGGATAACACCTCCTGACGGGATCCATATAGCACCAGTCCGTGAAATCACTGTGTCGGGAATCAATGTATACTAATCTAGAACATGCATATATACAACATTATGAATTGAAAACAATCAGAGAAATGTACTCGCCTGAAGTCCTGAGCAAAGTGTGTCTCTCGATGCCCAAGCTGGTGTCTCACAACCTATATATGGTATGTGGTATCAATACAAGGTTCCATGATGAAAATAAATGAAGTTGAAGAAGTTCTAGGTCAATACGCTATTTCTAAGTCAAACCCATGTATTTCTAGGTTGCAAGAGTCTAATGCTAGTCTCTAAGTCAATACACTATGAAGCTATGCTATACTAGCTAAACTAACACACCACAGTGCAATCAAGAAGCCGTATCTTAAGATACGCGGATTTTCTAATATGAAAATAGGTTTATATATATATACATAAGTCATATATAATAATAATAATATCTTAAAATAATTTAAAGGGGATACCTTGGCCTTGCACCAATGTGTATCACAATTACCTCGACACCCAATCTCAATACCTTGGTGATATCCTGGTATCCCGAGGTATTGCAACACTTAGCCAAGTCATACCTACCTGTATAAACTAAATACTAGAGTACCTATCTGTAAAAGACAACTAAAATAAGTTCATATGTATATACATATAGCTACTAGCTATATTAATGAATCCTTAACAACTAAATTAGCTATACACATATAACTAATCTTAACAAGTAATTACATAACTCCTTAACTATCTGGACTAACAAATACCTGTGTATATAAATCACTAATAGATATTACAATAGTATATAAAGCTACCTAGGTAAATACCCAAATACTTTATATAATGCATCTAACACCTACCTTTATATAACTATCTAACTGATTGGGAATGAAACCAAACTCTAACTGATACTATTAGTACTCTTAACCATTCTTACTAACAACATACACACTTAACCTCTAACTAAACCCATTACCAAATACAATACCAAAACCCTTAACTAACTGAACTACTATCATGTATTGCTGATACTGCTAACTGGGGTGGATGCTACTGTATATTTGCTGTACCTGTGCTTATACAAGCTGCAGTGTGCACTCACACTTACTGCAGTGTGCCATCATACTAGCTGCAATGTTATGCTAGCTCAGTTGTTGTCCTCGATTTTTCTCAGGCTGTGTGCAACTGCACAAGGTGACTATGCTGCAGTCCCTTGTCTTCCTCCTTCATTTGTCTGTGCACTGCACACAGTTGCAGTGTGCAGATACCTTGCTGCAGTGCTAAATCAGCCTCCATTCTGCTGTTGCTCTTCTTCAGTCTTTACAGTTGCTGTTCAGGTGTTTCAATTGATTCCAAGTCATCAGTTGAGGTAAGTATCTGTACTGCCTTCAGTCTTCAATTTTGCTATCTCCAGTGATCTTCAAAACTGTGCAGTGCCTTCAGGTAAATTTCTGCAGCAGCTACTTCTTTGAGTGAAACACTCTGCTCCCAACTGTGAACACACAGTGAAACATTCTTCTTCCAACTGTGTGGCACACAGGGAAACATTCTGCACAGTCTTCCTCACTTAGTCTCTGCTGCAGTTGGTTCCTACTGATTTAAGTGCACTGCACATAGCTGCAGTGTGCAGATACTTTGCTGTAGTACCAATTCAGTCTTCATTCACAATGAAGCAGTTTGCTGTGGCTGCTGGTCTTCATTGGCAGTGATCATGAACACAGTGAATTGCTCCTGTGTTGAGCCCTTCTCTACACTCACAAGGAACTAGCATAACCAAACTCTCCTTAGCACTATGCATCACTAAGCACATATATATATACCTAGAGATATACACACATCACTATATCACTATATATACCTATACTGTATGTAGACCCAGACCACAACATCAAATCCCAACTACACATACACACCAACACAGTATTCCTATATATACAAACATATATATATATATATATAGATATATATATATACACACATATAGATTTATGTAGATACTCTATTAAATACACATAGACACACATAAACACAAAAACCCAAATTACACTATTATATACTCTATATATTACAGCAATAGCCTATAAATATACATTTACACATGTATGTATAATATAATTATCCAAAACACAAACACATGGAGTGCACCGCACCCGTATCACACTTTTCTATGATACGCTTGCGACACGGCCCCCAACTCACAACCAAACGTATCCCGGAGGACACATACAAGTATAATACATAATTTATGATTAATACATACATAAATTATAGTGTCTACGTGTCCGTGTCACCATATGATATGCACATGGCCCCGTGTCGGAGGAAAACCCCCAAAATCGACCATTTCGTCAAATCGACGAGATTCGGCCCACACGTATCCAATTGTGGACACGACACAAGCTACAAACAAACAATCAATGGTCAATTAGATCTATTAGATCCATTGACACACACTACATGTGCCAATTTCGGAATTCCCCCAAAATTGGCACCAAAATGGACATAACTACCACCGTAGGTCTTCAAATGATTCCAAATCAAAACCTATGGGTAACATATGCATGTGGGGTGGTTTCTCATGGTAAAAACTCAGATCTATAGCCTATAGGAAGGGGGAAAAATGATTTGTACCTATTGGAAGATGGATTCCCAATGAAAAGGTTCCAAATGACAAGTTGCTCTTCTCCTTGTAGATCTTGGCCTCCTCCTCCTTGTTCCTTGCTCCTTGCTTGTAGATCCTCGATGTAGAGGCTTCAATATTGAATTTAGAAGGAGATTTGAAGAGAATTGATGGTGAATTGATGGGGAATTGATGGGGAATTGGAAGGGGAAAAACTAGATCTAGAATTTTGGGGAAGAACTAAAATGAGAGCACTCTCTCTCCTCTCAATTATGGCTGGACAAAAACCCTTCCTCAAGCAATGTATAAAGTCAAAAATACCCCTTGGGGCCTCTCATGAAGAAATAATTAGGGAGGGAAGGTTCTAGTCTAATGGTTTCACTAATTAAACATGTTTCCTAATCCATGGGCCTAATTCATGGGCTCAACTTAGACTAGTCCAAAAGTTTGTTCATGTCCCCTAATTAAAAGGTTAAGTCCACTACACAAGTCCAAAATAATTTTACACTAGCAATAATTAAAATAAATAAATTAGTCATGCACAATTATTAATTATAAAAATCCTAAAATAATTAATACCCATAATAATTACCAAACTACCCTTAGATGGAAATGTGAGGATGACATACACAATATTTAATATTATATTCCTAAAAATAAAAATATCCATGCCAAATTACCAAACTACCCTTAGTTGAAAAAGTGAGGGTGACACCCCAGCCAGACCATTTGCTGATGGGTTGTAG
Source organism: Iris macrosiphon (assembly GCA_036927795.1). Taxonomy (NCBI): domain Eukaryota; kingdom Viridiplantae; phylum Streptophyta; class Magnoliopsida; order Asparagales; family Iridaceae; genus Iris; species Iris macrosiphon. Next base: position 50,882,107 of record JAYESA010000009.1, read on the forward strand.
GTAGTTGATTCTACATTCTGAATTAGGTTCTTGTCACAGGACAGGTTGAAAGTATGGCTTGCAAACTGTAGACCATTGTCGTGGATGATCCTCCGTGGTAAGTTGAAACGATATATGACGTGATGCTTGACAAAGCAGATCATATTTGATATCTTGACATCAGTTTATGGATCATCTTCTGCCCACTTAGAAAAGTAGTCGGTAATGGCCAAGATGAATCGATGTCCCTTTGATGAAGGTGGACTAATTGGTCTGATAATGTTCATCCCTCAGGCTTCGAACGGCCATGACGTAACGGACATGTATAGGAACTCCATGGGTTGGTGGATAAAGTCAGCATGGATTTGGCACGCTTGGCACTTCCTTTCATAGTTTATAGCATCCACGACCATTATCAACCAATAGTAACCTATTCTCCGGAGACAGTTCGGTAGCTTGGGCCCTGGTTGATGGGCACCGCAAATCCCATCGTGAGCCTTGCGTAGAGCCTGCTTCGCTTCTTCATTTGATAGGCATCGTAGCAGAAGGCCGTCGTAGGAACGACGATACAGTATTTTGGTAGTCGTATCATAATAGAACCAGAGGGAACATCTTCTGATGGAAGTGGCTTCTTTTGGGTTCTCGGAAAGGATTCCATAGACTGTGTAGTCGATAAGCGGGAGCCTCCAATCTTGGATGCTAGTTTCTTCCTCTGCAGCATAGCTTAGACATATGCATAGGTTGTTTTTCGGGCAGACTAGCTTTTGGCTAACCACGGTAATCAACTGGTGAGCGTTGGCAGGGACGACCAAAGAGGTAGCGAGACCGGCAAGGGCGACAACCTCGATATTTTGTAGTCGAGGGACGTGCTCTATAACGAACCCCTCGAAGGTGGAGATTATACCAAGCGCGGCTTGATGGTAGGGAATCAAATCCTCATGCTGGACTTCATACTCGCCCCGGATATGACTGACGATCAGCTTAGAGTCACCGTACGCCTCTAGGTAATCTTATCCTACTTGCTTAGCTAGCTGGAGTCCAATAACAAGGGCGTTATACTCTGCCACGTTGTTGTAGCATGGCTCTGTGAGAGAATAAGCGCGGTTGATAACCAGATTATTTGGGAATATCAGCACGATCTTGACTCCAGCGACGGTGTTGCCCTTGGGCCATGTTCTTGAAGCACCATCTAAGAACTTCTGCCAAACGACTTCTGCACTTGTTATATTGGAGTCTGCCACTTTGTCCAAGATTTTTTCGTAAAGCTTTGAGGTTTCAGGCACTGGATGGGCAGCGAAGAAGTCGGCCAATAATTGACCTTTGACCACCTTCTGTGGAACAAATACCAAATTTTATTATGACAGAAGTATCTTCCACGTAGCCAAGCGGGAGTTAAGTGCCCCGGGTTTGGTCATAAGGACCTTGAGGGGGTTGACCCATGAGATCACATGGATCGTTTGTCCCATCACGTAATACCTAGTTTTCTAGATAGCAAATACCAGAGCAAGACACTCCTCCCCGATGAGATTGTATCTGTGCTCCGCGCCGACCATCATCCTACTGAGGTAGTAGATGACATGCTCGTGACCTGTGTCACTCTTCTGGACTAGTAGAGCGCCAAAAGAGTGATCTATTGCTCATACATAGAGCATAAAGGGCTTCCCTACTATATGGCCTACCAGCACCGGAGGGTTCATGAGGTATTCCTTAAAGGCATCGAATGCACGCTGGCACTCTTCATCCCAGACAAAGGAGACTTCCTTCTTTATGAGCTAGGTGAATGGCTGACAACGTCTATAGAGATTTGCTATGAATCTTCTGATATATGACAGTCTTCCTTGAAGGCCGCGAAGTTCTTTGAGGTTCTTCGCCGGATGCTTTTCAAGGATCGCTTTGGTCTTGTCAGGGTCTATGCGGATACCCTTCAAAGTTATGACGAAACCTAGAAAGCTGGAGACTGCCAGAAAGGATTTGGTGGGATTCATCTTGAGCTGGTACGCACGCATTAGGTCAAACATTGTCTTTAAGTCGTGGAGATGATCATCCTTAGAGAGACTTTTGACGGCGATGTCATCAATGTAACACTCTATTGTCTTATGCAGATATTTACGGAAGATGGTGTTCATAGCTTGCTGGTATATAGCACATATGTTCTTTAGTTTGAAGGGCACGACCGTGTAGCAGTATACCCCTACCGGTGTCCTGAACCATGTATGCTTCTCATCATCGGGAAACATCTTAATTTAATTGTAACCCGAGAAATCGTCCACGAAGGACATGCGCTCGAAGCCGCATGTATTATCGCTCGAAGCCGCATATGTTATCGCCCAGCAGCAAACCGTATGTGATCGAAATAGAAAAGTCATCTTTTGGGCATGCCGCATTCAGATCACGAAAGTCTATGCAGATTCAAATCTTTCCATTTTTCTTGATGACCGACACGATATTGGCCACCCAATCGGGATATTGTTCCTCGCGAATGAAGCCACTAGCTATCAGTTTATTTACTTCAGCTTCGATGGCGCTCATAATATTCGGATGGAACTGCCGTTGCTGCTGTTGTTGTAAGGACGCTTTTCCCTGTCATCAGTGCTGGGAATTTGTATTCCCAGTAGTCGGACGTCCTTTACTTTTCTCTCAACACCGACAACATTTATGATGAATGTCGTCCAGTCTTTGAACTGGGTGTCACCCATCCAGAGCCTAACTGCCAGAAGTAGATTCTTTCGACACATGTCCATCAGCGTGGATTCAAGATTACCCGGGGATAACTTCAGCACGACTTGCCTGTAACATTCGATGTATTCCCGTATATGCTTTTTTTCTTTTTGTATGATGTCCAGCAAGGAGGACATCGTCATATCACATCCCCCGTCATAGAATCGGGCAAGGAAGAGACTTTTATGATCGTCAAATGATGATATATAATTATCCTGGAGGCTATAGAACCAATCGAAGGCCACCATAGACAATGGCCCGACAAAGATCTTGGTGAGAAGAGCGTCAATGCGGGGTAGATGCCATATTGTCATCTCAAATTAGCTCAAGTACTGACTAGGAGACTTCTTCTCCTCAAATGGATTTAAGTTGAAGGGCTTGTATTTAGGTGGATAGGGCACATCTCTCCACTCAAGGGGATATGGTTATCGAATCCTGAGCTCGCATAGTGAGTCTCGATTATCCATTGAGTCCAAGCGGGCTCACAGTTCTCGTACCCCCGTATTGCTTTCCGAGCCTCATCTACTACAGAAGGAGTAGATAATCCGGGCCTAATATGATCACCATTGACGGGCAGAGCCGTGGCGTTTGAATCTCCATTTGTCCCAAGATCTTGACTAGCTTGTCCCGAGGTTCTTGGTGGCTGTGAGCCCATCTTTGCCTTGATCTCCAGCATTGTCCCAAGGCTTGCATCGACGCACTCATGGTGTGCATCAAAGCCTCGAGAGTCTCGAGGCACTGTCGATTGCTGGGGGCCTCATGATCATCCCCTACCATGTACACTATTCTTATATGGGAGGAAGTAGATGGAACAGTAGACGTCGTACTTTTTGCCTCAGACTCTTGCAGCAAATAGTCCTCGAATAAAGTTGTGTCATATCCTCTTTGGACTCAGAGAGAACACTACCCCCAGCATAGGAAGATGTGTCTTCCTGGTGAGGGTGACTACCCCCAGGGATCTCGACATCTGTTCCTTGGGAATCGTTGTCCCCTCGGAATGTCGGGTTGTCATAGAGTTCTGGGGGATTGCTACCCCCATCTTGTAGAATCACTAGGGGTCTTGAGGAAGAGCCACCCCCAGCAGCTGACAGTTTCTTCTTGGAGCGGGTGCCCTGAAAAACTTCTTGTGAATGTACCGCTGCATGTCCTCCTTGGGCCCGCCTTCTCGATACGCTGGCCGAAAGTGAGGGGTTTGAGGCACTAGACTTTCGACCTCTTCTTGTGGAAGGAGACTTCTAAGCGGAATAGCATGAGGCGAAGGGCAGCTCCTCCTCCTCTGGTAATTGCACCTATTTTTTGGGATGCTGCCGGGTAGACGCCTTTGGTTGCAGCCGTTGGAACACCGACTGCCTGTTTGTTGGCACTATTATTTTAGCATAGCAGCAGCTGATGATGATGTTGGCACAGGGTGTCTTGAAGGGGATACCTCATATGCCATGGTTGCTTTCGTCACTTTGCGCTTGTGGTTGATCATGTTGCGCAAATCAAGTGAGGGTTGATCCACTTTTACACCATCTTTATGAGCACGGCTAGACCGAGCACATGGGTGTGTAGGTGTTATCTTTGCTCCCTGTCCTGGGGTTCGTACAAGAACTCTCTCCAAGTTGTTAATGGAAGACTTTCGAGACCGCCATGTCTGTTTGACACTGTAGGCTGGACGCATGGGTCGGTCTTGTATAACTTTCTTTCAGGGGCTCGCATAACAGTTAGCGGAGCCTGCTGATGGTCGATCGTATGAGAAGTTGCTTGAGCTTGGTGAGCTCGCACTGACCTAGACTTCTTTGACCTGGCATATACCGGTGCATAGTATGAAGAGTCCAAGTTCACATCCTCCCCTTTCTCAGCAAGGAGCATAAAGTCAGCGCTGCGTGATATTCGGTCAAAGACGAAGGTTCTGCTACTATGCTGGCCGCATATGGTCATTTGCCTGTGGCCGACGGTCGATGTCGCATGTGGACTTTTGCCTACGGTTGCCGACTTATACGGCTTCTGCTATGGCCGTATGGAACACGTCTCAGCACCCGAACTTCTGGCATCATAGTATTTTCTTTTGCTAGAGTTTGGGCGCTGAGCACCTTTCCCGACTGCCGCATGGACAGGGTCAGCCTGGGTGGACACATGATGTGTGTCTGCGGCAACAGGGAGAGAAGTGAAGAGTGCATTCTCCGCAGTTGGGTGAGGCACATCGGCCTATGCTACTCATGTCCTATGGGTCTTCTTAGGCTTTGCTTACCTTGGAGAAGGACTCACGCTGTCCCTGGAGAGCATGTTCTCGAATTCTTGCTGGTCGAAGCATACCACCAGCGTCCTCTAGGTTGAACCCAGCTTGGCCGCATTGGACTACATCACGACCTTCTCATCAGTGGAGAAGTTGGTCCCCAGCAGAGTCATCATCTTGTCTGTCATTGCAAGTTTTGAACGTTGAAATAAGAAACAAAGAAGTACAACGAGATCCTAAGCAAAAAATCTAAGTACAATGTTTTGATCTGGGTAGTGACGATGGAGCTTGAGCGCGACAGCGTCTCCTTTACTCCGTTGATGGTATGATGAGGGAATGAGGATGCTCTCTTCTCTTCTCTCTCCTGAGCTTGTGTGCAAGTACGTAGCAGAATGGATCCAGGGTATAGGGCATGCTACCCTTGCTATTTATAGCCATCCTGTTGACGGGCTATAGGTGCCGTATATGTCACTATTTGGTGGCCGCATAGGACTCCTTCAATAGAATGTAGTTATAGCTATAGTCGCATGCCACGGACAGGCTGTCACATGGTCTTGGTTATGATATATTGTTGAAGAGATCTCGTGGTTGTTGCGTGCGTGACTTGGTCAGCTGGACACATAGTCAGCACTGATTGTGCGAGAAATTATCTTTAGTTGTAACAGAAAGATCCTGCAAGTTGAGAGCCGCATAATATCTTGGCCGCATATCGTCGTGGATGCATACGTGCTCTCATTTGGCCTTGGTCGTATAGAAACTCTGGCCGTATGGCATTGTGGCCGTATACGTGCTCTCATTTGGCCTTGGTCGGATGGACACTCTGGCCGCATGTTAACGAGGCCGCTTGGGTATGTAGCCTCATGCAAGCTCTCGTCTGGCCTTAGTCGGATGGACACTCTGGCCGCATGATGACGAGGCCGCATGGGAAGTGGCCACATATGAATGGACACGTGATATGGCACGTCTATCGAGGCCATCAATGAGTTGATGTGACTTTTTGTCTTTTTTGAGCCGTCATCTTCACGAGTCTCGAAGCGTCTCAGTGTGACGAGTGACGTGTCATAGTCTGACAGTCATCGAATATTGTGCCAGGGGGATTTTATGCAGCCTCCCTGCTCTGTGGTCGTTCAGGCCGCATAGAGTATACTATGCGTCTTCTAGATCTTTGCTTAATCAGGCCGCGTATGGCTTCTCTGCGACTTGGTTGTTCAAGCCGCATATGACTTCTCTGGGGCTTGGTTGTTCGGGCCGCATATGACTTCTCTGCGGCTTGGTTTCATTTTTGAGGGGACATGACCTCTATGCGGCCTGCATAATTTTTCATGCTTTTACAATATTATGTACTTGAACAAAAAAATGAAATTGTCAACGGGGAAGGAGTATACATAGGCTTAATGAACTTTTTCATCGAGTGAGTTAGACGCCAATGTAGAACCAATTAGTTAACTAAACTGACAGATAACTTCGCCTCCCCCCAACCATCACCCCGATCGTAGTAGGCATAAGATGATTAGGATTATTACATTGGACATGCTATTATTCTCTCTTTCCATCTCTTTCTTACATTAGTAAATCATGTAGCTTAGAGAGGAGAGCAGTTTCTGCCCAAATCTTTCCTTGGCCTCTTTGTCAAAGGGTTCATCTCCCAAGTACATATGGAAGTAGGCTCTGCACAGCAGCTCGCTCTCCACCTTGCTTATGATCTCCTCCTTTACTGCACATGTCGAACTTTGAAATCAGAACAAAAAGTCACGATATCACTTTAGCGACGAATCAGCAAGCTATTCTTGTTACAACGAATGTTGCAGAAAATAAATATTTGTTACAACTTTTGTCACAATAAGTGAGACAAGTCAAAGTGAAGCAAACCACTGGAATTGATGTAGATACTGCAATAAAAATAATAGCAGCTTAAAAATTTAGCAGTGTTTCATTACTTGCCTTTAGTCTGAAGGATATTTCCAGGGAGCCTGGTGATCTCAAAAACCGATCCAGACGACAGTTTCATGCTATCTTTCGCGTTCGCCATCATCCTGTAAGCATCAAGTTAAGCTCGGATTATCAGTATAAGTCATCTATATAATTTGAAGTTTCACTATAGGCTATTTGATTTTACTCTCATGTTAGATTAGGTATATTGATATTACACCATTTTAGATCAAAAGTTGAGAATATCTTCCTGAAAGTGTCATTAAATTTTTTGAAAGTATCGTTAAAAGTTTTGAAAGTGTCGTTAATAAAATTTTAACGACACTTTCAGGAAGATATTCTTAACTTTTGATCTAACAGGAGGGTAATATCAATATACCTAATCTAACAGGGGAGTAAAATCAAATAGCCCTTCACTATATTGCAATAAGAGATGAAAATACAAATAGAGAAATGAAATGTCATGCTAACAACGTTTCAGTCTGTTGGGTATTTTAATTCTGTATTTTTAATTTTGACAAATTTTATTCTCTCAATGCAATATACTAAAATTTTCTATTTTCTGTGTTAAAATTTCTGCATCTATAATGAGTGCATGCATGTGGTTAAAAGTCCTTATATATACTTATTGACGAGCTCATCGTCTCTCCGACCGCCGTTGAGTTTCTTGACAGACCCTCCGATACCCTCGCCCATGTTCTTCCTGACAAGGCTCATGGAGAGGCCTCCGAAGACTATGACCAGCCTCACCGTCATCTCGACGCCGCTATTGATTACTGCATCATATAGCTCCTGCGTAGGCTTCGGCGGGGACTTTAAGAATTTTTTTGTGACAATTTCCTTCAGCTTACCATTGTCAGCATATATCCCTGTTTAAAGATGAATATATATATATATATATATATATATATATATATATATATATATATATATATATATATATATATCAAAAAGAACATAAATTTGATATTCTTCATTCAAAATATGAATAATATTTGACTTGGATCTATATACATTACAATCTCAGCAACCTGACTCTAATCTATGTAAATTTTGGAACAGTGACCGAAGTTGTCTGTCACTAAAACATTGCTAGATACAGAGCCGATCTTGAGTTCATGGGGGCCCTAGAATAATTTTCAAAATGCATCCCCCATATATAATGTGAAAAAAAAAAAAATTAAAAAACTGAAAAAATAATAAATTAAAAAAAATTGCCATCAAGACTGAACACCTCTAGTATGCAAGTCTAACATATTAACCACAACGCCATAATTATTTTATGTTAAGAGAAGCCCATGGTTTATACTAGTTCATTTTATATACAAAATTATATATATATATATATATATATATATATATATATATATATATATATATATATATATATATATATATATATATATATATATATATATATATATATATATATATATATATATATATATATATATATATATATATACTGGGGTTTGCGGTGGATGGGGGCGATCCTGGGACGACGGCCTCGGTAGCGCTTCCGGAAGCGGATAAAGGAGATGCCAAGGAGGAAAGCAATGGGGATCCGACAATCAGGATAGCTGGAGGGGGGTGGACAACGGTGGAGAGAATGAGGCATCCGGACCCTGCTACTCGGCGGATTCAGATGGAACGAAGAGAAACCAATGGCATGAAGGGCATGGGGGCAGAGAGGCAGACCTAATCAGTATCAAGAACAGAGAGGAGGGAGTTGGAAGCGTAAGGAGATTTTCTAGGAAGGAACCAATACTAATAGGAAGTGGGCAAAGAAAGGAGTCGTGGATCGACGAGAGGGAGTCAACCGATCCCCGACGGTAAGGAAAAGGCCAACACATGGGCTTCCTAGTCAGCAGTGGCCTTAGGAATCAACGTGGGGGTCGAAAGCAAAACCAGTGGCATGGGTTGACTTATACAAACCAACGGAGGTGGAGGAAGAGGTAGAGTTACAGTATGTTGAACCAACCATCATTAACGGGAGGAAGGTGGTAGAGATTACAAAAGAAGACATCGAAGAAAGTATTGAATATTGGAGGAATACCCTTATGCTATACGTCATAGGTAATAAACTATTCTACGGACAGTTGAGGGCATATGAACCTCGTATTTGGAGACCAAAAGGTGATATGGAATTTTTTTCTTGTGAGAATTGTTTCTACTTTATCAAGTTCTCACTAGAGGAAGATCTAGAAAGGATAATGGGAGGAGGTCCGTGGACGTTTGATGGTCGTTTGGTTATTTTAAAACGATGGCTCCCGGAATCAAATTTTGAGAAGGACAGGTTTACAACGGTCCCAGTATGGATTCGACTGCCTTGGTTATCGCCACAACTTTGGAATGTACCATCGATAATAAAGATAGCTAGTATGGCGGGTAAGCCTATAAAAGCGGATATCCCTACAACACGGAGAAAGCTATTATCATATGCCCGAGTATTTGTCGAGATAGATGCGTCAAGTGATCTACCTAGACAAATAGAAGTCTTCCTCCCTAATAAAGAATGGATAAAATAGAACATTGATTATGAGTGGGTGCCTTCGTCATGCACGAAGTGTAGGTGTTTTGGCCTTATGAAAGAGCACTGCAGAGATATAGAAGAGGTTAATATCGAGAAACCAGAGGGGGGGCCTCATCTATATGAAAGTGAGCAAGTTATTAGCAATCAGGACTGGCCAGATAAAATCATTGATCAAGAAAATAATATGGTAATAGAACTTAAGCATGGAGGACAGGAGGTCATATATAGGCACGAGCAAAGAAACATATTATACCATCCTGGGGAAGCGGCAAGAGCCAAAAAAGAACTATGCTGAAGAAGTATGATAGGAGAAGGCCATAATGGTGTATGAGGAGGGTCTACAATCGAGCATAGGCCATATGGGGTTCATGGAGAGTCTAGCACAAGCGGATCCTGTGGAGGTAGTTAAGGGGAGTAAGTGTTCAAAGGTGAACAAAGTGGCTCATGGAGAGAGGCGTGGAAACACAACAACATGAGACAAAGGGAATTTTATCGGTATGAAGGTCAGCCTTGTTCAGGGAGAATCACTGACAGCAGATAATCCCAAATGGGTGGCACTTCAGAATAATCCAACGTCTCCAATGGGAGTAACCACACTACAGAGGGAGAGAGATGAAGTAATGGCCGACTCTACTTGTTCGGGGGAGGCTAGGGATCTATAATGGACAACAATATGAGTTTTTAATGACATTTCTAACTTGGAATGTCAGAGGGGCCAACTATATTGGCCGATGGAAGGAGATACATAATGTTATTAGAAAGCATAAATGCTCGATTGTATCAATTATTGAGAGTAAGATTAAATCAGTAGACGGATTAGTTCAGCGTATTCCTTCTAAGTGGGGGTCTGCCCATAATCTTAGTATCTGAGGGGTAGCAGGGATTTGGGTATTATGGGATGAGAGAGGCTGGACGGGTCGAGTGTGGTTATGTCCGAATAAATGATAGTCATCGACTTTAAGAATGCAGGGGGCTTGCAATTGACTATAGGAGCTATATATAGTCATAATGACTGGAGTAAAAGATTCCAACTGTGGAAGGATATTATCAAGGTGGTGGCGGCTGACATTGGAGATGCTCTTCTCCTAGTGTTGTGTATGGACTTCAACGCTATGCTAGCGGCTTCCAAGAAGCAAAGGGGTCGACAAATTCCTGATAAAATACTCGCTGATTTCCAAAACTGCCTATTGGGTCAGGTTTACATTGCCTATCGAGAGAAGGCTGTTTGTGGACGTGGAATAATAGTAGTGCGCAGAATAGAGTTGTTTGTCAACTTGATCGAGCTCTTTGCAATAATAGATGGCTTGAAGTGCTTCCTCTTGTGAAAGCGGAGGGATTACAAAGTAGTACTAGTGATCACTCCCCAATCCTTATCAAGTTAGTACTTGCGGAGTCTACTCGGAGGCGACCGTTCAGATATTGCAACTCCTGGGCGGCTATGCCGGGATACAGTAAAGCGGCAAACCGAGGTCTGGAGGCTAATATAACAGGTAGTGTGCAGTTCCGATTAGTGCAAATACTGAAGAGGGTGAAAGGGGAATTACGCGTTCGGAATAAGACTAGGCCGGTCTCGAATCTGGCGGCCAAGGAGTGTCAACTTCAGGCCGTGCAAGAAAAACTTCAGGCAGCGCCTATGGACCCAGAAGATGCAAACATGGAAGGTCATTTGAGGGCGGAGGTTCGTCAGCTAAGATTCTTGGAAGAAATTCAGCTACAGCAGCGTACAAAGTGCCTTTGGTTGAAGGATGTGGACCGGTGCTCCAAATACTTCTACACTACCATTCGAGCTTGTCAACAAAGCAATAGGGTCTCAAACCTTTTGAATGAGGACGGCAACAAAATTACAGAGGATGTTCATATTCAACAAGAAGCAATCTATTTCTACCAAGGGTTATATAACCAGGCAGATTACCGATCAGTTTTTTCGGAGATAATTTTTAAGCGCATAGTAACGGATGAGGGAAACTCAATCCTGCGAAGAAGAGTAACTATGGAGGAGATTACGAAGATTGTGCAACTTGCTGATCCAAACAAAACTCCAGGTCCATATGGGTTTAATGCAATATTCTACAAAAAGCACTGGGAGCAACTCAAGTGGCGTGTCATTCAAGTCGTCGATGAGTTTTTAGCAACTGGAAGACTACTCAAAGAAATGAATCACACGTTTCTTACACTGGTGCCAAAGAAAGAGGGCACGGTGGTACTAGGCGACTTTAGACCGATTGCCTGTTGTAATTTTTCATATAAAATTATTACTCATTTAATATATGTGGATGTAGGAGATTATGAAGGGCCTTATATCTCAGAACCAGTATGCATTCATCAAGGGTAGATCCATTGCCGACAACTGTTTACTCGCTCATGAGCTGGTCATGGATTTCAACAAGCCGGGAGGAAGGAAATGGTGCATCAAGCTTGACCTACGGAAGGCCTATGATATGGTGAACAGAAAATTTGTATGCGAAGTCATGTGAAGCATGGGGTTTGATAGGTGGTGGATGGACCGAGTGGAGGAATGCATATCTATACTGACATTCTCCATACTCATCAAGGGGCAACCACATGGTTATTTCGGGAGAAATCGAGGCTTACGTTAAGGTGATCCGCTTTCTCCGTATTTATTTACCTTGGTCATGAAATATTTTACTTGTATGATGGACATTGTTGTGCTACGTAAGGAGATTACTCCATTATTCATGCGAGCCTCCCCTAGTGTATCGCACCTCATCTATGTTGATGATCTCCTAGTCTTTCTGGAGCCATCAGCAAGGAGTGTGGAAGTGCTTAATCAACTAATAGAAGATTTCGGTTCCTCGTCCAGATTGCAGCTTAATAGAGATAAGTCCCAATTATTTTTTAATAATACTTGTCCTTCAAAGGAAGAGGGACGCGGATTGTGCATGCCTTATCCGATATGTACATAAGAGACTCGAGGGTTGGCAGGCCAACTCTTATCGTTTGGTGGGGCGAATCGAATTGGTTCGGTCCACCATCCTGGCAATTATAGCTTATTGGTTGCAAGCAGTGATTATACCAACATGACAATCCAGAAAATAGAGAAATTATGCGCCAACTTCGTCTAGAAGGGAGGAGTGCACACGATAGTATGGGAGGAACTGTGCAAGGTGAAAGATGAAGGTGGCATTGGACTGATGTCACTAAAGGTACTGAGGGAAGTTGCTATGTTAAAACTTGCATGACGATTTCTTGAAGGCAATTCCTTGTGGGCTAAATGGGTTGATAGCATGTATGTTCCAAGTAAAAAATTTTGGGAAATGGAGAGTAATAATAACTACTCAGTAACATTCAAAATGATACTTAAGCAAAGAGCAAATATTAAGCAATGCACCACGCGGGTGATATGCAATGGGTTTGCGAAGAGTATTTGGTTTGATCCTTGGTTGAATCATGAGAGCTTGATTGACCGGCTTGGCTGGCCTACATTTGAATTACTTGGGACGGAGTGTACTCTAAATGTGTTCATTATCAATGGAAGATGGAAGGTAGTGGATAGACACCTACAGCTTTGGTTTGGAGATGAGATAGAACTCATACAAATAGACAAGGAAGGGGCAGCGGATCATTTGAGTTGGGCAGGGACGACTAGTGGGAAGTTATGCCACAAATGGACTTATGATCACATCCGGCCGAAGTTCCCTAAGGTGGAGTGGTCGGAATGAGTATGGATGAAGGGAGCTGCCAAAAAGATGGAACTGTGCATGTTCAAGGCAACTAGAGATAGGTTACTAACCAAGGAATGATTGTCCAAGTTCAGTATTCAGATTACTAATGACCTATGTGTGATCTGCGATAGGGAGAAAGAAACTCGGGACCATCTGCTATTTCAATGTCCTTTCTCTCAGTTGGTTTGGCAAAGGTGCCGACCTCAGATGCAGCTACCCATTAGAGGTGCAGTTGGACTTCAGGTTGTGTGTGAGGAGATCAAAGCTTTGGAAGGCAAGGGAATGCGGGTATACCGACATGTGAAAATTAAATTATTATCGACAGTCTGACATGTATGGCGGGAGAGGAATCGCAAAATTTTTGAAGGAAAAGCCACCACGCTAGCGGGAGTTATTAATAATATTGGCAGTGATACTAAATGTATGATAGATACCTCTTAGTGGGGTTATTGAGTTACACTAAGAGTGTAAGAATGTAAGTTTTGTTCCTATATCAATAAAGTACATTTTCTTCAAAATATATATATATATATATATATATATATATATATATATATATATACTTTAAAATTAATTTTTTGGACTCTTCTGGATAGTGGTATATGGACGGACGTCTTGGCTGCCCTGCATCAGGGCCGGCCCTGGCTTGATACATTGTGACGCTTTAGCGACGTACTAGATGACAGATGAGGATATATGTTTCATATATATATATATATATATATATATATATATATATATATATATATATATTTCGTGGCAATTTCGTTCCTTGTCAGTCACTGACCAGTGACTGTTCTTGTTCCTTCGCTATTTTGCTAGTGTATTGACAATTTTAAGGATCATTGACGGATTTTACGATCATTGGTACCAAGTTTTCTTCTAGTTAAGAGTTTCAAGCAACTGAATCAGACGTAGCCAAAACCAAAAACCTATTTTGAAATGAAATATCAGTCAGGCTCTAATGATATAGTTATATATCTGATCCCTGTTCACAGGTGATTAATCCATGTTAATTAATTTGATCATCAATAAGATATTTGACTATACATACCAATTTTTATTTTATTTTTACTTTTTTTTGTTAAATTACTAATTTCGCTACAGCGAAGAACTACTGCCTGAAAATTCAGATCTTTCCGTCGATCACTAACTAAGGTTGTTTTTTTATTAATATTCAAAACGTCCAAATTCATTAGCCCTTTATTGCTATTAAATCTGTGGGCCTTCAATTCTATTTAAATCCATTTATTCTCTTAATTAGTGTGGGTGGTTTTATATATTGGTTTATCTCCATTTTCTCCATAGACTTTCCCTTAGACATTTCTCTCTCCTTCTTATCTCTTTCCACACATAAACTATAAATCAAGATTCTATCCTCTCCTTTTCATCTTTTCTCTCCTCTGTACAACGTTAAGTTCGGATCGTTTTTTTTGAAACTGTATACAGTGAAAGCTGGTAGCAATAAGATTTTACCTCTAAAAAAATTCGAAAAAAAATATACAAATAGATCTCGAATAATATCTTAGAATAATATTTCATACATAACTTTTTCATAGACGACCGCTAACTCTAATCCTTTGTTATTTTGTGTAAAGAAAACAAATTTTTTTTCCAACATAAGGTTCTCAAGTCCTCATCGTTATGTGGGTCTTACAACATGGATGTGGGTGGAAAATGATGGAATTTTTTTTTTTCAAAACAACAGAAGTAAAAGGGGTCGACGAGTTCCAGGCGAAGTCGAGCTCGAGCTCGGGGAGTCGCCGACGAGTTCCAGACGAGGCCGAGCTCGAGGAACTGTCGATGACATCGGCACCACCATCCAGTCAACAACCATGGAGCTTGACGACCCGCTGGAGGTTCACGAGCTCAACGATAGGAGGTCGACTCCACGCGACGGCCTGGTGGGAGGTTGAGGGGAAGAAGACACCACTTTTTCTTTTTTTGTAGAGATGAATATGTGATGTAGTCGGTGTTAGCTGTGTTGTGTTGTGCTCCTTAATTAATATATTAATTAGTATTAACATTTGTTGTTGTTGTTGTTGATGTGGTGGAGGTGGTGGTGTAATTAATTAGATAAATATCTAATATGTTAATCAATTCGATAAATAATCTCAAAAAAGATTTATATTAATTATGTTAATTAAAGGTTGCTAATATAATTAATGGTATAATTATGTTAATTTATTATTCAATGAGAGATAATATTTACATAATTAATATAATTAATGGGTTTTTTTTAAGTATGTTAATTAATTAGATAAATAATCTCAAAAAAGATTTATACTAATTACATAATTAATTATAATCAAATTTTTTTATTAAATTAATTATTATAATTTTATTACTATAACAACTTCCTCGCTTTTCGCTTCTCACTTTCTTATCATAACCAAACACATTTGTCCCCTACTAGGGGGACAAGAAAGTGCATGAATTTCTATCCACTTTCCTCATTGAAAGTCCAAATTCAAATCCACATCCACTTTCTGTTTACCAAACAGTCCCTTACGGTAAAGTAGAACGAAGTAAAAAAAAATTTGTTTGAGTGATTTGAAAAAGTGACTGTTAGAAGTGAAAAATTCTAAAATATGATGTTTGGTTGGTCGTTGAGGTGGATGGAGAATTGAACTTTGGCTGAAGTGACATAAATAGTAAATCTTACTTTTGTTAAAGTAGAGAGAAAGTGGTCCTCTAAGGAAAGATGAATTCTCACTTTCGTACTCCACTTCCGAGAAGAAGCTCCGATGTTAAAACTCCTAATTCATGAAAATAAATCTTATCTACAAATCCTCCAACCAAACACGAGGAATAGTCTATTTTTTTTTATTTTGGCCATTTTCGCACTCCAGATCTGCGAACCAAACAGTTCCTTGGTATAATTGATTGCAAACATATGTATGAACACGTACCGAAGGCGTATATGTTGACACTGATGGCAAGCACCTTCTTCTTCCTCAGCCCGATGGCGTTGAGCTGCTTGCCATCGACGAGCTCAGCAGGGAAGGAAAAGCCGGTCTTCGGCTCCACCTCCATCTTCACATTCTCCTCTTCATCCGCTTTGTCCTTCCCTCCCTCCATTGTCTTCTTCCTCGTTCCTCCTTCGACCTCCTCGGCGACCCTCCTCGCTTCCACTTCCTTGATCGGACCAGCCATGTTTTTTTTTTTTTTTTTCTCTTTCTGTTGCAAGCTATAGATTGAGCTTTCGATCAGATGTGTTGGAGAACTTATATGACGGTTGTGAAACTCAAGTGGACAGTGGTGAGCTGTGGGAGTTGAAAGAGTTGGTAAGAAAATTAAGATCGGCTCAACCTAAAGTTATGTAGCCATCTACTTATGCGGACCCCTTTAAATGCATGGCGGGCTCTAGTACGCTGAGAATAGGTTGTGCACCCGTGTCCGTGTCTGCTTTTTCTCCCCGATACCTAACAGGTAGATTTGGGAATTATCCGATCCCTCTCCAGCCCAACTTTCCCACATCTAAACTGTCTAATTCTATGATATGTTTATGTTATTACTTCCCAACTAAACAAATTTGAATGCTAAGTTCTTGCCAAAAGTGTTTGAGTGGAAGGTTAAGTAGAAAAAAGATGGTTAACAACTAACAAGACCAGTGACGACCAGGGCCGGGCCGGGACGGTCCGAAGGATTGGATTATTCTATCCGTAACTTCTTCTTCTTTTTTGTTCCTTGATTCTATTGTGGGCTGGTCCTGGCGGGTCTTTTCCGATCCTAATCTTTGGTGGGATCACGTCGAATCTGAAAAGTTGTTCTAGCTAGCAGAGAGGGTTGTCCAAATCATAAGTCTTGTCCGACTTATTCCAGAACCGACCCTCGTGATGACATCAGGAACTGGCTGCCAAAGGACCACTACTTTTTGAGTCTGTTAGTTATGTAAGTTTATTTGAGTAGGTATTGATCAAGAATGAGAAATTATATTCCAAGCAAACCACGCGTGGGACATGCCAAAAGTTGCAAATGTGTCATCGTTTCAACACACGTCAGTGTTCTTGTTACACGCGAGCTGGAGAAAGAACCACATGTCGAGAAAACCTTTGGTCATCGATTAGTTGCAGAATTGCAGTCCAAATTTCAACCCATAACTTCCTAGGAGCACAAGCTATCCACAAATTTTGCAATCATCCGATAAAAGGAATCAAAGTATATCAAATCTGACAGTCGACAAAGGCTTAGGTGATCCACTTTAAATCCAGTGACCCGCGACAACGAGCACCGATGACGAGTCCATCGATCGATCACATCCCTTGCTGGGAAGAGAAGTTGGACGTAGGAGGAGAATTTGTGAATTTCGATTTTGGTTGTTTTTCTCTTCCGTGCGAATGGTGGTTTATCGAGCGCGAGAGAGGGAAAAAAACACATAACAATTATATGGCAGAACTAAATAACAAATAATAATAAAAAGTTAGAAAATTATCTTTATATCTCTGGTCCAATCTGCGGTGCGCAAACGTGCTAAGTGCACGATTAATAAATGCACATCCGCTCGTGAGTTGAACGAAATTTAGTATATTTTTCAAAAAAAAATCCACTTACCCAATAAAGTTGATAAATTACTTTAAACAAAGTAGAGTACTGTATCATATCCGATATTAGACTAAAATGAAAGGAATCCTTGTTGAACCACATAACACATATGTGTTTCTTTAAACAAACAACAAAACGAACATAACGAACCTGACAATTGTAGCATTATATCACAGAGCTTATTACTGATATTGATAGCAAAGCACATGACTGCAACAAAATTGTGTAAAAAAATCAATCAACAAGGATGTAAATGCATATAAAACAAGAAAAAATATCTATCGTATGTAAACCAATCGAAAATGATAACTACTAATTCATTTAATTTCAAAACTACTAAAAAATAACATAAAATATACTTAAAATGATGCCTAAAAGTATAAAAATATATTTTCTAAAATATTAATAATTATTTAATTTTTGATACCAAAAATTCGATACGAAACCTCATACAGCCAATACTATCGATATCGTCGATCCCGATACTCATAGAAATGGTCCAATACCGATTCCGATACCGATATTGCGAACCTCATCATTAAACTTTAGTAATGTTTTAATTTTTCAGCTTCAAATATTGTTTCCTTTAATATAAAAAATTCATCAAATTCAAGATTATTCCACTTTTTTTTTGGTTTATTCCAATCATATTTCTGGCTGAATGTGATTATACATAATCACAATGCCTAATGATCCCAATATGATTATACATAATTCAAAGTTGAGACTTGATGCACAGGTCCTAGCCAAGGACGGATCCAGTATTGAAGTGGGGTGGGCTGACCAGTCCATACAAAAAAATTCACTCTTTTTTTTCTTTTTCTTTTCTTATATATTTTTTGATTTTTGATTTTTTTTATATAGGTTAGTCCACCTCTAGCTCACCCGAATCGGCTGTAGCTCACCCCAGCTTCAGGTTCTGGATTCGCCCCTGGTCCTAGCTGAGGGTTAGATAATGCATGGGCTTTTTGTATAACCCGAAAGGCCTGCTGACAGGCTCCATGTATACTAGAAGGGAGCAGGCAAGCAGTCACATGTCACTATTGGTGGTTGTCAATTGGCTCTTCTCTCCTCATGTGAGGTAGGGAGGGTGAGGAGAGCAAGTTGACAACCGCCATGCGGCGGTTATAAATGATTATGTTGATATGGTATGTTGGGTGTCATATTTAAGTATAGTATAAGCACATGGGAATATCCTGAGGACATATTTGGGATGCCAGAATATGTCACAGGATATTCCATTATGAGATTATTGTCATAATGATTGAGATCATTGTATTAATGACTGTAAGGCTATATAATGCCAATGAGACAATCAATAAAATCATCAACTAATTTCAACATGGTATCAGAGCCAAGTTTCCACAAATCCTAGCCGTCACCAAGTTTTCACCATCTCCTCCACCGAACTCTTCCACGCCCCCTTCTTCCCTTCTCCGCCCTTCGCAGGCCGCCCTTCGCTGTTGCTGCCCCGTCCCGCTACTGCTGCGGCTACTACTGCTGCTGCGGCTGCTGCGACTGCTGCTGCTGCTGCTGCAACGGCGGCTGTGACATGCGTGCTGCCGCCTCCTCCGCACCAGCACGAGACAGCGCCTAATAGGGATGCTTAGATCTGAAAAAAGGGGGGACATGTTCGGATCTAGGAGCGGACGACGAGGACGAGCGTGAGTCGTGGAGCAGACGTGACGTGATTGGATAGACGACGCATCGATGGAGGAGATCATCAAGAAGCTAGATTCTGCAGAGGTGGCGACGTTGATGAAGTTGTTGACGATGTCGGTCGGTGAGAACACGACACGAACGTCGCCGGAGTTGAAGCTTCCCTCCATCGATATGAAATTAGATGGATCAGCCACCTATCTGAGTTGGTCACGGCGGGTGAGAAGAACCCTCGCAGGAAAAATTATGGAGGGGTTCCTGACGGGCGAGACGACAGAGCCGGACGAGGGCTCGAAAAGACGCGATGATTGGAAGTCCACTCATATGGTGATCTACATCGGGCTTCTCAACTCCTTAGTCCAGTCTATTGCCGCCACAGTAGACGGTATTGAGATGGTGAAAGATGTGTGGGAGAAGTTGAAAAGTACCTATGATGGTGTGGGAACAACTTACGGGTCTTCCAGATAAAAGGGGAGATTGATGACACCGTACAGGGAGAGAAGACGGTGCATGAATATGCCACGAAGTTGGAGCGTCTGTGGTTGGATTATGATCACTCCTCAGATCGGGCGAGCTGCGGGAACCCTAAGTGTAAGGAGAGACAGGTGTGTCTGCATGAGAGGACGATGAAGTTCCTCAAAGGGCTGACTGCAGCTTTCGCACAGAGGACGGCCCTACTTCTGGCCCAACCAAAGATCCCTAGCCTTGAGGAGGCTATCTCAGCCATGATCCAGGAGGAGACACGCATCAGGCTGCAAGCCGGAACAGGTGGTCCCCCCGAAGCAAAGTCAGCACTAGCGATCACCAGCTCAGGTAACACAGGATCTAAGGGAGAGCCCTGACAGCATAACCGGCAGTGCTACAACTGTGGGAAGATGGGTCATTATAGGTATGCTTGTACCAAAAAACCTAGGAAGGGAGATTCAGGTGGTGGACGAGGACCATTCGGCGGACGAGGATATAATGGAGGACGTGGTCGTGGTCGAGGGGGTAGACGAGGCGGTCGAGGAGGTTATCGGGCGAACCTCCTGATATCAGAAGGGAACGGAGAAGCTGATGACACCTTTACCAGGCACCGGGAGACATGAGGAGTAGAACAGAGGAAGCGTCAACCTCATTCTTTGTTAGGGGCAACGCTGCCATGTATGTCCATCTATCATAAGGTACTGACGAATCACTTGCCCTTGCGTCTAACTCTTTCCTTAAATCATCAGACTGGATTATCGACTCGGGAGCATCTCGGCATGTGACGGGGAATGCTAGTGAGTTTTCTTCCTACACTCACCTAGCATCAGCAGACAACATTCAGACAGCTGATGGCACTTTTCAGCCAGTGGTCGGTAAGGGTACTGTTAATTGTACAGGTTCAGTAAGATTATCCAATGTTTTACATGCTCCATCCTTTCCAGTCAGTCTCTTGTCCATTAGTTCTATAATCCTCCAACTTAAATACATTATTTCTTTTGATATTCCTAAGGTGACCTTCCAGGAGAAAGGGACAGGACGAAGACTTGGGACTGGCACTTGGCATGAGGGACTATGGTACCTAGATCAAGAAGGACTGGACTCAGCATTGGTATCTATGGCAGAGAAGGCTGGCATGGAAGGACTACAGCAGAGGACTGAGGATACCTTGATACTCCATCATCGGAGGATGGGACATTCTTCCTTTGATACTCTAAGTAAGTTGTATCCAGAGATTTATGCAAAAACAAATAAAGAGAAATTAGTATGTGATGCGTACGAGTTAGGAAAACTTACTAGGAGCTCATATGTTGGCACGGGTCATAGGAGCACTTTTGCTTTTGAGGTAGTACATTCTGATGTCTGGGATCCATGTGCTACTAACACTATGAATGGTTATAAGTACTTTATTTCTTTCATTGAGTGTGCCTCTCGTGTTACCTGGTTATTTTGATGAAAAATAAGAATGATATACCTGCTTGTTTTCGGGATTTCCATAAGCATGTCTAGACTCAGTACAAAGCAGTTGTGAAGGTACTGAGGTCTGACAATGGAACGGAGTATACCAACAGGATGCTTGCAGAATATTTGTCAGTATACGGAATACAGCATCAGACCACCTGTGCATACACACCAGCACAAAATGGAGTTGCAGAAAAGAAAAACAGACACCTTCTGGAGGTCGCAAGAAGTATGATGATCGACATGAGTGTCCCACAGAGTCTGTGGGGGCATACAGTGTTGACAGCAGCTCAACTAATCAACAGGATGCCCTCGAAGGTCCTCGGATGGAAGTCCCCATGTGAGGTATTGCAAGGCAATAATAGTGGGATACTCCCACTGAAGGTGTTTGGGTGTGTGTGTTTAGTGAAGGACAACAGGCCATCAGTTGGAAAACTTGACCCTAGAGCGGTCAAATACATCTTCGTAGGCTACTCGGCGACCCAGAAGGGGTATGTGTGCTGGAGTCCAGTAGAGAAGAAGAAGTTTGTCAATATGGATATCCACTTTCGGGAGCATGAGCCATACTACCACCAGGATAGAACTTCACACAACACGCCTAATACTGCCAGTATTAGGCGAGAGGGGAAGATGGAGAACTTGGTGGTAACCGATTTAGAAGTTTGGCAAGGAGTCACGCAGAAGGGACAAGAAGGTGAAGGTGTTAGGCCTACGGCTCAGGGAGAGTTACTTACCTACAGTAGGAGAGAGAAGCAAACTGCAGGACCAGTACCGACAGTGCCAGTGCCAAGTCCCTTGCCTGTGTTCGTCCCAACTCCTGAGGCACCGACACCAACCCCCCTTCAGGTGATACCCCCTCCTTCACAAGATATCATTCCTCCTACTTCTACTCCTCCCACACCACTATCTGTACGGATGACCACTCGCAGCAATGCAGGAAATCCTCCAAACAAATATGGTTGGGGTATTGCTCAGTTTGTTTCTTATGACCATATCTCTTCTTCTCATGGAGCATTTATAGCATCTTTGGATAGTATTACTGTACCTAACAATTGGCAGGTTGCCAAGAACGATCCAAAGTGGAAGGTGGTAATGCACGAGGAGTTGGGAGCTCTGGAGAAGAACCACACTTGGGAGCTTGTGAGACTGCCAGAGGGAAAGAGAGCAGTTGGATGCAAGTGGGTCTTTACCGTGAAGCAGAACCCAGATGGACAGGTTGAGCGCTACAAAGCTCGACTAGTAGCCAAATGATACAGTCAGATGTACGGCATCGACTATGACGAGACATTTGCACCAATTGCAAAGATGAGCACTGGCAGGACTCTGATTTTTTTGGCAGCGAATGGTGGATGGAAGCTACACCAACTGGATGTGAAGAATACGTTTCTTCACGGAGATCTAGTGGAGGAGGTGTACATGGAGATACCACCAGGATTTGGCACCAATCAGACAGTAGGCAAGGTCTGCAGGTTGAAAAAGTTCCTCTATGGACTGAAGCAGTCTCCTCGAGCGTGGTTTGACAGATTCAGAAGGGCGATGATAGGGATTGGATATCAGCAGATCAATGCTGATCATACTGTGTTCTTCCGTCGGAGTGGAGGCCACATCACCATGCTTGCGGTGTATGTGGACGATATGATTATCACAGGAGATGATGAGGAGGAGATCGCCCAACTCAAAGGAAAGCTTGGCAAGGAATTCGAGGTAAAGGATCTCGGCCTTCTTCGGTACTTCCTTGGGATTGAGATTGCTCGAGAAGCAGAGGGGATTGTTCTCTCTCAAAGGAAGTATGCACTGGACCTTCTCACATAAACTGGGATGTTGGGGTGCAAACCTGTAGCGACACCAATAGATCAGAGGTTCAAGATTGATGCTGAGGCTGGAGAACCAGTTGATCGGGACAGATACCAGAGACTGGTTGGCAAGTTGATCTATTTGAGCCACACACGTCCTGATATCTGCTTTGCAGTAAGTGTGGTGAGCCGCTACATGCATGACCCACGGAAGGGTCATATGGATGCAGTGTACCAGATTCTGAGGTACTTGAAAGGTGCTCCCGGGAAGGGACTAATATTCAGGAAGAACAATCACGTGAGCATCGAGGGCTACTGTGATTCTGACTGGGCTAGTTGTGCTGATGACAGGAGGTCTACCTCGGGATATTTGTAATCCTCCTAATTTTTCAAGAATTTTTAATTTGGATTTTTTCACAATTTTCTGGAATTTTTTGGGATTTTTCTGTAATTAAAACCTAGATAATTGGTAATTAAATAATTTTTAATTACTGTTAAATAATATTAAAATATTATGAAAATAACATTTTATGGTGTAAAATGAAAAACTGGACATAGGGTAATTTTCTGTGAATTTATTGGACTCCGGAAGCATTTTTAAAGCCCTAAAAATAAATTAAAATTTAAACCAAAATAAACCCTGAATTGTACCCGGTTTATTTTAAATAAACCCGGTTTATTTCCTGAACCAAACCAAGGAAAACCGGTTTAACCGAACCAAACTTAAGTCCTTATTGGGTCGGATCCGGGCCCAAAACCCAGACCCGACCCGCTAACCCGACCCGCATTAATTATTAGCGAACCCGGGTCTAACCCGCTACTCGCTGACCCGACCCGACCCAAACCCGATACCCAAATCCTTACCGTAACCCTAAACCTAATTCGATTCTGAATACTATTCCGGCCGGCGGCAACACCTATAAAATTCCCCGTCGGCCGAAACCCTAACCCTAGTTCAGCCCCCTCTCCTCTGACCCACAGACTCCCGCTCCGCCGCCCGCAGCAACGCCCGCCCGCCTGAGCCCAGTGCAGCCGCCTCCTCCTTCTTCTACTACCCGTTCTTGCTCATCCTCCCCAGCCTGCAGCCTCCTCCGCCCGGACACCCCCGCAGCCCCGCGCCGGTCACAGCCTCCCCTCCCCGAGCGACTCCAAAGCGTCCCCTCCTCGGCTCCGCCCTAATCCGTTCCCCCTCGACCACCGACTCCCCTCGATCCCTCGCCATCACTCCTCTCCGCCTATCTCCTCCCCGTCGTCTCCCTCTCTCCACCTTCCTCCTCCCTCCATCTCTCCGCCGACGATCCCCCCACAGCCACCTTTGTTCTTCGACGACCTAGCTCCCCCTTCAGCAACCCTAGACCTCCCCACCTCCTTGCTCCGCCCTAGCTCCGACGACTCCGCCTCCGCCGTGTCCGCCGAGCAGCCCTGACCCGGACACAGCATCCTCTGACCCGGACACAGTAGCCCCTGACCCGGACACACTGGAAACCCTAGACCGGACACAGTTTTCCCGTGTCGCATCTCCTCTCGGACACGTGAAAATCGGCCTTCACGGAGCCCTGTTCAGGTAGCGTTTTCTCTCTCCTCGTTGACCCATTTTTGATTCCGTCAGTTGTGACGAGTAGGCTGTATGACCCTCTCGGTGCCTGTGCGACCCGCTCGGTGCATCGCGTCCTGTGGTGATCGCAAACCGCAATCCAAAATCAGGAAAACCAACACCTCATTTCACCCCGGAACTGAGTACGTCCCGCCAAACGGGACGACTTGGTCCACTCGATCTTTACCGAAACGTGCGCGCTGTCGATACGGACGTGTGGGATTTCGTAGAAGTTGATTTGGATGTGCGTGCACACCGAAATCAACGCGTATCTGCGAACACCGTCCCGTATCTGTCAGTTCTGGAACGCGTCGCAACTTTTTGTACACACGTCGGATCGAAACAAAACTTGTGCCATCGGACTCGTAGCAATACGCTGGTCCTGTGACCCAAGTTTGGTTCGATTCTGAGAACGTTGACAAAATTGCGTATCGTGGGCCCCACAGGCTCCACTTGACGGGCGATTTTGTGATCGGCTCATCGGAATCCAATTTTGGAAGTTCCGTTGGGTTCGTATCATCGTTCCTGACTTGTTGACACTAAGTTAGACAAATTTGGAGACCTTTAACCCTGACACGGTTTTCGGTGCAAAAGCGGCCCACATGTTGACCCCGCTTTGACCTAAAACTGTGATTTTTGCCCCTGTGTCCAAATTGGACCCAAGGGAAGGCGTTTCTAGCTGACTAATATTTTCTGGATCTGATGGTGATGTCTATTTCAGCAACCAGAGTACTGCCTGCAAATTCCGCTGAAGTCAGAGCTACAATTGGAGCCGGAACCCCAGGCAAGTGTACCTTGCCAAACTTGCAGTATATTGATTCATATTATTCTCTTGTTTTATTCTTGTGATTGTTGTGCATGCTTGACCTAGGACCGTTTGACTTACTTAGCGTCCGATTAATAGTCGGGTGCCAACACTGTACGTAGAGTTGTGTAATGTCATCTAGAGATGGACACCGAGACCCGATACATTCTCGTACTTGTCTTATCAAGTACATTATACCCAGGACACTTGACACTATTCATAAGACAGAATCTTCCTGAGATATTCATGGTAATTCTGTATAGGATACAGGTTTATGACATACACAGTTTACATGCTTAGACTTTATCCAGACGATGCATTAGATATGGTTTTGCGTGTCATGGACATGAGACGTAAGATTACATTGGGTGGGGAGAGATTTACCATACAAAAGACTGATTATATATATATAATAATTTAATGGAAGTGCCTTAGACTCTGGCAACAGAGCTGGGGTACCGTACTGGCCCTTCGAGAGAATACTACTATGGGTTTCTCCGACACTGATCCTGTAGTAGTCTCAGCCCGAGTATGACTAAAACTCTCACTTGCATATCACATAGATGGTTACATATTTTCCCTATTTATCTTATTTACTATTATACTGTATTTTGGCATGTCGATTTCTGTACCTTGTTACGTCCCTCTGAGGACCTGGTCCCCTGCCAGTTTTGCAGCATAGACCATTGTGGAGCCTGTCTGGAGTTGATGATGTGAGATCTACCCCGAGGTATACAGGACATGAGCATTAGCAGGAGCAGGAGCAGACACTGGAGTAGTACCAGATCCAGTAGACGAGTGACCTCTGCGGGTATCTTCTGAGTATATACTTTGTCCATACTCAGTATCTGCTGTGGTTATCTTTATTCTTGTATTTTGACAGTGTATCAGACTTGTTCTCGGATTGTTCTCCGAGACACTTCTATTGAGATCTGTTAGTTTATTTTATTTGCTTTTATTCTGGCATTTGATCTGTGATTATCTGTTGTGGATGAGATTAGTATAGACTGTGACTTGTATCATTGGACCTACTTATTGTTATATTACAGCTTAAGCGTGCCCCGATGGATCCATTAAATTGGGTTTGTCCATCGGTGTGTGCTGCTGGCTATTGTCACGCGTCCGGTCCCTCGGTATATTGGGACTGGGGCGTGACAATATTGCATATTTGTAGGAGGTAACTTGGTCTCCTGGAGGAGTAAGAAGCAGTCTGTGGTGGCCAGATCGATAGCTGAAGCAGAGTACAGAGCTATGGCATTGGGAGTTGCAGAGCTGCTATGGTTGAAGAATATACTGGTGGAGCTGAAGCTGAATCAAGGAGCCAAGATGACGTTATGGTGTGACAATCAGTCAGCTATTAGTATCGCCAATAATCTAGTACAGCATGACAGGACCAAACACATCGAGATTGATAGATTCTTCATCAAAGAGAAATTGGACAGTGGATTACTGGAGCTTGGCCATGTTCCAACCAGGGATCAAGTAGCAGATGGACTAACCAAGGGACTCGCCTCAGTGAGCATGATTAGAGGATGTGACAAGATGGGCTTAGTGAATATCTTTCACCCATCTTGAGGGGGAGTGTTGATATGGTATGTTGGGTGTCATATTTAAGTATAGTATAAGCACATGGGAATATCCCGAGGACATATTTGGGATGCCGGAATATGTCACAGGATATTCTATTATGAGATTATTGTCATAATGATTGAGATTATTGTATTAATGACTGTAAGGCTATATAATGCCAATGAGACAATCAATAAAATCATCAACTAATTTCAACAGATTACAATCTCATTTGGTTGTAAACTTGGCATTATTGATAATAAAAATGGGTTGGTAGATAGATTTCATCTAAATTAACAATACCAACTGTTTCTAGTATGGCTTTCTAGTTCTGCAATGTCCGCAAGATTGCGGGTCCAACCAGACTTGTTCGCAAGGGCAGAACCACTGGTGGGCTGGGGTGGGCCCCAGTTCATTTTTTTTCTATAAATGTCAGTCCATATCTAGTTTATTGTCCCAAATTTTATTCCACATAAATCCACAATAACCCACACTCCAGAAGTCCAACTCGTTTTTTAAATTCCTAGCTCCTCTCTCTCTCTCACTTTTTCGCGTTACAATGTAAAGCAATTTACACTGCAAATTGTCTCTTTCCCAAGCGCCCCCTCCTTCCCTCATCCTCTCTTCCCGTACGAACACTCCTCCCTCACTCAACCTTTCTTTTTATAACTCACATTCTCTCATCTTCTCTGCTTCATTTTCAACCGAGATCCTCCATCATAATCGAGACCGTACAATAGTCGTCGGACTGCAACGTCACTGAAGGAGGAGTTACAACAGCAGTGTTAAGCTCGGCTGCCGACACTTCCCTCGTCGTCCGAACCCCCGCACCCTCGACGAGTTCTGCCACATCGCGGATCCTCTGTTGATGGTGAAAGAGGATACCAAAGGTCCTTAGTGTTCGAATTTATGCCTAAAAGAGCCTATCCGGTAAACTAAATATATTTTTGCCAGTTTCCATTTTCTTTAGTTTGTTGGACACGGTTTTACATTGGCCAGATACGATATGGTATGGATACGATGCGATACAGGAGGCATGACTATACTGACACAACATTCATTTTGTTAAAAAAAAAAGTCAAGATATTTTAAGTTCATGCGTGGTTAACTAAAATTCTGACTCCGCCCTTGCTTGATCGTATGCCATAATCCATGTCATACACTGCAACTAGAATTCTAAATCAGAAGAACCAGTTCAAATCATATCCAGTAACAGAAAAGATTAGCTACTTAAGTTCCATCTTGCTAAGTCTTAAGTTTTCAGAATTACCAGCTAGAACAGAACTAGAGCTTGGTTAAATAGGGTGACAATTTGGGTCTTTCTGTTCATGGACCTGCATAAAAGCTACATAAAGCTTAGGATCAGGCCTAAAAATACGGTACCACGGCCATGAGCTACCATCAAATATGTAAAGTTTTCTATTAGGTAAATCTAAGATAGGTTGACATGAGTCAACTTCAACTACTCAGATCTAAACCAAACCAGAATTGGAACATTTGCTTCATGTGCTTTAAAATTCCACATCAGTTCCTGATAGATAAAATTCTAAATTTCTAATAGATCAACATACAAGAATATGTTACAAAATCAAATATAGTTTACCAGGGAAATATGCATTGCCCTTATTTCTGAATACTTACTTAATAATTAATTAATATAACATTACGTAATGTCTTAAGTTGATGAAACAAGTGAGAAAGGTAAATAACATTTTTTGATCTAATCCTCACCGATATCAAAGTTCTTGAAACTAATCAGATTATAGCACTTTTCAAATACTAGATTGTAAGCCAAAATTACGAAGATTATAACAACTGATGATATCACTTTCGATCAAATTTTGGGTCAGAATAGACCTCCACTAATTCAACTTAGCTCAACTTATGCTGTCCAATTTCAGGGAAAACAACTACAACCCTTCAAATTATCACGATTAACGAAAAGAGTAAACAATATTAGGCATGTGGACAAAAGCCCAAACGTCATGCTCATCTTAATGATCCATGGTCATCTCAAGCCATCTATGTGACCGCTATACGGAATACTATAGTAGTTTATATAGCATAACTGGCCTCGTATACGTCCTCATTCTCCATATTTTTGGTAGTGGAGTGTTACACTGATGGCTTCACTATTGAGTTTTATAGAGCTTATTGGACCACCATACCAAAAAGGATTCATAAGAATTGGACCAATAGTTGAATTACTTTTTATTTATCCCTAAGACAGATAATCCATATATTGTAGGTAACTTTAGGCTTATTTCCCTCTGCAATGTCTATTTCCATATTCTTTGTAAAGCTCTTGCTTACTATTTCAAATACTATATTCCTCTGGTTATCTCCAATGAGCAATTTGCGTTCATCAAAGCTCGGATTATCCAAGACAACATCCTCATAGCTCAGGAAATTGCCGACTCCATTTATTAAAACAAAGCTAAAACCCTTTTATAAATGATTAAAATCAACATCGAGAAAGCCTTCTAAAAAAAAATCATAGCCTACGATTCATCGATCCTAATTATTAATATCAAACTTTTGTTTTCTCAAATTCAGAAAGAGAAGGAATCGACAACAACTGGCCTGGCCGAACGAGACTGAATTCAATTTTGACCGGGTTTGACCGGATCAGACACGGACCAGTCCAGATAGAGAATTTGGTCAGGGCCATTCCGGGTTTAAAGAGTAGAATCCAAATCCATTACGGCCCACAACCCAAAAAAAAAGTGGTCGGACTGAACTGGACCGAGTCTGGGTTGGCCTTGGGTTAGCATGGTTTTTTTTTTGTGAATAAAAAGATCACAATATATTGGGCCTTAGTGGGTGCATGCGCGGAGGAGGGAGGGAGTTATGAGGTTTATGCTTTGAGTATTTGACTATATAAAAAAATAGAAGAAAAAAATTACGAGGACAAATTGTGTGCGTAGGGATGTGCACATACGGGTCAAATCGACCACATCGAACCTGACCAAATCATTTGGGTGCACAGCGGAAATAAACCCAAGAAATCAGATAACACCTCAGAGAAAGTTCACAACCACAAAGATAAGGATTTACGTGGTTCGAGCAAGATACCTACTTCCATGGACGAGAGTGATTCAATTCCACTATGAAGAAGAAAAAAAATTATAATTTCTCTCAACACTTCTCTCCTTCCATGGACCAAGATACCTACTTCCATAAAGTGACTGATGTGACAAGCCATAAAGTGTGTCAGAGAGAAAGACAAAACCAAAGAAGTAAGTGCCAACGGTTCAGAGCCATTCGTCCAAGAAAATAGTGGTCGTATGCTCTCGAGGCCACATGGGTGTCGGTGTCGCACGGGGTTTAATTCCGCATAGAGGTCCTTTGGACTTAGCTAATTTCTCATTCGTTCAGCGAGTTAAAACACAAAGAGTTCAAGGACACTTATGTAAATAAGCAATCATGCGTCCAACAAGATGGACACATGTTGTCAGTATGCGGCAAAAGTTTAGGCCGCATAACCCTCTCAGGCCATATGGCATTCTCAGCCGCAAATGCTCACTGGCCGCATGGGAACTTCGTCTTCTCCAACAGCAGGTTCAACCTTGGCGAAAAAGCTCCAAAAACTAAAATCTTGTTTTGTCCATAAAATCCTCATTTTAAGTGCAAATCGGGTGAACCAAAAGCCAAAATACTATAGATTGAAACCTCTATCATGTAGCAAAAACTGGTTTTTAAGGACACAAGTTTAATAGATCAAAACCAAGAAAAATTTATGAAAGTCATAAAACCCTAAGTTAGAAATATAGATATACACTAATCTATTCATTAAAACAGAAAAATTCAAGTACTAAAAGTGCTTAAAAACACATAATAAATATAATGGAACAATAATATGGAGGGTTTCTCTATTTCTCATGCAAGGTGTACTTGTCTATGAAATGGAGAGAGAAAACTAAAGAAGAGGAAGAAATGAAGAAGAGAGAGAGAGAGAGAGAGAGAGAGAGAGAGAGAGAGAGAAAATATTGGATTATATATGGTAGGGTTGAGAGTTGAACCAAAGGTCTCAAAACTTGAACCAGCCCACAAAATAAACCATGAACCAGGTTAAACCAAATAATGGGTCTAGTCTCCATGCACATGCTACCATGCTAAAATAAAATACGTTCCAAATATGTATATCGGAAATGGGGAGTGACACACTCCTTGTGCATATCCCATAAAAATTGCCTTCTTGGCTCTCGGATCTAACTTACCATCGTTGACATGATAGTAAGCTTTGCATCCAAATATACGCAAAGTGTTGTAATCTGCTGGTTTGCCGGTCATATTCTCATATGGAGTCTTACAGTCTATAGCCAGAGTTGGTGATCTATTAATCAAGTACCGCGCCATGTGTATAACATCCACCCACCATTTCTTGCCTAAACCGACATTGGAGAACATACATCTTGCTTTCTCAAGCAAGGTTCGGTTCATCCTCTCTGCTAACTCATTCTGCTGCGACGTGTTCCTGACAGTCCAATGTCGCATGATGCCTTCTTTAGCACAGAAATCTTTGAAAGGTCCATAGGTATATTCAATATCATTGTCATACCTCAATGTTTTTACCTTTCTGCATGTTCTGTTCTCCACTATCGCTTTCCACTGCTTGAACTTTTCGAATACTTGATCTATGGTTTTAATGAAATACAACAAAACATAACTTGTATAATCATCATTAAAAGTAACATAGTACCTCGCTCCTTTCTTGGAAGGAATCCTGCTAGGTCCATATACATCTGTATGCACATAGTCGAGAATACCTCATGTCTTCTGCTTGCTTGTACTGAAGGTCACCCTGTGCTACTTGCCATAAACACAATGCTCACAGAAATTCATACTTGGCTTCTTCAAGTTCTTCAGTAACCCTGGTTGCTTAGTAAGATCAGGCCCTTCTGACTCATATGTCCAAGTCGCATATGCCAAAGACATGTGCTATTAGACGAATCCGATGTATTGACTGCTAAAGTCCCAGTCATAGTGCTTCCCAATAAGATATAAAGGTTACCATGTCGGTGACCTTTCATTACCACCAAAGAACCACGAACAACTTGCAAGACTCCATCCTCGATAACAAACTTATTACTATTTGAGTCAAGCATACCAAGAGAAATAAAAAAATTCTTGAGGTCGGTAACATGTCTGACATTGGCCAAAGTTCGCACAATTCCATCATGCATCTTCACCTTGATAGACCCAATTCCAATAGCTCGACATGTGTTGTTGTTATCTATAAGCACAGAACCACCAACCGTCGCCTTGTAGGAAGAAAACCACTCCCTTTTTGGGTACATATGGTAGGAGCATCCAAAATCGAGAATCCAACGGTCACTCATGTTGTCATGTGCCACCGAAAAACAGACTCCGTCATTGTCAGCTTCTGAAGCGCAGTTTGCTTCATCACCTTCTCTTTCTGTCTTATTCTCATTTTTCTTGTTCTTCTTCTTTGGACGAGGATATTTATTTGCATAATGTTCTTTCTCATTACATTTGAAGCACTTCACCTTCTCAATAGGTATCTTGGACTTGGATCTTGACCTTCTGCTGGAAGATGCTCTATCATTTTTTCTCTCTTTCCATCAAACCTTGGGTCTGGTATCCACAGTTTTGGCTATTATAAGCCAACCTCCGCACCTCATTAAACAATAAGGAACTCGTAGATTCTTCTATGGAAATTGAGTCATTCCCGTATAGTAATGTTTGAATAAGATTCTCATAAAAATTGGACAAAGAAATTAATAATATTAGAGACAAACGATCATCATCTTCCTCCATCAGCAGTTTGTAGAGCAACTTTAACATATAAAGTCGATTGGTACGAGTTTTCGTCATGTAGAGTGATTCAAACTTTAGCCAAAGCCCAGCGGCGGTGGTTTCGTCCTTCACAGAGTACACGACATCCATTTTCAAACAGAGGCGAATAGCGGCACATGCTTCAAGATCCATGTCATTCCAATTATCTTCGGTCATGTCAGCAGGCTTCTTCGACTTTTTCCGTAAAGTCTTGTGAAGCTTTTGAGATATGAGAACATCATTCATCTGGCTTTTCCAAAAGCCAAAATTATTCTTCCCATTGAACTTCTCAATTTCGTATTTCCCGATCTTGCTTGACGGAGCCATCTCAAGAATCTACGTAATTAACTTTCTCTGAGAACTTTGTCGGATACCTTGCTAGAATCTCAAAGCTCTGATACCACTTGTTGGGTGCACAACGAAAATAAACCCAAGAAATCAGAGAACACCTCAAAGAAAGTTCACAACCACAAAGATAAGGATTTACGTGGTTCGACCAACATGACTACTTTCACGGATGAGGGTGATTCAATTCCACTATGAAGAAGAAAAAAGAATTACAATTGCTCTCAACACTTCTCTCCTTACTCTATAGAATTTTCTACAAAAAACTCTCTCAAAACTTTTGTGGTGAACTTATTCAATAATTTTTTGCTCTCTAATGTCGAACTTATTCAACAATCATTTATCACAATTTGAGATATCTCAGGGAGAAATATTTGGCCTATTTATATAGCATACCATATGTCTATACATGAAAATCTAACATTATGTAGGAATATGAATCCCATCTTATTCTTCAAAGATATGTTCAAATCCAACATTATGTAGGAATATGAATCCAATCTTATTCTTCAAAGATATGGTTAAAGGTCAAAGTCAATCTTCTTCAAATATATGGTTAAATGGCCAAAACAAATCTTCTTCAAAGATACAGTCAAATATATTAGTCAATCTCCTTCAAAGATATGGCAAATATATTTTCCTTCAAAATCGAACTGATCGACTTTTAATTGAACTTTTGGTCCTGTCGGATTGGTTAGACTGGACATTTTAAATAACTGACTAGTTTGATTCGGCTGCGGTTTGGTCATTCAAAAAATTGTTTAAAACCGAACCAAACTGAACCCACTACTAATAGTGGTAATTAGGAATTTAGGGGCCGGTCCATCATATATAGGGGGAGAGGGAGGCGGGATTATAGAGGGGTGGTTATTAAATCATGGAATCATGCTGCTTATGTTTAATTACAAAATGGACCAACTAAATGAGATAGAACCACATTGTTGTAATATTTGCCAATGCAATAGGTAAATGAATGTATTCACTAGACCATGTTATCTTTGTTTATGAATATGATCTGATACTGATATCGGTTTTTCTATTTTCATGTTCTCTACTGTCTTTACAAGTTATCTACCATGTTGTGTATTTCATTATTATTATTTTTTGTCTGTGATCAAAATTGATCAGCCAAACTGAAATAAACTAAACCAAATCGAACCGAACCAAGTCAGTCGGTTTCAAAACCGAACCGACAAGTTGGTTGGTTTGGTTCAACTATGATTATTTTCAAACTGATTAACTTTGATTCGACTTCGGTTCTGATCAAATATGTCGACTACCGATCGATGCACCCCTGTGTGTGTTGGGGGGGGGGGGGGGTTGGTTGCGGTTGGGTATGAACAAATTATTTCTCTCTCTCTCTATATATATATATATACACGAATTATAATAATAATAATAATAATAATAATAATAATTATTATTATTATTATTATTATTATTATTATTATTAAACATTTTTTTAAGTAAACACGACTATGTGATCAATTTTTTTTATATATTCTTTCTAACAAAACACAACTACAAAACCCAAAAAATCAAAAAAACCTAATATTTCAAAAACTATAAAAAAATGCCCACTCTGTTGGCATATTGTCCCCTTATCCCCATTTTTTTTTTCCAAACATCTACGCCCTCCTAAATTCTCTCAAAAGTTGCCCCTCTGGAAAAATTATGTATAAAAACCAGTGTGAATTTTTCAATATATATTTTTCTCAATATATAGTGTTTGTTGATATGGCTTATGTTTTGTGTTTCGGCTTTCAATCTCTATTCAAACTTCCTTTGTAGCACCACAGAGAAAGCTTGTAGAGAAGTTGAAAGTCAAAACGCAAAATATAAGTCACATCAAAAAAATATAAAGTGTCTATCTAACAATAAAAACATATATTGGAAAAATGATACATGATAATTGCGACTAATAATAAATAAAACAGTAATGACAAAAATATTATTGCAACTAATTCTTCGTACTGATGCATGATAATTGCGACTATCTACGTTTTTTATATTAACAGCTAAATAAATTAAAATAAATATTTGTTCAAGAAGATGCAAGATACTAGATACAATTTTCTAGATACTAATGTATTTTTTTTGCCACAATTAGGTCTCCATTGGATTCATTTTTCACAATGCATGCATTAAACAAGAGTTAGACGCGAGTGTCTTCTTTCGATATCATGCTCATGATAAACTCTATTAAGTAGTGCCAAACTTATGATCTTATCCAATAATGATTCATTCTCTCTCCGTATCCTAGTGCCCATTGAGGTTGCTCGGGTTGAGGTCCTTATACCCACTGAGGTTGTGACGAGAGTCGAGGTCTTTGTTCCCTCTGAGGTAGCGATGTGGATTGAGATTGCTTATTTTGCGATAGTTGCGGTAGTTGTTCATTTTCTATAGCAATAAAATAGAAGTTAATTCAGCGAATAGAACACACAATTGCTTGTAAGTAGTAGAAAAGAGGAGGGAAATTTTTTGTGGTAAATTTGGATGAATTAAGTTATATTTATAAGAATTTTTGATTGTGAAATGACCACAAATATCTGTTAGCTTTGCTTGAGCAAAAGCTCAATTCCCTTCTTTCCTTTAGTCCCACATCGGATGGGCCAACCCCTCATTGTGTGTATATATTAGTTCCTCTTCATTGCTTTCTTAAAGATGTTGTGTGGGGAACCCCTTGGGCCACACGCGCGCGCCGTCGCCGCCGTCCAGCCCGGCTCGGTTCGGTTCGGTTCGGTTTGGCGTGCGTAACGGGTGCGGGTATGTGCCCACACCTGCGGGCGCCGAATGCCGATCCAGTTTACTCTTCGGGCTGGGATCCAAAATCTTTTTGCTCCCCTTTATTTTTGAACCGTTCAATTTTTGAATGTTAAGACACTGTCCAGATTCATTGAACCTTGCCACAGCTCCTTTTTTGACAGCCTTTCTCCCACGTTTTATGTGCTCCTTAATGGCCTATTAATGAGCCATTAAGTACCCTATCTGTGGCTGGGTATTGGCTTCAGCCTATTTATTTGGTTCCTTCTCCTTCATTTTTCTCACAGCAAATAATCTTACGTCAAAACTCTCTTTCGTTTCTCTCCCAAACCATATTCTAAACTTCAAATCCTTGCTCTGGGCAAAGCTAAGTTCGGTTTCTCTCTCCGAGTTGTGTGCGACGAAGAGAACCCGGTAGTCTGGGGGTTTTACCACTAGGAGCTTCCGAGAAACGTCTACACATAGACCTCGGATAAACTCTTAGGGCAGTGCTTCGTGCACGACTTTCCCGGAGGCCGGTAACAATTTTATTTTTTAGTTCCCTGTTCTCTGAAAATAATATATATCTATATTTATATTATAAATACGGTAAACAATCTAAGAGTTTATCCTTTTTAGCTACTGCTTCTAATTTTTTCAAAAGATATTTCTGGCTACTGCTGCTTATTATAACAAGAACGAATTGTGATTACTGTAGGTACATATATAAAAGTTTTGTTTTGCAAACAAAAGAACAGAACAAATTACTTGTTACCAAATATAAAAGCATATTTTCTACCAAATTTGTTCACATTTTAATACTGTAGCATATCTGTTAAACACTAGCATATTTGATTGTTAGTGAATTATTTATAACCTCCTAACATACTATAGCACATTTTGCTACATACCAAATAAACTATAATGCTGTCACTCTAAATAAATACTTGTCAAAATTGATTTTTAATTGCTGATAGCACCTTACTTTCTGTTAAAATAGTACTGTAGCAATTTAGTACATATTAATTGTTGGTAGCAAACTGATATAAATATAAATTTACTGTAGCAAGTTTAATTTTTAATTGTATTGCCAAAGCAAGAGTAGTATTAATTTGTATTGCTAAAGCAAGTTTATTATTTATTTTGTTTATAGGCATATTTGGTTGTGTATTAACATAACAAATTGTGTTGTTGGCCCACTCTATTTGGCATATTGTTAATTCCAATTCCTTTAAACAATTTAGGTCAAAATAAATAGTTAAAGTGAAACTACAAATCTCTTTGAGTCTAGATTCTAAAAGTAAAGATCAATTTGGGAACAAGCCGAAAGGGTCCTTCTGTCAACTGGGTGTAAATAGCCCTAAGCGACACGGTATTTAAGTGTCTTCGGACTACCGCTAGCTGGGAACCGGCCCCTACAGCTAACTCAAATTAATCTATACTTGATAGACTCAAGATTTAAGATTGATTAGCAAAATCACTTGAACTATTATTCTAAATCATTGGACATTGTTATTGAGTAATTTCGTATCTTTCAGACTTTCCTCATTTGCAACCATGACTGCCAAGGATGAGACTTTTACTGCTAAACCTGCAAAATTCAACGGGACTTTCTTTAAGAGGTGGCAAAGTCAGATGAAATTTTGGCTCACTACCTTAGGATTAATCTCAGCCATTGATGGTTCCACACCAATCATAAATGACTCTGATGACATTGAGTCTGACATAGGTGTATCCAAGTCCTCTGGTTCTTCTAGACCCAAGACCCCTAAGAAAATAGACTACCATTGCTTCCATAGAATTCTAAGTGCTTTGTCTGAATCACTATATGACATATTCTTTGAATACAAAAGTGCAAAAGAACTTTGGGATGCCCTAGAAGATGAATATAGCTGTGATGATGCTGGAATTGAAAGATTCAATTCCTCCTCATTCAACAGATACTTAATGGTAGATAACAAACCTATAAATGACCAAATACATGAATTCCAAGAATACCTTAGGCATATTCAAGCCAAAGGCATCTACTGAGTATAAAATAGCCTGCTTAATAGACAAGCTTCCTCCTTCTTGGTCTGATGTCAAGAAAGACCTCATTCATACTCAGGGTGACCTTACCTTTGCACAAGTCCTAAAGAAAATTAGAACAGAAGAACAAATTAGACTAAGGTCTAACCCTAAGTCTGAGTCTAAAGCTAAGGTAAACCTTGTAGAATCTCAAGGTAAACCCAAGCCTCATTATCACCCCAAACCCAAAAGGAACCTCTTCAAGAAGAAGCATAACCCTCAGCCTCACCACCAAAACCATCACCACCATAAACCAAGAACCTTTGGTCAAACTCAGGATCAGAAGATATTTTGTTTTGTGTGTGGTAAAATAAACCATATAACCACCAACTGTTTCCATAGGAAGAAGGAAGCTGTCCAGACCTCCTTCAAAGGGAAACGTCCTGCCAAACCCGAAGCAAACATGCTTCTCAACGACTCTTCTAGTTCCTTCATGTCTGTAAGCTATCAACCCTTAGTCAATATTTTTTACCATTCTGACGATTGGTGGTTGGATTCTGGAGCTAATGTTCATGTTTCCTTTGATCGCTCCTGTTTTTCAAACTATCAGGAATCAGGTGGAGGAGGTGTAACTCTAGGAGATGGCTCAGCGGCACAGATAATAGGAAGAGGAAGAATAGATCTAAAGATGACATCAGAAAAAACTCTGACTCTTCATGATGTGTTACATGTGCCGTCTATCAGAAGAAATTTAGTTAGTGGATCTCTCCTTGTAGCTTCAGGGTACAAGATTGTTATAGAAGCAAATAAAGTAGTATTTTCTAAGAATGACTCCTTTATTGGAAAAGGATTTGTAAGAGATGGTCTTTTTATTTTGAGTACCGTGAATAAAATTTAGATCCTTTCTTTGTTGCTTCAAATGTAGAATCCTCAAATGTATGGCACAGTATATTAGGTCATGTGAATCTAGGTTCCCTAAGAAGCATGATGAACTTAGATCTTATTCCTAAGACTCCAATAGATGATAAACACAAGTGTGAGATCTGTGTTCAAGCCAAACGTACTAGGCTACCTTTCAAATCTGTAGAAAGGAACTCTGACCTTCTTGAGCTAGTTCATAGTGATGCGTGTGACTCAAATAGGATTTTGACCCGAGGTGGTAGAAAATACTTTGTTACCTTTATAGATGATCATTCAAAGTATTGTTATACATATCTTCTCAAAACCAAAGATGAAGTTCTAGACAGATTTAAGGTCTATAAATCTGAAGCTGAGAACCAGTTAGAGAGAAAGATTAAGATTCTTAGATTAGATCGTGGTAGAGAGTATGCATCAAATGATATAACCAATTTCTATGAAAAATACGGAATAATCCATCAGGTAACTGCTCCATATTCACCACAGTCCAACGGAGTTGCTGAAAGAAAGAATTGTACCATGTTAGACATGGTGAATGCCATGCTCCTCAGCTCAGGTGCTTCCGATAATTTATGGGAAAAAGCTTTATTATCTGTCTGTTACATCCTTAATAGAATCCATAGTAAGTCTAATGATAAGACTCCCTATGAATTATGGAAATGTAGAGCTCCTAGGATCCATTATCTCAAAGTTTGGGGATGTCTGGCTAAAGTAGGAATTCCTGAACCTAAAAAGAGGAAGAGTGGACCTAAGACTGTAGATACTGTATTCATAGGATATGCCCTAGATAGCAATGCCAATAGATTTCTTGTTACTCACTCAGAAGTAAATAAAATCTCTAACAATACTATTATAGAAGCAAGAGATGCAGTTTACTTTGAGAATATATATCCCTTTAAAGATAGAATTTCTTTCTCTTCCTCCATCTTCTCTCTTGCTCCATCCACTAGCTCTCATGCTCAAATATCTAGTTCACAACTCGAACAAAATATAGAACCTAGAAGGAGTAAAAGAGAAAAAATTAAAAAGAACTTAGGAGAATGTTTCTTTACTTTTTTGATAGAGGGTGATCCCTCAACTTATAAAAAAGCAATATCTTCTCCTGATGCCCCCTTCTGGAAAGAAGCCATTAACAGTGAGTATAACTCCATCATGGAGAACAATACTTGGTTTCTAGCAAACCTACCTTTAGGTAGTAAACCCATAGGTTGTAAGTGGATAT
The DNA here is from genome assembly GCA_036927795.1 of Iris macrosiphon. Classification (NCBI taxonomy): domain Eukaryota; kingdom Viridiplantae; phylum Streptophyta; class Magnoliopsida; order Asparagales; family Iridaceae; genus Iris; species Iris macrosiphon. The sequence goes on from JAYESA010000009.1 coordinate 50,922,091, forward strand.
TCAAAAAGAAACTTAGAGCCGATGGTACCATAGAGAAATACAAGGCTAGATTAGTAGCCAAAGATTTTACCCAGAAAAAGAGACTAGATTATTTTGATACATACTCTCCTGTAGCTAGAATCACCTCTATTAGAACCCTTCTAGCCTTAGCATCCAATCATAATATGATAATCCATCAAATGGATGTAAAGACAGCATTTCTGAATGGGAACCTAGAGGAAGAAATCTACATTGAGCAACCTGAAGGTTTCATTACTAAAGGTCAAGAAAAGAAAGTTTGCAGATTAGTTAAATCTCTTTATGGCCTAAAGCAAGCTCCCAAACAATGGCACAACAAATTTGACATAATCATCTCAGAATATGGTTTCGTGCCAAATGAGTATGACAAATGTATATACTCCAAAATTTTAAATGAAAGTTGTGTCATCCTATGTTTGTATGTAGATAACATCCTTATTTTTGGATCATCACTAGAACTGATTACTAATACCAAAGACTATTTATCCAGCCAGTTTGATATGAAAGATCTAGGTGAAGCCAACTTGATTTTAGGCATTTAATTGTCCAAATACAAGGAGGGCTATACTCTATCCTTAGCACACTCTATCGAGAAAATGCTAAGAAAATTTGAGTTTTTCGATAAGAAACCTGCCCTTACTCCTTATGACAGTAGTGTTATTTTAAAGAAAAATGAGGGTTCTCCTATGGAACAACATAGATATTCTCAGATGAGAGGTTCTCTCATGTATATATCAAACATGACCAGACCTGATATTGCATTTGCCATTGGGAGACTAAGTAGATATACTAGTAACCCAAATTAGTTACACTGGATAGTATTAGAAAGAGTATTTAGATATCTTAGGGGTACTCTAGATTATATGTTGCACTATACTAGACACCCTGATATCATAGAAGGTTATTCAGACGCAAACTGGGTAACTGACTCACATGATATAAAATCTACTACTGGATATGTTTTCACTTTAGGAGGAGCTGCAATCTCCTGGGGCTCATGTAAACAAACTATTATTGCTAGGAGTACAATGGACTCTGAAATGATAGCCTTGGATACTACATGCACAGAAGCCGAATGGCTAAGAAACCTTATTATGCATATACTTGTTTCTATTAATCATGTTCCTGCAATTTCTATAAACTGTGATAATAAATCTGTTATGAAATTACTAAAGCATGATTCTGTGATTGCTAAGATGAATAGGCATCTGCAGTTGCGCTTCAAGTCTATAAAGATCCTATTGGGCAAATATGTGGTTCTTGACTATATAAAGTCAGAAAAGAATCTTGCAGACCCCTTGACAAAGGGTCTGTCTAGGACTTTGATCCTAGAATCATCGAGGGGGATGGGGTTAAGCCCATAAGTAAAGTCACCAGTAGTGGCAACCCAACCGAGTCTGACTGGAGATCCCAAGAAGCCGGTTCAATGGGTAGGAACAAGCTGGACTTAGGTGACTTTTATGGAATTCTAATCTGAGATTAAAATCTCATTATATTTTGCCCAAGTAGCTATACATCCGTACAATGATTCCCCATCCCTATGGTGACAGTGTTCTTGAGTGATATGGTTATGATGAGTTTTAAAACTCTTAATAGGTCCAAGCTGATATACGGGATTGAAACCTATCATCTGTCACGCCCCAATCTCCCGCAAGATCAATAGTTCCCGCTGAACGTGAAATCACCACGTTGCAGCTCTCCCGCGGGACAATCGTTCTCTTCGGGACGTGATGCCGTACGAGCCTGGAGTTGCGCTCGTACAAGGCGATGTTGTTAAACACCAAAGTTATCATCGAAACAACCAAGTTACAGCGGAAGTCGTATTGTGTACCGAGCACACATCAGAGTAATAAGCAGCGAAGCTCTCGATAGGGACTAAATAAAATGCCCCGAAGGCAATGCCACAAAGGCGATGCCACGAAGGCGATGAAATAACTCTTGCTCTTTTCTCTAGCCCACAAAGGTACTTACAGTTCATACATCTTGTCCCGTATATCCAAGCAGCGCCACTACGCCTGCGTACCTGAAATATTGCCCACAAACGTGGGTCAGTACACAGCCGTACTGGTGAGCGGGATAACCCACTCGTCTAAGCCGACACTAAGTAAAATAGTGAATACAAACAGTTATATGGTGATCTTTGTAGTTGAATCCTAGATTCATTTCATGGCATAGGGATGACATGTTAAGTAAAGCTGTAAAGCAGTTTAAGCATGCAAGCATTCAACTCAAACCAAACGACAAGCATTTACATATTCAACCCGAAGGTAACTAGCATGCAACCCGTCCTACTCAATGCCATCGCTTGCACGATAACATATCGAACCATTCCTAAGCCTCAAATATCCATCCTCAACCAAAGTTTATATCCCAATCTCGAGTGCATACTCTTGCCGAGGCAAGGTGGCCGCGCCTACACGAAAGCCAAACCAACAAAAGAAAAGCAAGCCAACTCTTATCTATATGAAGTCGCTGGCTAAGCCATACAGGACATATCTCAAGCATTATGGCGTGCCCTATCAGCCCGGGAATCAAGCCCCGCTGAAGGTCCCGCAATGCATCGTGACTAGCACGAATCAAATATTTCTCTCCGGATCGATACGGTTCCAGTGCCCCGGAAAGCCGTTTCGAGAAAATGCCAAGACTTGTGCACAAGTCGTCCGTGACATACAGACACAAGTAGGTATGACGAGAGGATCGAACATTCTCGCCCCACCAAGCGATCCTAGACTCGTTCAACCGATATCCAACCAAATCATCCATAACCATTCTTCCAACATATCCAACCAAGGATTCCAAATCTCGACCTCAACTTATAGCCCAAGGCACCAAAATACCCATAGGCACAATCTCTCAAGTTGTGCCCAAGTTATGCCCATATTCATAATACCGCTTCTCAGCACAGTATTTCAAATTGGTGCAATACCCATGCTCAAAGCAATCCCATGGCATAATGCCCCAACAGTGGCATAATACCCTCACCGATGCAGTTGTTCGGTTTCGAACCACAACTGCTCGCTTTGCAAGACAAAGCGCCTAAGTGATACTCGTGCACGAATGCACGCTCGCTCGCCCGAATTCCTGATATTCCCAATGCCTCAATGTATCATTCCAACCGTCCAAGCATAATCCCAATTATCCAACCGACTGCCTCAAATGTATAATCCAACTATCGCTCCAACTATCCAACGCATAAACCAAATCAAGCCACAATCATATCCAAGCCAACGACGTACACTCTATGCACGCCTCAGTGTAGTGGTTTCCAATGTTTCAGCCCAGGTGTTCAAGCCTTTACGTGTTTTTCATATTATTAGACATGAAGGAGTAGAGGAGAAGGGAAAGAGCCCACTCATAATATTTGATCCCGTTAGGCATCCTGTCCTGCCGATACGGCCAATCCCTTGAACCCGTGGTCTGATGCAAGCGCGATCTACTCAACTGGTATGACCGTGCGAGCAGGTCGTGCTCTCCGAATCATCCGACCGATCGAACTAAGGAAGACGGCATTATCGCTCCCATCAAGCTATTCAGTACTGTTCTAAACGAACACCTGATTCCCATCGAACCCGCTAGCCATCTGCACATTAAAAGCAACTCAATCAATCATTCTTCCCAAAATCCAATAATTCAAATGTAACCAGCATTTGATTTATTAAATCCGACTCAGCGTAACGCTTCGAGCGATTGCGGGGCGTTACATAATATACCACTTAGAATCAGGTTCGTCCACGAACCGTGCTGGTACTCATTCCTTACTAGCATGCCGCAATCCAATTCCATAACTCTGCTCTATGCGACTCTCATATTCACGATTTCTAACTCAGCATCTCGTTCTGCTGAACGCTCGTACAATTTTTACGAATTCTCACATCCTTCTTGCAGCTCAATACGAATTCCTCGTATCGCTTAGTTTTGGATCGTACATATATTTAAGGCGTCCCTAAAATACATGCATTTCAGCCGAGCTTTGCGATAGTAAAATTTGAACAAGTTACAAGGGTATCTTTATGTTCGAGGCGTCCATTTCTTTACTCCCAATCGAACCAAATCACTATTTCCATTCCAACATATTCGCTTGAGCACCAGTCTCAAAATATGATGATTTTCCACCGACTCGATCGGTTCGTGTTCCAACTCAATCCATCCAACTATTTCTAAAATCCGTACTAACAACATCTCGAAATATATCTTATGCACCTAACGATCATCTCAACTAATACTACCCCAGCTAGGCGACTTACCCAAATATCAACTTTGCTTAGATCAGCTCAGCCAAATACCTCTTCCTCACTCTCAATACCTCGCTGGGTGAACATCTATATTGAGGTTCGTGTGATCCACGAAGATCTCGCCGCCACACCAAAGGGATAGTGTCGTCACGATTTCAACGTGGACACACTCGCCTCAATTCTTAGGTTGCGCATGGAATAGTCCTTCGCGCTGCTTCCACTGCCTCGAAGCATAGAATATCACCTTTGCCTTCTGAACGAGCACGCTTTCCAGACTAAGTTTCGAGATATCTTATAAATATGAGGCACGTCTGTCCCTTCCAGTATTCGCAAGGATTTGATCTGAATGAGCCGTTGCTTTAACTTCACGAGCTAGTTTCACAGTCGTCAATTCATATGAATGCTATTTCCTTCCAGGGCACGATGAGTCAGAGGCGATGCCATCGATAAAAATCTGCGACTCTGAATCTTATCAGTTGACTAGGCTACTTCCACCATCGCTTCGACCTTCCGGCTGCATCTTCAGCTGAAGACTATCCCAAGGGTCTCTCAAATCCAACACTCAATTGATAAGCCAAATCTAATCACTCACATCTGCCCTCGACGCATTTTCAAATACGCCGCCTCAAGGGTCATTCTATGGGTCTCCAATATTCATATCCGATTCAGCGGACAAGTCACTAGGGTCAGCTGTCCCGAAGCTACACTCGATAATTGTAAGTCATCACGATGGACAGTTACTATGAACCATGCTATACCTCATCTGCAAATCTGAACCAAAATCCAAACATTTCATCCGAGCGAACTTCCAAATCCGAGCAATGCGCTCGTTGAAATCGTCTTCCATCAATTCGTCGTTCTGCCCTGAATCCATCAAATTTCTGAATTGCATGTTCGATTCTCGCACTACTAATTGCAATGATTCTCGAAACTTGAGACTTGCTCAAATTCTTATCCGTTTGTCGCATCCCACAATGCACGTCTAACTTACTCGAGCAGCACAGTGATTTGTTCCGACGTTGTTCCCACATTTAGCTATCTTTAACAGTCTGTTCGCTATAATCTTTGCCTTTAGTTATTGCCACAATCCGTCCACGTCTACACGGAGAATCCGTCTACTATCGTTGTACCATTTTGCCCAAAATTCCATTTCTGCTAAACCTGAGTCGACTTCTCAAGCAGCAATTTCTAAAATCTTTCAAGTATGTGTGAATCCATCGCATTGTCCCTCCAAGCCAAGTTCGTGTTTCATTGCTCAACCAACAGCTCAAATGTGTTGTCCAAAATCGTAGTCCGTGCTTGCTATTATCCGATTAACCCATCACTTCGCTCAAGCGTCTCCCAATTGTTCGTTCTGATCTCGTCCATCTCTAAGCCCAACGATACTTCCATTTGCACGAGTCCATTCTCGACATGCTCAAATCAATATTCGCTTGCTTTATTTTCATTCTTCCCAACTCAACCGACGTGCACCAACCAACTTGTATTCTCATTACCCGATTCCGTTCAGGCAATTCCCATTGATGTCTAACCAAAATATTCCAATGCCTTGCTTACTATGTGGTATCCCATATACCACTTCGAATCAAGTCGCTACTCGCATTACGATTTCCTTGCAGAAATCCAAAATCCGTTCGAACCATCCCTTATGTGTGATCATGCCTTTCCCAATTCGAGTTTGACACAAAACTCAGGCAATGCTTGAATTATCCAACTATTTTCGTCAATCTCGTTATGCAACTCGTGCTATGTTCTATTCTCGATGCTTCCAACTATTTTCAAACCGTCTGATACTTTCATAACACGAGCAATCGTACAACGATTGTCTTCCAAATAGTCCAACCCAATACCCATCTGTTCCACACATTTGTTGTACGAGCAACTCGTGCAAACTTATCCGTATATTTCTGAGCCAAACTCAAACATGCCCAACCGATGCGCCATAGCCAAAATTCCAACTTTTATCCAACACAATCACTAGACGAGCAACTCGTGCAACGATCTATTCCCATCGAATGTTTCTACTCACAACATGCCGCATTACCAAAACTCGTATGCCAACCAACTGATCCATTGAGGCAATCAGAATCTCCCCGAACGACAAGCCAAGCCAACCCAACGAAAGCCCACAACTTGTTGCACAAATGTAACAACGCCACCCAACTTGCTGTCACGCCCCAGTCCCAAAATACCGAGGGACCAGATACGTGGCAATGGCCAGCAGTACGCACCGATGGACAAATCCAATTTAATGGATCCATCAGGACATACTTAAGCTGTAAAATCAAGTCTACGATAACATGGCACAACTAATCTCATCCACACAAGATATAAAATATGATCCACAGAGTAAATAAGAAATGTAAATCATCAGCTAGTCTCAACAAAGTGCTTCGGGGAATAACCCGATAAATATCTGATACAATGGTTCAACAGACAAGAATATAAATGACTGAAATAAATAAATACTGAGCATGGAACATGGATGCTCAGGAAAAGTCTTCAGCTAATACCTCGTCCTCGGAAGGCGGTACAGCTCCTTGATCAACTCCTGCTCCGGTCCCGTATACCTCGGGATAGATCTCGTCCTCAAATCCTGGGGACATAATCCGGATCCAGGTCCTCAGGGGACATAGCAAGGTACAAGAAAGCTCATGCCAAAGTAAATGCAGTACAAAAAATAAATGGAATAAATAGGGCAAGTAAGTAACCATCTAAGTGAAAATGCAAGTGAGAGCAACACGAGTACTCAGGCTGAGCCACTACAAGCTCTGTGTCGGGGAGCCAGTAGCGGTAATAACCGGTAGTGGGTTTAGCTCTACTCCGAGAGTCTACAACCTCGCAATAATAGAAGATATATATATATATATATATATATATATATATATATATATATATATATATATATATATATATATATATATATATATATATATATAACAGCCTGTAGCCTGTGTGTCTCTCCCCACCCAATATAACCACGCATATCATGACCATAACGTCTCATGTCCATGTCAAGCGGGATCATAGCTAATGCAACAAGTCATAATGTATCTAAGTATATAGTATCTCTGTCAAGTCCTGTATCCTATACAGAATCACCATGAATATCTCAGGAAGATCCTGTCTCATGAATAGTGTCAAGTGTCCTGGGTCATAGTGTACTTGGTAAGATAAGTACGAGAATATAAAGTGTCACGAATGTCCATCTCTAGATGACAATACCCAACACCGCGTACAGTGTTGGCACCCGACTAATAATTGGACGCTAAGTACGTCACACGGTCCTAGGTTAAGCCTGCACAGCAATATAAATAAAGCAAGGGAAATATGTAATAATACTGCAGAGTTTGGCAAGGTACACTTGCCTGGTGTTTGATTACCAACAGTCGTTCCTGTATCAGTGGATCCTGTGGGTACTCCTCCAAAAGCTATAATAAACATCACCAACAGTCTCAGAAGATATCAAATAGCTAGAAATATCTGTCCTTAAGTCCAATTTGGACACAGGGCAAAAATGACATTTTCGGGCCAAAGCGGGGTCCACATGTGGGCCACTTTGCACCGAAAAGTGTGTCAGGGTCAAAGGTCTCCAAATTCCTCAAACTTAGTGTCAACAAGTCAGGAACAATGATACGAACCCAACGGAACATCCAGAATTGGATTCCGATGAGCCGATCACAAAATCGCCTGTCAAGTGGAGCCTGTGGGGCCCACGATACACGATTTTGTCAACGTTCTCAGAATCGAACCAAACTTGGGTCACAGGACTAGCGTATTGCTACGAGTCCGATGGTATAAGTTTCGTCTTGATCCGACGTGTATACACAAAGTTACAGCGTGTTCCAGAATGGACTGATATGGGGCGTTGTTGGCGGATACGCGTTGATTCCGGTGTGCACGCACATCCGAATCGACTTCTGCGAAATCCCACACGTCCGTATCAATGTCGCGCACGTTTTGATAAAGACCGCATGCGACCAAGTTGTCCCGTTTGGCGGGGCACACTCAGTTCCGGGGTAAAATAGGGCGTTGTTTTTCCTGTTTTTGGATCGATGTTTGCGATCACCACAGGACATGATGCACCGAGCGGGTTGTACGAACACCGAGAGGGTTATATAATCTACACGTTGCAACTGACGGAATTGAAAACGGAGTTACGAGGCGAGAGGAAATGCTATCTGAACAGGGCTCCGTGAATCTGAGTTTCACGTGTCCGAGATGTTGTTTCGTGTCCTGATCCGAATCTGCCATGTCGGGGATGTTGTTGGGTCCGCGTTGGCCGTGTCCGGGGTTAGGGCAGCGGCAGCTTTCAGGTATTACCGAGTGGTGGTGATGCTGAAGTCGGACGGGGAGGAGCGGGGAAGCCGGCCGGTCGGGGTGCGGGGTCGGCCTGGAGGAGGGTGCACAGCCGGCTGTACTTGGGTCGCTGCACCGAGGGTCGGGGACAGGGCTGCACCGATCGGTCGAGGCTTGCACAGGCCGAAGCGGGGCTCGGTCAGTCGGCGGTCGGGGTGCACAGCAGCCGGGCGGGTCAGGGGTGGTGCCGCAGACCGGTCGAAAGCTGTGCGGACCGGAGCGACGCGGGGTTCGCTGCACAGGCCGCCGGGGTGCGGGGTCAGCCGCGGGTATACGACGCCGGTCGGGGGTGGCCGCTGTACTGCCGGAGCGGAAGAAGGGTGAGGGCGTGGGTATTAGGAAGGGAGCCGGCGATGGTAATGTCGGCTGTGGGTTCTCTTTGGGTGTTAGGAATAGAAAATATAGGGAAGAGGAATAATATATATAAGTATGGTGTTGGGGTTGTCACGCCCCAATCTCCCGCAAGCTCGACAGTCCCCGCTGAACGTGAAATCACCACGTTGCAGCTCTCCCGTGGGACAATCGTTCTAATCGGGACGTGATGCCGTACGAGCCTGGAGTTGCGCTCGTACAAGGCGATGTTGTCAAACACAAAATGTTATCATTGAATCAACCAAGTTGCAGCGGAAGTCAAGTATTGTGTACCCAGCACATATCAGAGTAATACGCAGCGAAGCTCACGATAGGGTCCAAATAAAATGCCCCGAGGCAATGCCACAAAGGCGATGCCACGAAGACGATGAAATGCTCTTGCTCTTTTCTCTAGCCCACAAAGGTACTTACAGTTCATACATCTTGTCCCGTATATCCAAGCAGCGCCACTACGCCTGTGTACCTGAAATATTGCCCACAAACGTGGGTCAGTACACAACCGTACTGGTGGGCGGGATAACCCACTCGTCTAAGCCGACACTAAGTAAAAATAGTGAATGCACACAGTTATATGGTGATCTTTCTAGTTGAATCCTAGATTCTTTTCATGGCATAGGGATGACATATTAAGGAAAGCTGTAAAGCAGTTTACGCATGCAAGCATTCAACTCAAACCAAACGACAAGCAGTTATATATATCCGACCCGTCTAACTCAATGCCATCGCTTGCACGATAACATATCGAACCATCAGTCTCGTCTCAATATCCATCCTCAACCAACAGTTTATATCCCAATCTCGAATGCACACTCTTGCCGAGGCAAGGTGGCCGCGCCTACACGAAAGCCAAACCAACAAAAGAAAAGCAAGCCAACTCTTATCTATATGAAGTCACTGGCAAAGCCATAAAGGACAAAATCCAAGCATTAACGGTGCTCCCTATCAGCCCGGGTAGCGAGCCCCGCTGGAGGTCCTGCAATGCATCGTGACTAGCAATGTGACTAGCACGAATCAATATTTCCCTCCGGATCGATACGGTCCCAGTGCCCCGGGAAGCCGTTTCGAGGAAATGTCAAACCCTTGTGTACACAGGTTGTCCGTGACATGCAGAAAGTAGGTATGACGAGAGGATCGAACATTCTTGCCCCACCAAGCGATCCTAGACTCGTTCAACCGAATATCCAACCAAAGCATCCATAACCATTCTTTCAACATATTCCCAAGGATTCCAAATCTCGACCTCAATATATATATCCCAAGGCACCAAAATACCCATAAGCACAATCTCTCAAGTTGTGCCCAAGTTATGCCCACACTTCACATTGCCGCTTCCCAACACAGTGTTTCACATTGGGTGCAACACCCCACACTCCGAATAATCCCGTGGCACAATGCCCCAACAGTGGCCCAATACCCTCGCCGATGCAGTTGTTCGGTTTCGACCACAACTGCTCGCTTTGCAAGACAAAGCGACCCAGTGATACTCGTGCACGGATGCACGCTCGCTCGTCCCAATTTTTGATATTCTATTGTATCGTTCCAACTTGTATAATTCCAACCGTCCAAGCGTAATCTTAAGTATCCAACCAACTGCCTCAAATGTATAATCCAGCTATCGCATCCAACTATCCAACGCATAAATCATATTCAAGCCACAATCCTACCAAGCCAACGACGTACACTCTATGCACGCCTCAGTGTAGTAATTTCCAATGTTTCAGCCCAAGTGTTCAAGCCTTTTACGTGTTTTCCATATTATTAGGCATGAAGGAGTAGAGGAGAAGGGAAAGAGCCCACTCACATTGTTTGATCCCGTTAGGCATCCTGTCCGGCCGATACGGCCAATCCCTTGAACCCGTGGTCCGATGCAAGCGCGATCTACTCAACTGGTATGACCGTGCAAGCATGCCGTGCTCTCTAAATCATCCGACCGATCGGATTAAGGAAGACGACATTATCGCTTCCATCCAGCTATTCAGTACTGTCCTGAACGAACACCTGATTTCCATCGAACCCGCTAGCCATCTGCACATTGAAACCAACTCGATTAATCCTTCTTCCCAAAATCCAATAATTCAAATGTAACAAGCATTTGATTTATTCAGTCCGACTCAGCGTAACGCTCCGAGCGGTTGTGGGGCGTTACATAATATACCACTTAGAATCAGGTTCGTCCACGAACCGTGCTGGTACTCATTCCTATCACAAGTCATAATCCATTCCAAGATCTGCTCTAAGCAACTCACATATTCACGATTTTGACTTCGCATCTCGTCTGCTGAGCGCTCGTACAATTTTATGAATTCCCACATCCTTCTTGCAGCTCAATACGAATTCTTCGTATTGCTTAGTTTTGGATCGTACACATATTTAAGGCGTCCCTAAAATACATGCATTTTAGCCGAGCTTTGCGATAGAAAATTTGAACAAGTTACAAGGGTATCTTTATGTTCGAGGCATCCATTTGCTTTGCTCCCAATTGAATCAATCCCGATTTCCATTCCAACATTTTCGATTGAGCACTATCCTCAAATATGATAATTTCCCACTGACTCAATCAGTTCGTGTTCCAACTCAATCCATCCAACTATTTCTGAAATCCGTACTAGCAACATCTCAAAATATTATCTCGTGCACCGAACGATCATCTTAACTGATCTACCCCAGCTATGCGACTTACCCAAATATCAACTTTGCTTAGATCAGCTCAGTCCAACACATTTCCTGCCATCTCAAAATCTCACAGGGTGAAAATCTATATTGAGGTTCGTGTGATCCACGAAGATCTCGCCGCCACGCCAAAGGGATTTTGTCGCCACGATTTCAACGTGGACACACTCGCCACAATTCTTAGGTTGTGCATGGAATAGTTCTTCGCGCTGCTTCCACTGCCTCAAAGCATAGAATATCACCTTTGCCTTCCGAACGAGCACGTTTCCCAGACTAAGTTTCGAGACATCTTGTAAATCTGAGGCACATCTGTCCCTTCCAGTATTCGCAAAGATTTGATTTGAACGAGCCGCCACAGTCGTCCATTCATATAAATGCTATTCCCTTCCAGAGCACGATGAGTCAGAGGCGATGCCATCTACAAAAATCTGTGACTCTGAGTCTCATCAGTTGACTAGGCTACTTTCTACCATCGCTTCGATCTTCCGGCTGCATCTTCAGCTGAAGACTACCCCAAGGGTCTCTCAAATCCAACACTCAGTCAATAAGCCAAATATCATTGCTCACATCTGCCCTCGACGCATTCCCAAATACACCGCCTCAAGGGTCGTTCTATGGGTCTACCATATTCATATCTGATTCGACGGGCAAGGCCGCTTAGGGTCAGCTGTCCCAAAGTTACGCTCGATAATTATAATCATCATGATGGACAGTTATTGTAAACCATGCTATATCTCATCTCCAACTCTGAATTAAAATCCAAACATTCACCCGAGCGAAGTTTCCGAAACCGAGAACCGCGCTCGTTGAAACCGTCTTCCATCAATCCGTCTTTCTGTCCTGAATCCATCAAATTTTTCGAATTGCATGTTCGATTCTCACACTACAAATTGCATTGATTCTCAAAACCAAAGATTTGCTCCAATTCTTATCCATTTGCCACGTCCCACAATGCACGTCCAACTTACTCGAGCAGCACAGTGAATTGTTCCGACGTTGCTTTCACATTTAGCTATCTTTAAAAGCCTGTCCGCCAAAATCTTTGCCTTCCGTTGTTGCCACAATCTGTCCACGTCTTCCGGAGAATCCGTCTACCATTGTTGCACCATTTTTCCCAAATTCCATTTTTGCTAAACCTGAGTCGACTTCTCGAGCAACAATATCCAAAATTCCTTCAAGTTTGTGTGAATCTATCTCATTGTCCCTCCAAAGCAGTTTGTGTTTCATTACTCAACCAATAGCTCAAATGTGTTGCCCAAAATCGTAGTCCGTGCTCGCTATCATTCCGATAATCCCATCGCTTTGCTCAAGCATAACCCAAATGTTCGTTTCGATTCTGTCCATCTCTTAAGCCCAATGATACTTCCATTTGCACGATTCCGTTCTTGAGTTCTCAAGTCTAATGTATCGAAGGATACCCGAGTCAAATTCTATTGTACTATATACCACTTGGAAATATAGTTGCCTTCGTACGAAATCTGCGTCAATCAGCGTCTATCCCAAACCGACTATTCCGAGGTAATTTTGTCGAATCATAACTCAATATTCGCTTGCTCCATCTTCATTCCTTCCAACTCAGTCGATTTGCACCAACCGACTTGTATTCGTTATCCGAGTCCGTTCAGGCAATTCCCATAGATGTCCAACCAAAATATTTTCAATGCCTTGCTTAACACATTTGATCCCATATACCACTTTGAATCAAGTCGCTACTCACATTACGTTTTCTTACACGAATCCAAAAATCCGTTCGAACCATCCCTTAGGTGTGATCATGCCATTCCCATCTTAAGTCTGACACAAAAACTTAGCCGATTCTTTAACCATCAATCTCGTTAGGCAACTCGTGCTATGTTCCATTCTCATTGCTCCCAGCTATTCTCAAACCGTCTGATACTTTCGCAACACGAGCAATCGTGCAACGATTGTATTCCAAGTAGTCCAACCCAATACCCAACGGTTCCACACTTTTATTGTACGAGCAACTCGTTCTAACTTATCTGATATTTCTCAAGCCAAACTCAAATCTGCCCAACTGATGCGCCACAGCCGAAATTCTAACTTATATCCAACATAATCGCTAGACGAGCAACTCGTGCAAAGATTCATTCTCATCGAAAGTTTCTACTCAAAACATGCCACAAAACCAAATCTCGTTAGCCAACCAACTGATCCATTGAGGCAATCAGAAACTCCAGAACGATAAGCCAAGCCAACCCAATGAAAGCCCATAACTTGTTGCACAAATGCAACAACGCCAACCAACTTGCTGCACGAATACAACAACGCCTAACGAGGCTAAGAGATCCTACGAAAACCAACCAAGGCAACCCAACAAAGAATAATATGCAGCCACAACAAGCAATAAATAGACTTATTGCATGAAACATCCAATGCGGCACCGAGTAGAGTCAAGAGCTAAACGACACGCGGAAGCTATTTAGAGTTTGTGATGAAGCGAAGGACCAAGTCCGAAGAAATAAATCGGACGCTTTGATACCAATTTGTCACGCCCCAATCTCCCGCAAGCTCGACAGACCCCGCTGAACGTGAAATCACCACGTTGCAGCTCTCCCGTGGGACAATCGTTCTAATCGGGACGTGATGCCGTACGAGCCTGGAGTTGCGCTCGTACAAGGCGATATTGTCAAACACCAAATGTTATCATTGAATCAACCAAGTTACAGCGGAAGTCAAGTATTGTGTACCCAGCACACATCAGAGTAATACGCAGCGAAGCTCACGATAGGGTCCAAATAAAATGCCCCGAGGTAATGCCACAAAGGCGATGCCACGAAGACGATGAAATGCTCTTGCTCTTTTCTCTAGCCCACAAAGGTACTTACAGTTCATACATCTTGTCCCGTATATCCAAGCAGCGCCACTACGCCTGTGTACCTAAAATATTGCCCACAAACGTGGGTCAGTACACAACCGTACTGGTGGGCGGGGTAACCCACTCGTCTAAGCCGACACTAAGTAAAAATAGTGAATGCACACAGTTATATGGTGATCTTTCTAGTTGAATCCTAGATTCTTTTCATGGCATAGGGATGACATGTTAAGGAAAGCTGTAAAGCAGTTTACGCATGCAAGCATTCAACTCAAACCAAACGACAAGCAGTTATATATATCCGACCCGTCTAACTCAATGCCATCGCTTGCACGATAATATATCGAACCATCAGTCTCGTCTCAATATCCATCCTCAACCAACAGTTTATATCCCAATCTCGAATGCACACTCTTGCCGAGGCAAGGTGGCCGCGCCTACACGAAAGCCAAACCAACAAAAGAAAAGCAAGCCAACTTTTATCTATATGAAGTCACTGGCAAAGCCATAAAGGACAAAATCCAAGCATTAACGGCGCTCCCTATCAGCCCGGGTAGCGAGCCCCGCTGGAGGTCCCGCAATGCATCGTGACTAGCAATGTGACTAGCACGAATCAATATTTCCCTCCGGATCGATACGGTCCCAGTGCCCCGGGAAGCCGTTTCGAGGAAATGTCAAACCCTTGTGTACACAGGTTGTCCGTGACATGCAGAAAGTAGGTATGACGAGAGGATCGAACATTCTTGCCCCACCAAGCGATCCTAGACTCGTTCAACCGAATATCCAACCAAAGCATCCATAACCATTCTTTCAACATATTCCCAAGGATTCCAAATCTCGACCTCAATATATATATCCCAAGGCACCAAAATACCCATAAGCACAATCTCTCAAGTTATGCCCAAGTTATGCCCATACTTCACATTGCCGCTTCCCAACATAGTGTTTCACATTGGGTGCAACACCCCACACTCCGAATAATCCCGTGGCACAATGCCCCAACAGTGGCCCAATACCCTCGCCGATGCAGTTGTTCGATTTCGAACCACAACTGCTCGCTTTGCAAGACAAAGCGACCCAGTGATACTCGTGCACGGATGCACGCTCGCTCGCCCCAATTTCCGATATTCCATTGTATCGTTCCAACTTGTATAATTCCAACCGTCCAAGCGTAATCCCAAGTATCCAACCAACTGTCTCAAATGTATAATCCAGCTATCGCATCCAACTATCCAACGCATAAATCATATTCAAGCCACAATCCTACCAAGCCAACGACGTACACTCTATGCACGCCTCAGTGTAGTGATTCCCAATGTTTCAGCCCAAGTGTTCAAGCCTTTTACGTGTTTTCCATATTATTAGGCATGAAGGAGTAGAGGAGAAGGAAAAGAGCCCACTCACATTGTTTGATCCCGTTAGGCATCCTGTCTTGCCGATACGGCCAATCCCTTGAACCCGTGGTCCGATGCAAGCACGATCTACTCAACTGGTATGACCGTGCGAGCAGGCCGTGCTCTCTAAATCATCCGACCGATCGAATTAAGGAAGACGATATTATCGCTTCCATCCAGCTATTCAGTACTGTCCTGAACGAACACCTGATTTTCATCAAACCCGCTAGCCATCTGCACATTGAAACCAACTCGATTAATCCTTCTTCCCAAAATCCAATAATTCAAATGTAACCAGCATTTAATTTATTCAGTCCGACTCAGCGTAACGCTCCGAGCGGTTGCGGGGCGTTACAGGGGTTGACCTAGAATACGTTTGACTGGTCAACCCCTCTTGGGTTGGGCCTAGGATTCGGGCTGGGTCAATGCTCCTTGGGCCAGGCTTCAGCCCTCATGGGGATGCTGGGTGTTTGGCACGGGTTTACTTCAGTTTAATTCTACATGGGTTTCCAGGGCTTTAAAAATGATTCCGGAGTCCAATAAATCCGCAGAAAATTACCCTATGTCCGGTTTTCTATTTTATACCATAAAATATTATTTTCATAATATTTTAATATCAATTAACTGCATTTAAAAATCCTTTGATCACAATTATCTTGGTTCTTCATCCAAAAAAATACCGAAAATCCGGAAAAAATTATATTAAAATTATTCTGAAAAAAACAGGGTGTTTACAATCTACCCTCCTTAAAAGGATTGCGTTCTCGCAATCAAAGAATAAGATATAATAGAAAGAATTATGGTGATTACAAACTTGCTTAGTTTACAACTGCATCCGTGAATAGGTGGGGATAACTCTGGCGCATACTATCCTCTCGTTCCCAGGTCGATTCGCCAGGAGAATGATGTTTCCAAGCTACACGAACCAGTCTGATTGTCTATCCTCGCAAGGTCTTCTCACTGACGTCGAGGATGCCAACTGGTTGTTTCTCATATCTCAAGCTAGGGCCCACTCCGATCTCTGAATGATCGACTACGTGACTTGGGTCGGTCACATACCTTCTCAACTGTGAGACGTAGAATACGTCATGCACTCCCTCTAAGGATGGTGGTAATTCAATATGATAAGCCACCTCACCAATGCGCTCTAGGATGTCAAATGGCCCAATATATCTTGGACTCAACTTGCCTCTGCTCCCGAATCTAATAGTACCTCGAGTGGGCAAAATTCTCAAGAACACGTGCTCTCCTTCTTTGAACTCTAGGGGACGTCTGTGTGTATCTGCCCAATGCTTCTGTCTGTCCTGAGCTGCTCGAAGATGATTCTGAATCTGTTTCACCTTCTCCACTGTCTGCGTTACCAATTCTGGACCCAGTATTTGACGTTCACCAACGTCACTCCAATATATAGGCGATCTGCACTTCCTTCCGTATAAAGCTTCGAATGGTGCCATCTGAATGCTGGCATGATAACTGTTGTTGTAGAAGAACTCTACTAAGTGCAAATGATCTTCCCAAGATCCTCCAAAGTCTAGCATACATGATCGCAACATATCCTCCAAGATCTGAATGGTGCGCTCCGATTGGCCATCTGTCTGTGGGTGGTAAGCGGTGCTGAATTTGAGTCTGGTGCCTAGACTCTCTTACATGCTTCCCCAGAAATGAGACATAAATCTCGAATCTCGATCCGATACAATACTAACCGGCACTCCATGTAATTTGACTATTTTTCGCATATACATGTTGGCTAGTACCTCTGTGGATTGTCCAACTCTAAATGGCAAGAAGTGTGCCGATTTAGTAAGTCTATCCACGATAACCCATACTGCATCTCTGCCACTGGGGCTCCTTGGAAATCCTGTGACGAAATCCATCGTAATATGTTCCCACTTCCATTCTGGTATAGGAAGCGGCTGTAACATACCTGCAGTCCTCTGATGCTCGGCCTTTACTTGCTGACATACTAAGCATTTGGCCACAAATCTTGCAATCTCCCTTTTTATTCCATGCCACCAGTAATATTGTCTCAAGTCTCGGTACATCTTGGTTCCTCCTGGGTGAACAGAGTACATGGAGCTATGTGCTTCAGTCATTAACTCATGTCTCAATTCTTTATTTGGAACATACAGTCGATTTCCAAACCTCAATATCCCGTCTTCGTGTATGCGAAGTCCCGTCTGCACGCCTGCTTCTGTCCTCTCTTTCAGTCTTCGAAATCTAGCTTCTGTGGGCAATGCCTCTTTAATTCATTCCACCAGTGACGACTTAATTTCAAGATTAGCCAGCAAGCCACGCTGTCCTGGTAAAACAACCTCTATCTGCAGCTCATGTAGATCTCTCAATAACTCGGGCTGCGTCGTCAAGAAATAAGCCGTAGGCTTCCTGCTGAGTGTGTCTGCTATGACATTCGTCTTTCCCGGATGATACTGCAGATCTATATCAAAGTCCACCATCAATTCCAGCCAGCGTCTTTGTCTCATGTTGAGCTCCTTCTGAGTATATACATACTTCAGACTCTTATGATCAGTGAAGATTTCTACCTTCTCTCCATAAAGGTAGTGCCTCCAAATCTTCAATGCAAATATAACTGCTGCTAACTCCAGATCGTGTGTTGGATAGTTCTTCTCGTGGACCTTCAACTGTCTCGATGCATAAGCAATAACTTTGCCATGTTGCATTAAAACACATCCTAGTCCACTACCTGATGCATCACTGTAAACAACAAAACCTCCTGACCCTGAAGGAAGAGTCAAGACAGGTGCTGTTGTTAATCTTCTCTTCAATTCTTCAAAAGCCTTCTGGTAGTCTTCTGTACATATAAACTCCTGGTCTTTACGGGTCAACTTCGTCATCGGTTCCGTGATCCTCGAGAAATTTTCTATAAACCTCCGGTGATATCCCGCAAGTCCGAGAAAACTTCTCACCTCTGCAACGGATGTAGGGGTAGGCCAAGTCTCTATTGCCGCAACTTTCTCTGGATCGACTGAAAGTCCTTCTCCTAAGATGATATGTCCCAAGAAAGGCACTTTATCCATACAAAACTCACACTTACTGAGTTTGGCATATAACTTCTCCTGTCTCAAGGTCTCTAACACTATTCTGAGATACTCCTCGTGCTCTTCATGGCTCTTGGAATATATTAGAATGTCATCAATAAACACAACCACAAATTTATCCAAGAAATGATGAAAGACTCTGTTCATTAAACTCATAAACACTGCTGACACGTTGGTTAAACCAAACGGCATTACCAAGAACTCATAATGTCCATACTTGGTCCTGAAAGCTGTCTTTGGTATGTCTTCCTTCCTTACCTTGATCTGATGATAGCCGGATCTAAGGTCAATCTTCGAGAATACTCTAGCACCACTCAATTGATAGAATAGATCATCAATGCGTGGTAAGGGATACCTGTTCTTGATGGTCACAGCATTTAGTGCCCGGTAGTCAATGCATAACCGTACTGTTCCATCCTTCTTCGGTACAAAAAATATGGGTGCTCCCCAAGGTGAAACACTGGGCCGAATGAAACCCTTCTCCAAAAGATCATCAACCTGCTCCTTCAACTCCACTAACTCCTTAGGTGCTAGCCGATATACTGATGAAGTGATAGGCTCTGCTCCTGGAGTGAAGTCTATTGTGAATTCTATTTCCCGATCAGACGGTAAACCTGGAAGATCATCAGGAAATACATCCACAAACTCTGATATGACTCTTGGGTAACCTGTCTTCCCTTCTACAGTTAGTACCCTAAGAGTAGGATGAACTCCTTGCTCTACTGCTCCTCGAAGAAACTCGAATTTTGGATGTCCAGGCGGTCTAAATATAACCCATCCAAGTCGGCAATCAAGAGTCGCATGGTACTGACTTAACCAGTCCATACCAAGTACGACATCATAATCCGGCATGAAAAATATTAAAAATTGAGCTCGCATCTCTCTTTCACAGACTACTACAGAACATAATCTACAGACGTCACTAACCGGAATAATTCTACCTCCCGTAAGGATTCTCTTCATCTTCGGAAGGGGTGCGGTAGCTACTCTATGGGTGGCTACAAAACTAGCTGCTATAAATGAATGCGATGCTCCAGAATCAAATAAAGCTACAGCTGGTAATGAAGCTACTAAAATAGTACCTACAATAACCTCGCCTGCAGTAGCTTTCTGCTCAACAGCTAATGTGAATGCCTGGCCTCGTCCCTGAGCTGGACCTCTCTGCTGCTGCTGATTCTGCTGAAATAGAGCTGCCTGTGGTGCCAGTGGTGGTCTCTGCTGGTAGCCTCCTGTAGCTGGTGGTCTAACTCCTCCAGCTCCTGTCTGCTGTGCTCCTACTGCTGGATAAGCTGATCGTGGTGCAGGCAAGGCTAATCTCGGTGCTCCGTCTCTGCGTTCAGAACAGTCCCTGGAAAAATGCTGGTTGGATCCGCAGCTCAGACATAGTCCCAACTTACGCCTGCATTCTTTCTCAATGTGTCCTACCTTGCCGCAGTGGTGACAAGTAGGAAGAGGTCTGTCTCTATGTGATGCTCTCTCCGGTATACTCCTCTGAAATCATTTTGCAGAATCTCCAGGTGCTGTCTTGGATGGTGCTGATGTGTTTGGCCTCTTCAGATTCGACTCCCTTCTAGTGACGCGCTCCATGCGTCGTGCTGCTGCAAGGACGTCGGTATAAGATGTAGGTGCGACCGAGCCAATCAATCTCTGGAGCTCGAACTTCAGTCCGTCAAAAAACTTCTCAGTTTTCTCTTCCTCGGTCGAGATCAATGTTGGAGCGAAGCGACTTAGGCGAATAAATTCTGCGTTGTATTCTTCCACTGTCATATTGCCTTGGATAAGGCGGTTGAACTTGTCTTTGAGCTCTGACCGTGCAACTGCTGGAATGTACATCTCTTGGAAGAGTCTGAGAATTCTTCCCATGTGACTCGGTCCTGTCCGAGCCTCCTCTCTTCTGCTAACCACCAGTGATGTGCATTTTCAGTTAACTGCATTCTGACTGCAGTCATCCACTTCTCTCTTGGTAGTTCAGCGGCTTCCAACTGATGTTGTATGTTTGTGAGCCATTCATGAACTTCTGTTGGCCCCTCTTTGCCAGAAAATGTGCGAGGCTTGAGATGACGGAAATTGGTGATAGATCCCGTCACTGTTCGCCTCGCTGGTGGATTTGTCTGTTCCAATGCGGATACTAGGCTGGTTCTTAGATACTCTGCCTCCTGTCGATGTGCCTCTTGCTGAATCTGTTGTTGGGCTTGCATCATGGCATACATCATCTGGAACATCTGTTGCCCGTCCATAGCTTGCCCTGGCGGGAAAACTGGCATCTGGGGAGTGAACTGTGGTGGAGGTGGGATATCATCTCTCCGGAACCTTAGATTAGGCTGGCCGGTTTGATCGCTCTGCGATGTTTGTCCTCCATTCCCTGGGGTCACTCCGTCTATATAAGTAACCACAGCGTCGTGTGGCATATCCAAAGGAATCTCGTCTTCGTTCCTGGAATCCATTACTCTGCAACCAAAAGATAAACTATAAGAACGCACAGAGGAATCAACACAGGATGCAAATCAAGTAACAATTTCGAGTTCGATATAGAGTTCAATAATGGTTCAAATAATGGATGAGATCCTATAACTTATTCTATCCTTAGGGCAGGCTGGTTCAGTCCCTAAGTTAAAACCGAACAAATTAGTCGTAGACCTGCATGGGCCACCACAAAAACCATGTCATACCCCAGTCCCAAAATACCGAGGGACCAGATACGTGGCAATGGCCAGCAGTACGCACCGATGGACAAACCCAATTTAATGGATCCATCAGGACATACTTAAGCTGTAAAATCAAGTCTACGACAACATGGCACAACTAATCTCATCCACACAAGATATAAAATATGATCCACAGAGTAAATAAGGAATGTAAATCATCAGCTAGTCTCAACAAAGTGCTTCGGGGAACAACCCGATAAATATCTGATACAATGGTTCAACAGACTAGAATATAAATGACTTAAATAAATAAATACTGAGCATGGAACATGGATGCTCAGGAAAAGTCTTCAGCTAACACCTCATCCTCGGAAGGCGGTACAGCTCCTGGATCAACTCCTGCTCCGGTCCCGTATACCTCGGGATAGATCTCGTCCTCAAATCCTGGGGACATAATCCGGATCCAGGTCCTCAGGGGACATAGCAAGGTACAAGAAAGCTCATGCCAAAGTAAATACAGTACAGAAAATAAATGGAACAAATAGGGCAAGTAAGTAACCATCTAAGTAAAAATGCAAGTGAGAGCAACACGAGTACTCAGGCTGAGCCACTACAAGCTCTGTGTCGGAGAGCCGGTAGCGATAATAACCGGTAGTGGGTTTAGCTCTGCTCCGAGAGTCTACAACCTCGCAATAATAGAAGATAAATATATAAAACAGCCTGTAGCCTGTGTGTCTCTCCCCACCCAATGTAACCACGCATATCATGACCATAACGTCTCATGTCCATGTCAAGCGGGATCATAGCTAATGCAACAAGTCATAATGTATCTAAGTATATAGTATCTCTGTCAAGTCCTGTATCCTATACAGAATCACCATGAATATCTCAGGAAGATCCTGTCTCATGAATAGTGTCAAGTGTCTTGGGTCATAGTGTACTTGGTAAGACAAGTACGAGAATATAAAGTGTCACGAATGTCCATCTCTAGATGACAATACCCAACACCGCGTACAGTGTTGTCACCCGACTAATAATTGGACGCTAAGTACGTCACACGGTCCTAGGTTAAGCCTACACAGCAATATAAATGAATCAAGGGAAATATGTAACAATACTGCAGAGTTTGGCAAGGTACACTTGCCTGGTGTTTGATTACCAACAGTCGTCCCTGTATCAGTGGATCCTGTGGGTACTCCTCCAAAAGCTGTAATAAACATTACCAACAGTCTCAGAAGATATCAAAGAGCTAGAAATGCCTGTCCTTAAGTCCAATTTGGATACAAGGACAAAAATGATATTTCCGGGCCAAAGCGGGATCCACATGTGGGCCACTTTGCACCGAAAAGTGTGTCAGGGTCAAAGGTCTCCAAATTCCTTAAATTTAGTGTCAACAAGTCAAGAACGATGATACAAACCCAACGGAATATCTAGAATTGGATTCCGATGAGCCGATCACAAAATTGCCCGTTAAGTGGAGCCTGTGGGGCCCACGATACACGATTTTGTCAACGTTATCAGAATCGAACCAAACTTGGGTCACAGGACCAGCGTATTACTACGAGTCCGATGGGGCAAGTTTTGTCTCGATCCGACGTGTGTACACAAAGTTACAGCGTGTTCCAGAATGGACGGATATGGGGCGTTGTTGGCGGATACGCGTTGATTCCGGTGTGCACGCACATCCAAATCGACTTCTGCGAAATCCCACACGTCCGTATCAACGTTGCGCACGTTTTGGTAAAGACCGCGTGCGACCAAGTCGTCCCGTTTGGCGGGGCGCACTAAGTTCCGGGGTGAAACGGGGCGTTGTTTTTCCTGTTTTTGGATCGCGGTTTGCGATCACCACAGGATATGATGCACCGAGCGGGTTGCACGGGCACCGAGAGGGTTATACAATCTACGCGTTGCAACTGACGAAATTAAAAACAGAGTTACGAGGCGAGAGGAAACGCTACCTGAACAGGGCTCCGTGAATCTGAGTTTCACGTGTCCGAGATGTTGTTTCGTGTCCTGATCTGAATCTGCCGTGTCCGGGATATTGCTGGGTCCGCATTGGCCGTGTCCGGGGTTAGGACAGCGGCGACGTTCAGGTGTTGCCGAGTGGTGGTGATGCTGAAGTCGGACGGGGAGGAGCGGGGAAGCCGGCCGGTCGAGGTGCGGGGTCGGCCTGGAGGAGGGTGCACAGCCGACTGTACTTGGGTCGCTGCACCGAGGGTCGGGGACAGGGCTGCACCGATCAGTCGAGGCTCGCACTGGCCGGAGCGGGGCTCGGTCAGTCGACGGTCAGGGTGCACAGTAGCCGGGCGGGTCAGGGGTGGTGCCGCAGACCGGTCGAAGGCTGTGCGGACCGGAGCGGCGCGGGGTTCGCTGCACAGGCCGCCGGGGTGCGGGGTCAGCCGCGGGTATACGGCGCCGGTCGGGGGTGGCCGTTGTACTGCCGGAGCGGAAGAAGGGTGAGGGCGTGGGTATTAGGAAGGGAGCCGGCGATGGTAATGTCGGCTGTGGGTTCTCTTTGGGTGTTAGGAATAGAAAATATAGGAAAGAGGAATAATATATATATATATATATATATATATATATATATATATATATATATATATATATATATATGGTGTTGGGGTTGACCTAGAATAGGTTTGACTGGTCAACCCCTCTTGGGTTGGGCCTAGGATTCGGGCTGGGTCAATGCTCCTTGGGCCAGGCTTCAGCCCTCATGGGGATGCTGGGTGTTTGGCACGAGTTTACTTCGGTTTAATTCTACATGGGTTCCCAGGGCTTTAAAAATGATTCCGGAGTCCAATAAATCCGCAAAAAATTACCCTATATCCGGTTTTCCATTTTACACCATAAAATATTATTTTCTTAATATTTTAACATCAATTAACTGCATTTAAAAATTCTTTGATCACAATTACCTTGGTTCTTCATCCAGAAAAATACCAAAAATCTGGAAAAATTATATTAAAATTATTCTGAAAAAAATAGGGTGTTTACACTTGCTGCACGAATGCAACAACGCCTAACGAGGCTAAGCGATCCTAACGAAAATCAACCAAAGCAACACAACCAAGAATAACATGCAGCCACAACCAGCAGTATATAGACTTATTGCATGAATCATCCAATGCGGCACCGAGTAGAGTCAAGAGTTAAACGACACGCGGAAGCTATTTAGAGTTTATGATGAAATGAAGGACCAAGTCCGAAGAAATGAACCAGGCGCTCTGATACCAATCTGTCACGATTTCAATCTCCCACAAGCTCAATAGTCCCCGCTGAACGTAAAATTACCATGTTGCAGCTCTCCCGCGGGACAATCATTCTCTTCGGGACGTGATGCCGTACGAGCCTGGAGTTGCGCTCGTACAAGGCGATGTTATTAAACACCAAAGTTATCATCGAAACAACCAAGTTACAGCAGAAGTCGTATTGTGTACCGAGCACACACAGAGTAATACACAACGAAGCTCTCGATAGGGACCAAATGAAATGCCCCGAAGGCAATGCCACAAAAGGCGATGCCACAAAGGCGATGAAATAACTCTTGCTCTTTTCTCTAGCCCACAAAGGTACTTACAGTTCATACATCTTGTCCCGTATATCCAAGTAGCGCCACTACGCCTGAGTACATGAAATATTGCCCACAAACGTGGGTCAGTACACAACCGTACTGGTGAGCTGGGTAACCCACTCGTCTAAGCCGACACTAAGTAAAATAGTGAATGCAAACAGTTATATGGTGATCTTTCTAGTTGAATCCTAGGTTCATTTTATGGCATAAGGATGACATGTTAAGAAAAACTGTAAAGCAGTTTAAGCATGCAAGCATTCAACTTAAACCGAACGACAAGCATTTATATATTCAACCCGAAGGTAACTAGCATGCAACACGTTCTACTCAATGCCATCGCTTGCACGATAACATATCGAACCATTCCCAAGACTCAAATATCCATCCTCAACCAAAGTTTATATCCCAATCTCGAGTGCACACTCTTGCCGAGGCAAGGTGGCAGCGCCTACACGAAAGCCAAACCAACAAAAGAAAAGCAAGCCAACTCTTATCTATATGAAGTCACTGGCTAAGCCATACAGGACATATCTCAAGCATTACGGCGCGTCCTATCAGCCCGGGAATCAAGCCCCGCTGAAGGTCCCGTAATGCATCGTAACTAGCACGAATCAAATATTTCCCTCCGGATCGATACGGTTCCAGTGCCCCGGAAAGCCGTTTCGAGGAAATGCCAAGACTTGTGCATAAGTCGTCCGTGACATGCAGACACAAGTAGGTATGACGAGAGGATCGAACATTCTCGCCCCACCAAGCGATCCTAGACTCGTTCAACCGATATCCAACCAAAGCATCCATAACCATTCTTCCAACATATCCAACCAAGGATTCCAAATCTCGACCTCAACATATAGCCCAAGGCACCAAAATACCCATAGGCACAATCTCTCAAGTTGTGCCCAAGTTATGCCCATATTCACAATGCCGCTTCTCAGCACTGTATTTCAAATTGTTGCAACACCCATGCTCAAAGCAATCCCATGGCACAATGCCCCAACAGTGGCACAATACCCTCGCCGATGCAGTTGTTCGGTTTCGAACACAACTGCTCGCTTTGCAAGATAAAGCGCCCAAGTGATACTCGTGCACAGATGCACGTTCGCTCGCCCGAATTTCCGATATTTCCAATGCCTCAATATATCATTCCAACCGTCCAAGCATAATCCCAATTATTCAACCGACTGCCTCAAATGTATAATCCAACTATCGCTCCAACTATCCAACGCGTAAACCAAATCAAGCCACAATCCTATCCAAGCCAACGACGTACACTCTATGCACGCCTCAGTGTAGTGGTTTCCAATATTTTAGCCCAGGTGTTCAAGCCTTTACGTGTTTTCTATATTATTAGGCATGAAGGAGTAGAGGAGAAGGGAAAGAGCCCACTCACAATATTTGATCCCGTTAGGCATCCTGTCCTGCCGATACGGCCAATCCCTTGAACCCGTGGTCCAATGCAAGCGCGAT
Source organism: Iris macrosiphon (assembly GCA_036927795.1). Lineage (NCBI taxonomy): Eukaryota > Viridiplantae > Streptophyta > Magnoliopsida > Asparagales > Iridaceae > Iris > Iris macrosiphon. Next base: position 50,948,711 of record JAYESA010000009.1, read on the forward strand.
CTACTCAACTGGTATGACCGTGCGAGCAGGCCGTGCTCTCCTAATCATCCGACCGATCGGACTAAAGAAGACGGTATTATCGCTCCTATCCAGCTATTCAGTACTGTTCTGAACGAACACCTGATTTCCATCGAACCCGCTAGCCATCTGCACATTAAAATCAACTCAATCAATCCTTTTTCCCAAAATCCAACAATTCAAATGTAACCATTATTTGATTTATTAAATCTGACTCAGCGTAACGCTCCGAGCGGTTGCGGGGCGTTACATCACCAACCCTTAAGGACTTACCTATATGAGAGGTCGTGAAGGCCGCGACTATGGGACAGGACGATCCCAGACAACTCTCAGGAATTTGGAATTAGTGCGCATGGCCAACTAAAGGCGCCACCTGTTAGACCCAGAACCTCTAGCGTACTATGTGTGCTATTTTTTTGAATCTGGTGAAAGAAGTCTGATTCAAGGCATAGTCCATCAAGCACTTCTTCAGACAAAGACAATAGTCACTAAGTGAGATTCAAGGCTGTAGTCCATCTCATCTATGCATAGTATATACCTGTCCAGAAACTCTTTCTTTTGATTTCTCTGTCACTTCTACTTCGGAACTTGACCTTTTGGGGGGGGGGGGGGGGAGATTGTTAGCTTTGCTTAAGCAAAAGCTCAATTCCCTTCTTTCCTTTAGTCCCACATCGGATGGGCCAACCCCTCCTTGTGTGTATATATTAGTTCCTCTCCATTGCTTTCTTAAAGATGTTGTGTGGGGAACCCCTTGGGCCACACACGTGCGCCGCCGCTGCCGTCCGGCTCGGTTTGGTTCGGTTCGGCGCGCGTAACAGGTGCGGGTACGTGCCCACACCTGTGGGTGCTGAATGTCGATCCACTTTACTCTTCGGGTTCGGGCTGGGATCCAAAATCTTTTTGCTCCCCTTTATTTTTGAACCGTTCAAATTTTGAATGTTGAGACACTATCCAGATTCATTAAACCTTGGTACAGCTCCTTTTTTGACAGCCTTTCTCCCATATTTTATTTGCTCCTTAATGGCCTATTAATGAGCCATTAAGTACCCTGTCTGTGGCTGGGTATTTGCTTCAGCCTATTTATTTGGTTCCTTCTCTTTCATTTTTCTCACAGCAAATAATCTTACGTCAAAACTCTCTTTCGTTCCTCTCCCAAACCACATTCTAAACTTCAAATCCTTGCTCTGGGCAGAGCTAAGTTCGGTCTCTCTCTCCGAGTTGTGTGCGACAAAGAGAATCCGGTAGTCAGGGGGTTTTACCACTAGGAGCTTCTGAGAAACGTCTGCACATAGACATCGGATAAACTCTTAGGGTAGTGCTTCGTGCACGACTTCCCCGGAGGTTGGTAACAATTTTATTTTTTAGTTCCCTGTTCTCTGAAAATAATATATATCTATATTTATATTATAAATACGGTAAACAATATCTTTATAATATAGTTGTTATATGGTATTTTTTTTTGGGTTATTTTTAGCAAAATAATTAAAATATTTTTTATTAATGTTCATAAATGTTAAAAATGGATGTATTTTGATAAAAATATCTTCCAAAGTACTATAGTAGTTGGAGTTTTTTTTTAAACTAAAATACCCCCAACGTTTAAATAACGATTAGGGGGTTTAAATGGTAAAATAACCCCTCCAACGATTATAATTAAAGGGGATCGAACCTGCACATTAGTGGAGATCAGGTTTGGATCGACCTGACTGGGTCATCGTCTGGGCTGGATCGACCGGTTTTTGGGGGTTAAGTCCGACTCGAACCAGTTGGAAAGATGTGCTAAATCTGGGTTGGCGGAACTAGAACCCAGTCTACTAATTGGGGGAGGTGGGTCGGACCAGATCTACCCGTTGATCGGGACCGAACAGAACCAATTCGAATTTGATCGAACCGGACCCTAAGTAGATTTTGGGTCATTAACATCTCCATCTTTGGACTGTAAGTTTTACTTACCTGCGTAGACAAGTTATTTGACTGAAAAGAATCTTTTTCTAGCACGTAGAATGTATTTTGTCAGTGTTTTAAAAATCGGACCTAACCGGTCGGTTGAATTGGTCAATCCGTGAACCAGTAAATTTTCGGGCTAGTTTAATATTGATCCACTATTTTTTTTTTCAAAAATCGGCTCCTTTTGTGTAACCCGGTCGGTTAGACTACTGAACCGTCTTACCCAACTAGGTTTTAAACCGCTTTGAACTTGACCTTTTCAATTTTATTTTATTTTGCTAACTTTGACTTTTGCTTTGGACTTTTACATGCAATAAAAGTTCATATGTATTATTCTTGACTAATTTTAGCATAAGTAGTCAATAATATCACATGCAATAACCGAACTCAACTGGCTCTTGTGGTCAGTGAGAAGAGGTTTAACCTCCCTGGCTGGACGGAGGTCTCGGGATCAAACTGCAGGGAGATGTGTGGACAGTGGGCCAAATGACATGCAACGCAACGTGGATAAAGTCCAGTGCATTTTGCCGGATATCTAAAAAAAAAGTAAACGTATATGTGTAGTTGTGTACTGTATAGTATATTCAAATAAAATTATAAGCTTATATAACTGATTTAATCCGGATAAACAAAATGTATATGTGTAGTTGTGTAGGTGTGTTTTTACTGGATCGATCTCCGATCCGATTATTTAAGGACGTTACTTATTTGTCCATCCGTCGGCCACGTAGCACAACTCTATTGCTAGATCCACTGCGACGGGACTATGCAAATAAATTATTTCAGAAAGAAAAAGAAAAGAAAAGTAGAAGGGGGGTAGGGGAGGGAAAGAAGAGTAGATTAGACCGTCTTCTTTCTCAACTATTCCCAGTGTTGCAACACACTGTATATAGAAAGCACCCAGTGCTCAAACGAACCCCCCTTGCGATGAGATCTCCCATCTAAAAAGTAAAAAAGAGAAAGTCGTGCTGCTGCCTGCTGTTGTGATTTCCTTGCTCTATTCCCAATGCCCACCCCCACCCACTACCAAATCCCCAGAGAAAGAAAATCCCATATATAGATAGAGAGAGGAGGGTTTGCGCGTCGTTGGTGTGGTCACGATTACCCATCACCAGAGTAGTGCCGTATCATGGTGTCGCTGCTGATGGGGCTCAGTTGCTCCACCACCACCAGCAGCACCAGGAGTAGAAGTAGTAGTAGTGGTAACACCAAAGTTGATGGTTGTTAGTAGTAGTATCAGCTATAGCTAGATCTTGAGTGATGGCTTCTTTGTCCTCCATAGCCATAGACGAGCCCCACTTGGATCCCAAGTGGCTCGTCGACCCCAAGCTCCTCTTTGTCGGCCCCAGGATCGGGGAGGGCGCCCACGCCAAGGTCTACGAGGGCAAGTAGGTCCTAATCACTCCTCTCGGTTGGTTGGATTGTTTGGTGTAGGGATATAATCATCTGGGTTTTTCTCTCTTCCTTCCTTTAGGTACAAGAACCAGAACGTCGCAATCAAGATCGTGCACAAGGGGGACACCCCCGAGGAGGTGGCCAAACGAGAGTACAGTTTCGTGAGGGAGGTCACCATGCTCGCCAAGGTCCAGCACAAGAACCTCGTCAAGGTCGCATTTTTTCTTTATTTTCGATTGTGGGTCATGCTCAATTCTCCCAAATTGTTGTTGTTGTTGTTGTCGTCGTCGTCGTCGTTTGGTTTCTATAATTGTCTTTTTTTGCTGCAGTTTGTTGGGGCTTGTAAGGAGCCTGTGATGGTGGTGGTCACGGAGCTCCTCTCCGGCGGGTCGCTGAGGAAGTACTTGCTCAGCATCAGGCCGAGGAGCCTGGACCCTCAGGTCGCGGTCGGGTTCGCCCTGGACATATCCAGGGCGATGGAGTGCCTGCATTCCCATGGGATCATTCACCGGGATCTCAAACCTGGTAATTTCCGTAGATAGGAGATGATTATGCCCTTGATATGGATATTGCATCTTGCGTGGTGGTACTTTTAGTTGTTCTCGCGGTGCTTTGTGATTCATGCTGGTATATACACTTATAGGTAATTCGTTTTTTTTGGCTTGTTTGTAATGCTGGACGTAACTTTATAAGATCTATTATTGCTTCCTATGTTGCACGGATACGACACTACAAAATACGGACACCACCACACGGGCACAACATGGGTTTTGGCCTGTCCAAGTGTATTTGGAGTGGCTGTGTTGTGTCCACCACGTGTTCGACACAAACTCAAGACCGTTTTTTTTGGAGGGTCCAAGCTTGCTAGGTTGCTCCCACTACATATGTTTGATCTATCTAAGTGGAAATTTAGTTTGTTTCCCTCTTTATGTTTGAGAAATTATAACTTCTAGTATCAATGGTTGTTGTTGGTTTGACAGTCACACAAATAGTTCATACCCACAAGGATTGGGATTTTTCATCTTCTCATAAGTCTCATAGAACTTTTAGCAGTTCAAGGATTGTCTAGCAAAATTTATGGTATAGTGACTATGGTGATGAGTCACTGTGGTAAATGTCTCTGTCCTTCTTGATTCAATGTTTCATGGGGAATTTGTTAATATTGGAAGAGCTTTTGGCTGTCAATGTGAACCACAAACGTCTCTGAGTCTCTCGGTAATTACATCTTACAATTCAATTATAACCTCGCAATCCTGGCTTTGTGAAATAAAAAAGTTAAAACTGCAATAGAGAGGTTACATGTTTGCATGTAGAAACATATTCTGTTTATTAGTTCCCTAGAAAACTATCTATGAATGTCAAGAGAATTATACTTTCTTTCAGGTGATCATTTCAAACACATCATACACATACATTTGGATATCCACTCTTCCTTCAGATATTGACCATATGTTTTAACACACTATCTCCCATGGGATTGATCTTGTTTTCTTGATAGCTAAAAGGAATTGAATTTTGGCTTTCTCAGGATCTTTCTGAGATTTTTAATTTTGTCAATTCGAGCTATTGATGCTTTTGGATCAAGTTTAGCTTGTGGTTTTTAACTTTTATGATAATGCAAATTTCAAACATTGATGCTTCTGGATGACGTTTTAATCAGTCTGTCCTGCCGAGTCTCTCCTCTTCCATCCATAACTTTTCTCCTTCCTAGTCAGCTGGTCTATACCTTTTTCTCATTAGCTGATTTTCAGACTGTTTCTTCAAGGTTGACTGACATAAATCGTGTAATCAATACCTGTATGAATTTGTGAACTTATTGTTAAACCTTTCTGAGATAGCCCAGACTCTAGATCCATATGCTGAAGGCGGTCTGGATGTTGTGACATTTATGTTGTTGTTGAATCAGAAATTTCTGTATTTGAACCTTCTTTGACAGCATCTTTAATAAAAGTCGGGATCCTTGTCTTCCTTCTGCTTTGTCTTTCTTTATCTTTTCAATTTTTTATTTCAGATTGGACCAATTCTTCTACTTTGCACATTTATCTTCGACAGGTGCCGTGTCCATGATGGGTCAACATGTATTCGTTACGAACAAGCACTCTAAAAATACACTATGGCACCCAAAACTGTTGCTACTTGCTATGCCTGTATCACCGTGTCCGTATTTTCCTGTGTCTTCGTGTTTGTGCAACATAGTTCGACAGTTTCGCCTCTACCTCTCCCCATCAAAATTCTAGCTCTCTAGTCTTCCATTATTTTACCTCTAGTCTTCCATTATTTTACCTGTATCAATTACTTGTTGGGTTAATGTCTTGTATTCAAAATCATTGGTGTCCGATTTCATTCCCAATGCGTTTCGGATTAGGAGTCCGCATATAATTCTTCCATATAATTATTTAGGTCATAATCCGAGTAGTATAGAAATCCGACCAAGCTTCCATATATATTTCCAAAGTTAGTCGGACTCCTTTAGGATATTTAGCTCAGTTAAGCCTAGCAAAGCTTCCACACACAACACACACACACACACACACAAAATTGGCTTGTATAGGTTGCCACATTGGATTCTATTAATAATAGGACAATAACTCACAATCAACTATTTATGCAAGATCACAACCGACTAAATAAAGCTAATCAATTAAAAGCTTGGTAAAAGAAAACCAACTATCGCACAATACATTAAGCTCGAAATTCAGCTATAGAAGAGCAACAATAAGGGGCGGTCAAGAGCGTAAGGAGATGATGAAGCATTTGTCAAGGTCGGGTACACCTTCAGGATAAATTTCTAAAGGTACAATCGCAAGGTTGATTCAAATGTCTGCAAGTTTTTGCGTTGTAACCCTGTTAAATAAATAAAGTTCATCAGTTTTAGTCGCAGAGTAGGTGTTTTCCGAACCACGTTATATCCATTGTCTTTTTTGTTGTTTCAATTTTCCTCTTTTAATCAACAAATTGGCATCAAGAGTGTATGCTTATCAAAGACATGACAAGGAAAGATACAAGTTTCAGGTTTCGGGTGGTGAAGTTCGACTATAAAGGGAACTTCTCGTTATAACAGAAGAGGGTGAAAGGCTTCTAATGAATATAGGGCTGCACAAGGTGTTGTATGGAAAGTAAAGAAACCTGAAGATATTGTCAAAGTTAATTATTCGGAGAAGTTCAAATATTTTTTGGGCTTCATAAAAGTTCTACTTTATTGGACATTTTACTTAACCTTGGACTCCGGACGAGGGGTTGTGACAGGTACCGTGAAAGTACACCATGTTTAAGACATCAATTAATTTCCAAGGAGGCTATACAAAATACAAGCAAATGTGGAGATTGTTGGAATGTCTTGTATTCACAATAGTTCTACAATATTGAAGACTTTACTCAATCACAAACGAGGGTCTGTGATAGGTACCATGGAGGAACAACTACACTAATGAAGACTTTGCACAACCTTGGGCGAGGGTTTATGACAGTTACCTTGGAGGTACAACTGAATTTTAAAGACTTTACTCAACCCCATGATATGTGTAGTGATAAGTACCACAAAGGTACAACTACAATATTGAAGACTTTATTTAACCCCGATTGAGGGATTATGATAGGTACGATACCATGGAGGTACAACTATATGTGTGTGTGTTTTTGTTTATGTATAGTGTGTCATTAACATATCGTATACTAATTTTTAGAACAACTAAATTATTGAAGAATTTAGTCTCTCTCTCTCTCTCTCTCTCTCTCTCTCTATATATATATATATATATATATATATATATATATATAGGGAAATAAGTATATGATTTATATAAAATTAAAATGCCACAACAAAAATGATACAAGTTTTAACTTTTAACTTTTATATTTGATTTTTATTCTTATTTTAAGCATAAATACTATAAAATATTCAACATGTGTCCTTATTCGGAGAGCTTTCATACCCTATTTCAAATGAAAATATGAAGACACGTATTGACACGTGCCCTTTTTCGGAGAGTGTCCGTGTTTGATTTCAAATATAAATATGTGGACACATAAAACTGAGTGTTCCTGTTCGATGTGTCTGACACACGATACATTACTACGATGATGTTACATAGAAGTCTTCATTACTATATTTCTACTTCTGCACTTGTTGGAACCTCCTATCCGGGGTTGAGTAAAGCCTTCGCTAGTGTAGTTGTACCTCCATGGTACTTGCCGCAATCCTCTCGTCCGGGTTGAGTGAAAGTCTTCAAAAGTTTAGGTGTACCTCCATAGCATTTGTCACAATGTCTTGTCCGGGGTTGTGTAAAGTCTTCAATATTGTAGTTTCACCTCCATGACATCTTTCACAACCTCTCGTCGGGGTTGAGTACAGTTTTTAGTTTCAATACTGTAGAAAGTGGTGTAAACGGACCGGACGGTCCAAATAGTCTAGTATTCAAGCTCGGACTGAAAATAGAATCGGACGGCCTGAGTCCGGCTCGGTTAAATTCGGACAAAAAAATTTGTGTTCAGACTCGGCCCGATTATTTTGGGTCATGCTCGCGTCCGGTCCGTTAGGTTCGTTCGTGTGGACCAGACAGTAATCGGACAAAGTTGACCATTGCATTGATCGCTTTTGATATTTTAACAGTAAGAAACAAAATTTGGATGGTGGGACTATAGGTCGTTGGAATTTGGAAAGGAACCTGGCCGGGCATTTGGGAGGAGAATATGCGAGGAATTAACTTTATTCTTGAAACTAGCTGGAATTCTTGAAACTTGCTATTGTATGTATGAACTTGATAGCACATCCTTTTGCTTCAATTAAGAAAGAAGTTGAAGAGTCAAAAGTGAAGTCTGACCACCGTTGGCTTTCTTTTGCTTCAATTAAGAAAGAACTTGAAGAGTTTGGGTGGTTGCTTTTGATGTTTTAACAACAGTAAGAAATAAAATGACTATTTTATTATTGGTGTTCACATACATATTCGAGCCGCACAGGTAGATGATCGAGCTTGAGCTTTTTAAAAAATCGGACCAGTAATTATGTTCAAGATTGGTTCATATAGTGGTTCGCAGTCCACGGTCGGAATATTTGTCAAGTCAGACTCGGACGAACAACAGACCATCCTGTTTACTTTACATCATAACTGTAGTTGTACCTCTTTGGTACCTATGACAATCCCCTGTCCGTGATTGCGTCTTCAATAGTGTAGTTGTATCTCCATGGTACCTTGTGAATATAAGACATTCTAACAATCTCTACATTGACTTGTATTTTGTATAGCCTCCTTGGAAATTAATAAGACATTTCAACATTACTCACATCTAACTACGAGTAGAAAAGGTTATCAAGGAAGTGTTGACCTGCGATTGTCCTCGCTCCAAACTCATTACCATCTAAGGGTATGTGAATGCATGCATGCATGATTTATTTATTTTGTTATTCATTGTTACAAGAACATGCGAAAATAAAAAGAATAATAAATGATCAAAGGAGGTTTAGCTCAAAAAACCAGAAATCAATAATTATTCATACAAGGACTAGAACCACCCATAATCCTCAAAGTGACTTTAGGAGAAAGCATTAATATGGCAGTATAATCAATTAGATTTACCCCACATAATGAGGATGGTGCTTGTTAGAGCTCCTCTAGACTGTTCCATACTGGTTGTGAGAGGGGGCCATCCTCGATTGTTCTTTTTGTATATATACCCTTGGCCGTTGTGACTAAAGCTCATTGATTTCATGATTCTAACAGTGTCAGGTTGGAGGTCGATTATGCAGAACCCTCCTATCTTGCATGTGCTTGGAGAGGCAAACATACAAGCAGTTCAAGTCTAGGTGGAGGTGTCACTAACTGTCCGCTAAAGCATAATTGGTTCAATCTTGTAATTCTCTTAGTTTGTTCACTAGAATTAGGCATCCAAATCAAGCTGGCTCTTTATTAACAATGCTAAAGGGGATCTGCCCAGTGGCAGTGTTTGACCCCTTAGCATAAGAGAGGAGATGGTGTCTTATAATGGGTAAACCATTGTGTTGAGGCACAGCTGTAAAGCATGTTAAGAATAGAATGTTAAGAATAGAGTCATTGTATACTTTCTATTTTTATTATCATTAGTCCCACATTGGAATCCCACATGAGTAAGAGTAGCTAGTCTACCATGTAGAGTTCACTATATATGGTTGGTCTTGAGCCTAATGGAAAAGTATACAATACTCCCCCTGTTAGAATAATATAAATGTTAACCCTCCACCCTTAACAACACCCTCACCAACGCTCTAGAGTTTTGGTGCAAAGTGACATGGATTTTAATATAGTATCGGAGCGACCCAGGTTTGAAGTTTCTGGCATGCATTAGTTCCAAGTGGATTTAAAAAAATACCATTGCATGAGTCCAACCCTTGGCCCATGAAATTTGCCTTCGACTTGCAGGGGTGTGCTAGAATAATATAAATAATAACTCTCAGCCCTCACCAAAGCTCTTAGAGTTTTGGTGCAAGTGCCATGGAATTTAACAATCCCAATATAGTTCTCTAATAGAGAGGTCTAAGTCGAACATCATGCCTCTCTGGAGCAACTCAATACCAACTACCATATCCTTTTACTTCTGACTACTCTCCTTCCAATTTTGGCTGTCATCATGTTTTGTAGAGGTCAATAATCTCTTAGTCTCAAATTAGTTGGTTATTGATTTATCATTTATCATATTATTGGTCATTTAGTTCTTGGAATTATAACTTTATTGATATTTGGACTTCTTTCCCTATAAAATTTTTGGAGGTCATGTTCTAACTCGGCTGTCTTATAAGACTGAGATGAGATAAAACCTTGGTAGCACGACCACTCAAAAAAATTGTTGCCGTGTCTGGGTTGCGCGTTGCCTGACACGTATTGTGACTTTACAGAAACTCCAAAATACATTGGATACTCAAAAATATGTGCCATGTCCATATTTTGTCGTATCATATTAATTCCTTCAAAGAAGATATTTGTTTAAAGAAATCCTTATTTACAATAATCACCCAAATGTTAGAATAATTATATAATATTTCAAAGATAACCCTCTGACACTATTTTTTCAGACATCACTCTCAGTCAAAATTTTACTACAAATAAGATTTATGGGAAGTACTTGATCACATTGTTTTTCTTTAAGAGAAGCTACATTGCTTAAGTTGTATTTAAGGACATAAGCTGGGAATTGCACATGCTAATCATGTGCCAGCCACTAGTTTCCTTCTATTTATGGTTAAGTTGGGAACTATGAAGCACATGTATGATTGACTGGTACAAATGTACGGCAATTTAAAAACAGAACGATAGGGATATCGCTGAGGTGCTTCAATTGTATATGTAGCAACTCATCTTCATGATTTCGCGACTAAAACTAAGAGTTGAAGTTTCTTAACTATAGTCATCAAACGAATTCTAGTATAATACCATAAAAAAATAAAGCTTGATTTCTACCCAAAATTATGCAAACTCTATTTTAAAATATATGGTCATACATGAGTTGCACTAGAACAGTAGTCATGAAGGACCCGTAGAGTACCCAAAATTTAAATTGAAAAAAAAGCAAAAAATTTGGGTACACCAGTTGTACTTTACTACTTACCCAGGAGTACTAGTACCATCATGTACACCTTTCTGAATAGAACATGTGTATTTCATAGGTTGGGAATCTATACGTAGGATTGTTTGGGTAGCGATGCAAGATCTATGCAGGTGTTAGGAGAAAGAAAGGGAGGAAAGAGAGAAGATAAAGTGTAAAGAGAGAGATATTACTTCTAATTCTAAAATAATAGTATTTGTTTAGTTTCTACCTGTTTGACAGTTAGCTACCAAAACTACCTTAACTGGAACTGTTGTAGATATTAAACTTTGAAGGATCGGCACTGATAGTGACACTGGGTTTCAGAACCCTATTACAAACTGATGTTTCTTTTATCAAACTAGACCAAATATTGATTTACAAATGCTGACCATATGTAGGATGTAGATTATAGATGACTATATTAGAATAACTGGGGTATCTTTGATCGAGTGGTTTGAGTATACAAGTGGAAGAGAATCTTCCTTGTACAAGTCTATTCAATCTGGGAGTAGACATAAACTACTTAGACCCACAAACTCTATCACTCACTCACTAAATCTGACACTCAACATCAAGCTGGAGCCTAAGTTGTCAACTAACGATACATGTCATGTATCGATTATATCGTACTGTGTATTGTATGATAAACAATACTCTAGCAGTTTAGGTGTATACATCTGAATCGATATAATATAGGAACATGATTTAATATAATTTTTTGAGTAATATTTTATTCGTTTCATCTTTATTTAATTCCAAAATGAGAGGAACATGATTTAATGTAATTTTTAAGTATATATTGCATGACTCAAGTAAAAATCGATAGTACCTATCAACCTATATGTATCGTATCGGATCATTTGATCATCGTTGTTGTCGTCCAAGCCTTCTTCCATTAGAATTGGGTCAGGTGTGGAGCATAAGATCGGATCAACAGATACGTAATAAAATGTTTGTATAACAGAGCTGAACATGGTAGTATAAGTAACAGCTATCGGGTGAGGAACAGTCACCGAACAATCACAACTGACACAATCCAACATAGGATCAGGGTTGCTAGTTAAGGTGACAACATTTCAATTAAGCTATTTTGATGAGGACATCGTGCCGCGTGCACGAGATTTTTGACACGTGTACTGGCGCATGAAGCATCTCGAAAAAGATCCATCATTGCTCATGTGGTTTTGAGTTTGAGTTGACATTTTATTAGTTTATTTTAGTCCTACATTACTTGTGGAGAGTTTGTTTCTTTTTTGTTCACATTTTTAGTCCCACATTGTCTGTGCGTTAGCACTTTGCTCTTTTGTATGCCTATATATAGGCTTTTCTTTTCATATGAGATCATAAAATAATCAATGAAAAATTGTGAGAAAAAAAATTCTTGCGAGCTGTTTTAATTTTTAGATTAGAGTGTGAAACCTAATCCCCCCCTTTCCTCCCTGGGCGTGTGAAACCCTAGGGTGGTCGTCCGTCGCCAGGCGTTCCACGTCAGGCCGCCCGCCTTCAGGCCGACCGCTGTCAGGCCGTCCGTCTACCGTCGGTCGCAGATCCGACAACCAACCTTCTTTTTTCTATCTAAAGATCCAGGCGCACCATTCCAACTTCTCTAATATTTGCGAAATCATCACTCTTAGGATAAAAAAAATCTCTCTAATATTTTCAATCATTCATGGCTGTTATCCTGCTTTGATTGTGAGGAACGGATCTGCTTGATAAATGACATTATATTTGCTAAAGAACTGAGATTAAATTTGGAACTAAAATTGAATATTATTTATTACATTAATTTTCTAATGAATCATGAATACAAGATTTGCAGCTATGATTGTGCTTCTTCTTAAAAAAAAGTCATTTGAGATCCCAACATTAAACTTTAAATCTTCTGCTTAATTAGTCGTTCTTTATAATTTGTCATTGATTCTCGTTCATTCTGCTGATTTTCATAACCTGCACAACGTAGAGACATAAATTAGAGTTAATCAAAACATGTATTACATCAATTTGGTATCAGAGCATGGTTTGTGTATTTAGATCATTTTGCATAAATTATTTTAAGGGCAAAACCTCTACAAGATATGGTTGGGATTTCATTACCTATCCATAGTCCAAAAACCACATTGAATTAAATTTAAAATTTATTTAGACATTGGCTTTAAGGACTTCTGGTGCCTGTGTCTCGGGGTTGCCGACCAGACGGAGCTCATTAGGTCTTTGAAGGAAGCGGTTGTGGTGTGATATGATATCAGTGAGTCTCGTGTCACTGAAGAGATCTATTCACTTAATCCTGAAAAGTTTAGGATCTAATTAAAAAAAGATCACATTCTAGGGTTGCATGTTATTTAATTAAAAAAAGAGTTGCATTCTAGGGTTTATTATTTCATTTCATTTATTTACCAAAAAAATTGGTCATTTGCATTAACAACAATCATTTAGGTTTAAGTAGTGCATGCCTACACGATCTGGTCATTCATATTTATTAGCAGAAACTAGTCAATCATCCAAGAATCAAGTAATCGTTTGCATTTGACACGCGATTCGGCTAAGGACAGTATGGACTCCGAGTTAGTTAGAAAGTTAGATGCGTTGATGGGACAAATGGGTACCATTTCTCAAGAGTGTAGGGCTACCTGCGAAGCCTTAACTGAATTTCAAAAAGAAATAAATGATAGGTTCATTAGAATTGAGAGAGTACGAAGTCGTACCCCACAGGGGAATGACAGAATGAGAGTGCGTAGTCAGGCACCTCATAGGGATGAGTATGACCATCAAGTTGATTACGGACATGGGGGTTCTCACTCCCCACGACGAAACCAAAATCATCGACCACAACGATATGACCCTGACGAGCAATATTTGAGGAGTATTAAAGTTGAGGCGCCGACCTTTGACAGCAAACTCAACCCACAATATTTTTTGGATTGGCTCAAAGGTATGGACCGCTACTTTAAGTGTTATACCTTAACCGAGGAGAGAAAAGTAAAATTTGCTGCTATGAGATTGACTGGCCAAGCTAGTCAATATTGGTCTAATATAGAACACTTGAGAGAAATAAGAGGTGAGTTGCCCGTGAGGACTTGGACTGAAATGAAACAACAATTGAAAGAAAAATACCTCCCTCCCTCCTATTATCTCCGTTTATTAGATCAGTGGAACCTTTTATGCCAAGGAAACATGTCGGCTGAAGAGTATGTAGCAAAATTTGATGAGTTCATGGTAAGGTGTAGCACTATCGAACGTGAGACTCCTAAACAAATTCTATCTAGGTTTAGAACTGGTTAACGAACTGATTTAAAAACTGAGTTGTTCGCGCGAGACATTGACACATTAGAGAGAGCTTATGCCTTAGTTCAAGACCTAGACGAAGTTAAGTCACATTCGAGTTTTAGGAGTCAATATTTTCGTCAACAAGCTTCACGATCATCAACAAACCAATACCCTAATCGATCTACTTCTAATCCACCCCAGCCTATGGTAGATACGAAAGGCAAGAGTGTTCAGAAGGATTTTTCAAAGATTGGCCCAAACATAAAGTGTTTCAAATGTTAAGGGTATGGACATGTCGCTGCAAGTTGTTCTAGTCCTTTTAAGATCAATTTGATTGAGGAACAATTTGAAGAAGAGTCAGTACCCGATGATAAAGGCTACGTTCATCACATTGATGAAGACGCATAATATCTTGAGGAAGAAAATGATGCTGTCTTAGGTTACTAGGGTTTCCTACATTAGCTGTTGTTAGGTGCACCTTGTCTCAACCTAAGGTTAGTGATGACTGGAAATGACACGATCTTTCACACCTTTACAAGAATTGGAGATAAGAACTGCAAGGTAATTGTAAATAGTGGTAGTTGCATTAATGTTATTTTTGCTTCTGCAGTATCTAAAGTGGGCCTTAAAGCAGTTCCACATCCTAGTCCTTATAAGGTATTTTGGATCAACGATAGTGTCCTCCAAGTCCAAGAGCGGTATATTGTTCCGTTTCAATTTGTAATCTATAAAGACAAGATTTGGTGTGATGTCTTGGAAATGGACGTAGGTCAAATAATCCTAGGGAGACCATGGTTGTATGATAATGATATTCATATTTTCGGTCGTTCAAACATGGTGATGTTTGAGCATGGCGGAAAGAAAATCAAGATTCACCCTATAGAGCCGAAAACTAGTGGCCCGTAACCCAGTCCAAATAAGCAACCAAAGGGGTTAAATTTAATTGGTGCAAAAGAAATGACTCGTGAAATTATCAAAGGATCACCTATCTTTATCCTCACTGCGCATGAAATTTCTAAAGAACCCACCAAATTGACTCCTACTGAGATCTTTCCTGTAATAGAGGAATTTTCTAATATCTTTCATGAAGACCTTCCTGATGACTTACCCCCGATGCGTGACATTCAACACGCAATTGACCTTGTACCAGGAGCAAGTTTGCCCAACCTGCCACACTATCGAATGAACCCAAATGAACATGCGGAACTAAAAAGACAAGTTGACGAGTTGCTTAGGAAAGCATTTGTACGAGAGAGTTTGAGCCCTTGTGCAGTACCTGCCTTGTTGACACCCAAGAAGGATGGTACTTGGCTCATGTGTGTAGACAGTCGTGCCATCAATAAGATCACCGTTAAGTATCGATTTTTGATCCCTCGGTTAGATGATATGCTAGACATGATGTATGGAGCCACGTTCTTTTTCGAGATTGATCTCAAAAGTGGCTATCATCAAATTCGCATTCGACCGGGACATGAGTGGAAAACTGCCTTCAAGACGAAGGATGGCCTGTACGAGTGGATGGTTATGCCCTTCGGGTTGAGTAATGCTCCGAGTACATTCATGTGAGTGATGACACAAGTTTTACGACCTTTCATGGGACGCTTTTTGGTCGTATACTTTGATGACATCCTCATTTACAGCCGATCTCGTGAGCAACATTTGGACCATCTACGTCAAGTTTGTTCTGTCTTGAGAAATGAGCAATTGTATGCTAATCCAAAGAAGTGCACCTTTCTCACAGACAGTAATTTTCTTGGAATTTGTGGTCTATTCTGATGGAGTCTCTGCTGATCCCGAGAAAATTAGGGCAATCGAGGAATGGCCTGAACCCAAGAGCATACGAGATGTGAGAAGTTTTCATGGACTTGCCACATTTTATTGTAGGTTTATTAAGGGGTTTAGTACCATTATGGCACCTATGACTGAATGCTTAAAAGGAGATAAATTTAAGTGGACCAAAGCTGCTGCTAGGACTTTTAAGGAGATTAAGATAAAGATGGTACACGCTCCAGTCATGCGCCTTCCTGATTTCTCGAAGGTGTTTGAAGTCATTTGTGACGCTTCAGGCATTGGTATAGGTGGAATTCTATCCTAAGAAAACCACCCAATTGCCTACTTCAGTGAGAAACTAATGATACTCGACAACGTTATTCTACCTACGATAAGGAGTTCTACACAATAATACAAGCTCTTCGCTATTGGCGCCATTACTTGCTTCCACAAAAAATCGTTATCTTTTCAGACCATGAAGCCCTTAGGTATATCAACTCACAAAAGAACTTAAATGCTAGACATGGAAGATGGGTAGATTTTTTGCAGGATTACACTTACACCATTCGACATAAAGCTGGAGTTGAAAATAAAGCGGCCGATGCACTCAGCCGCAGGTCATTTCTCCTTTCTGAAATGAGTGTTGAAGTAGTAGGTTTTAAACGAATTAAAGGAGAATACGTGTCGTCCTGATTTTCAAGATATTTTTATCTTGTTAAGCAATGACAACATTCGTGAGATGGATGATTTCCTTATCCAGGAAGGGTATTTGTTCAAGTGTCGCAAGTTGTGTATCCTTAGCACATCTTTAAGGGATTTTCTTGTTTGGGAAGTTCATGCTGGAGTCTTGCAGGACATTTTGAGAGCAATAAGACTATTGAAGCTGTAGAGCGTCGTTTCTTTTGGCCGAGCATTAAGCGAGATGTTGTTAGGCTTGTTGGTTAGTGTCACACTTGTCAGCTAGCCAAGCAACGAAAACAAAACACCGGTCTTTACACACCATTACCTATCCCATATCGCCCTTGGCAAGATATTAGCATGAACTTTGTATTAGGCCTTCCTAAGACCGTTAGGAAGCATGATTCTATTTTTGTGGTTGTGGACAGATATTCTAAAATGGCATATTTTATACCTTGTTCCAAAACCAGCGATGCTTCCTGAATTGTCAAGCTTTACTTTGATTATGTTGTTCGATTACATGGATTATCTAAGACTATCGTGTCAGATAGGGGCGTTAAGTTTACAAGTTACTTTTGGAAGACCCTTTGGCACAAAATGAAAACAAAACTGCACTTTTTCACGGCTTTTCACCCCCAAACCAACTGTCAAACGGAAGTTGTTAATAGAAGTTTGGGAAACCTGTTGAGAGCATTAGTTGGTGAAAATCTATAAATTTGGGACCTCCATTTATCCATTGCTGAATTTGCTTATAACAACTATGTCAATAGGTCTACCGGTGTCTGTCCAGCTGAGATAGTTTATAGTTACAAATCGAGACAACCTATAGACCTCATTCCTACGTCCGCATCTCACAGAGTATCTGAGTTGGCATCCGCATTTGCATCTCGTATCCATGATTTACATAAAGAAATCAGCAGGCAAATCGAACAGAATAATGTCAACTATAAATTACGTGCAGATATAAAAATGAGATTTAAAGAATTCAAAGTTGGTGATTATGTAATGGTCTGGATTCGTCCGGAGCGGTTTCCTCCATGAACCGTCAAGAAGTTGCATGCACGAAGTGCAGGTCCATTCAAAATTCTGAAAAAAATTAATAATAGTTAAGTTTAGAGATAGAGAGGAGAAGGGGAAATAGAGGAAGAGAGAATATGAGAAAGGAGATTGCAAGGGCCTTAAACCCTAGGTTGCATCTCATGTCTATTTATATTGATATGCAATACACCCACAATTACTATTATACCCTCATATGATAAATAACAAAATAAAATAACTCTAACACCCTCCCTCAAGCAGGAGTATATAGATCAGACATGCCCAGCTTGCTACATAAATCAGAAAATGGATCGCGAGCAAGTGGTTTGGTGAGGATATCACCTAATTGATCCTTTGACCGAACATAAGGAGTGACAATCTGTTTCTTCAGCAACAAATCACGAACAAAATGACAATCCACCTCGATATGCTTCGTGCGCTCATGAAACACCGGATTACTTGCAATAAACATTGCCGACTGATTATCACAATACATCTCCATCGGAATAGGAATAATAATTCCCATTTCATGAAGAAGAGACTGCACCCACATCATCTCAGAAGCTGTATGAGCCATCGCACAGTACTCGACCTCTGCACTAGAACGAGCCACAACATTCTGCTTCTTACTACGCCACGTGACAAGATTGCCACCCACAAACGTACAATAGCCAGAAGTAGACCTATCACTGCGACTGCCTGCCCAATCAGCATCACTGAACCCAGTCACCGTAAGCAACTGGGAAGGTTTGTACAACAAACCCTTTCCAGGTGCACCCTTCAAGTATCGAAGAATGCGAGAGATAGCCTCCCAATGTGGTTGCCGAGGGGCATGCATAAACTGACTAACTACTCCAACTGCATATGTGATGTCTGGTCGAGTAACAGTAAGATATATAAGTTTGCCAACCAAACGTCTATAATATCCAACATCCTCAAATAACTCTCCCCTGTCAGCATCAAGCTTGTCATGATAATCCATAGGAGTCTCAACTGGCCGACACTCCAACATCCCAGTCTCGGAAAGCAAGTCTAGAACATACTTGCGTTGTGACAGATACACCCCCTTCTTAGATCGAGCAACCTCGATTCCAAGAAAATATCGAAGAAGACCCAAATCCTTAGTATGAAACTGACGACTAAGGTAGGCCTTCAAGTCCGCAATTCCAGCATGATCACTCCCAGATATAATGATATCATCAACATAAACAATCAACACGATAATACCTGCTGAGGAAGAATGGCAAAACACTGAATGATCTGATGTGGTACGCCGAAAGCCATACTGAATGAGAACTGAACTGAACTGAACTTGTCAAACCAAGCACGAGGTGACTGTTTCAGTCCATATAATGCTTTCTTCAATCGACATACGAGTCTTTTATTTCCTGCTACAACATATCCCGGTGGTTGATCCATATAAACCTCCTCCTGTAAGTCACCATGCAAGAAAGCATTCTTTATGTCCAGCTGATATATAGGCCATTGGTGATTAACCGCCACAGAAATAAGAATCCGAACTGAATTCAGCCGAGCCACTGGAGAGAAAGTCTCCATATAATCCACGCCATATGTCTGAGTATACCCTTTGGCAACCAACCGTGCCTTGAGGCGCTCAACAGAACCATCAGGGTGATACTTAACAGTGTAAACCCATCTACAACCCACTGTTTGTTTTCCAACAGGAAGTGATGTAAGCTCCCAAGTCTGATTTTGATGTAAAGCATACATCTCCTCATCCATTGCACTTTTCCAACCAGAAGATGACATAGCCTGCTTGTAAGTTTTGGGAATAAAAGTAGAAGACAATGAAACAGCAAATGCATGAAAAGATGATGAAGCACGGTGTAATGAAACATAGTTAGAAATGGGATGCTTATTCTTTGTGGTACAAAGGCGTTGTCTTTTTCTGAGAGCAATAGGAAGATCATCTGGATCTGTGGTGATGGGAGCAGAAACCTCAGGCACGGAAGATGATTGGTTGAAGGCTGAATTTTGCAGAACCACTGGCTTGTCCTTGGATCTCTGATAAACCTGTAAATGGGGAATGGAGACAGAAATTGATTCAGGAATGACCGAAAGTGGTATGGAAGATGTCAAATCTGTTGTAAAAGGAATACAACGGTCTCCTGAAGGAAAGAAAGGGGTAGACTCAAAGAATGTAACATCCGCACTGACATAATATTTGCGTGACTGTGGACTGTAACAACGATAACCTTTTTGAGTACGGGGATAACCAAGAAAGACACACTTCAGAGATCTAGGAGCCAACTTATCTCGATTAGGTTCCAAGTTATGAATAAAAGCGACACAGCCAAACACTCGAGGAGATAAGGAAAAGGGTGCGACATCTGTATGTAATATAGTAAATTGAACTTTGTTATTTAATACAGATGATGGCATGCGATTAATAAGATAACATGCAGTAAGAACGGCATCTGCCCAATACTGTTTGGGGACATGCATATTGAACATGAGAGTTCGAGCCACATCTAAAATGTGTCGATGTTTGCGTTCGGCTATACCATTTTGTTGAGAGGTGTGGACACAACTGGTTTGATGAATCATACCACGATCAACACAGAAACTGTTCACAGAAGATTGAGTATACTCCAAAGCATTATCAGAACGCAGAATTTTGATACGTTTATTAAACTGAACATAGACTTCATTATAAAAGGCAGATAACACATTTGGAAACTCAGATCTTTCTTTCATTAAATAACACCAAGTCATTCTGGAATAATCATCAATAAAAATAACAAAATACTGAAATCCTTTCGGACTTTTGACACTAGACGGACCCCAAATATCAGAATGAACAAGATCAAAAGACTCTAATTGACGACTCTCACTACGACGAGGAAATGAACTACGATGATGCTTGCCTAACTGACAAGCCTCACATTCAAGACTAGAAACATGACTCAAACTAGGAACAACTTGACGCAACTTAGCCAAAGACGGATGTCCCAAACGATAATGCCACTGCAACGGAGAAGTAGAAACAGAAGTGAAGGCCTTTCCAGGTAGATCCAAGTAGTACAGTCCATCTTTTTCATGCCCCGAACCAATCGTCTTCTTCGTCCTGAGGTCCTGAAAAATACACGAATTGGGAGAAAATGTCACAGAACATTGAAGAGATTTGGTTAACTGGCTCACAGATAACAAATTAAATGGAAAATTAGGCACATATAATGAATCAAATAATGATAGTGATTGAGTAGGGTGAATGACACATTTCTCAAGCACAGGACGAGTAGACCCATCAGCCAAGATAATATTATGTTTCATGGAACTACGATTATGAAAGATAGATGTTATACCAGACATGTGAGAGCTTGCTCCTGAGTCGATGACCCAAGAGGTGGATGGTGACTGGGTTGCCACAAAAGCAGGATTACCTATATGTGCCATGGTTGCAGTAGGTTGGGAGGTGGTACTAGCAAGCGCGTTCAACTTCTGGAGGATCTGTTGAAATGGAGATGAGGTATCAGACGTTGAAGTCTGATTGAAACCCGAAGTATCATCTCTGGGAGCAGAAGTGGTGTCCTGGGACTGCATATTTTCATCATGCACTTGATGTGCATATTCTGGTTTGCCCCATTTGTCCCAACAATAGTCTTCTACATGATCGAGCATTCCACAATAGTTACACTTTCGTGGTTGACCACGGCCACCACCACCACCACCGCAACCACCACCACGACCATTGTCTCTACCACCACAGCCTCCTCCTCGACCAAAACTACGACCACCATCTCTACCGCCACGTCCAATACCACGTCCACCACCACGACCAACAACACTAGAAACTAGGGCAGAAGAGTCAGTACTCGGCACCACAGAACTCTGTCCCAGAAAGGAACGATTGAGACGGGAGAAAGTATCTGCCACCGTAGGTAACTGCTCTCCAGCAAGAATTTGAGCTTTATAAGGTTCGAGCGCAGGATCCAAGCCGGCTAGGATGAGTGAAACATGAAAC
This sequence comes from Iris macrosiphon, assembly GCA_036927795.1. Lineage (NCBI taxonomy): Eukaryota > Viridiplantae > Streptophyta > Magnoliopsida > Asparagales > Iridaceae > Iris > Iris macrosiphon. Next base: position 50,970,360 of record JAYESA010000009.1, read on the forward strand.
TCTTCCTTCTGTCTCCGAGCTTCCTTCAAATCAGTAGTAACAGGATGATATTGAAGCAGTTCCTCCCACAGAGCCTTCTTTGAAGCCAGATATTCATTCACAGGCTTCCCATTTTGCTTTGTATTGAACAATAAGTCGTACAACTCATAGATACGGGCAACGTTTCGCTTCTGCGAATAAGATTCTTCCAGAGATGCGCAAATCTGTTTGCTTGATTCACACCACTGAACATTAGCGGCGATATGTGGTTCCATACTATGCCACAACCACGACATAACGTATGCATCTGCACTCATCCAATCTTCATACTCAGCGGACGTTTCAGGAAGGGGTTCTTCGGTCAAAAACTTCAACTTCTTCTTCGCCCTTAACACCACTTTGATAGACTTGGACCAGGCAAGATAGTTCGCACCATTGAGTTTCACCGCTGTAATCGACTTTCCCAATTCATCATTATGAATAACAGTAAAAGGAGAACCACCTCCGCTACCACCACCACTATTAACCTCGCTAGAAGATTCGGTCCCCACCATACTTGCAGATGCAACAGAAAGACGAGATCTTTGAAACCCTAGATCTCACAACGAACCTCAACCGACGACGAATAACCAACGGAGATCTGTAGAAACCCTAGATCTCATAAACGAACCACGAACGACCACGAACAACGAACGACGAACGACGAACGGCGAATCATGAAAAGTAGAAAAATAGCCGAAAATCCCTATCGGGGATGGGATGTACAGTACTTACAAATATATGCTCTGATACCAAGTTAAGTTTAGAGATACAGAGGAGAAGGGAAAATAGAGGAAGAGAGAATATGAGAAAGGAGATTGCAAGGGCCTTAAACCCTATGTTGCATCTCATGTCTATTTATATTGATATGCAATACACCCACAATTACTATTATACCCTCATATGATAAATAACAAAATAAAATAACTCTACAATAATAATGCTTTTGTCCTCGACCTTTCAGAAGGGTTTAATTTTAGTTCTACATTTAATATTGAGGACTTAGTTGAATATAAAGGTCAAGATTTTAACCCAGACAACCCACTAGTTGATGGTCTTATCCCTGAGCCTATTCTTCAGGGACCTTCTTTACCTCCACTACCAGAAATACAACCCACTATAACACATGATATTGAAAATATTATTGATGATCATATTATTTCTACTAGCAGCGGTGGTATTCGCAGGTACTTAGTTCGTTGGAGAGGTCGTCCTGAGTCTGAGGACACTTGGCTAGCCCGAGATAATTTACAGAGATTTAATCCAGATGCATTGGAGTACTACGAGAGTAGTAGAGCCCCAGCTTCGACAGAGTCGAGCTCTCCCTTACCTGGGGAGAATGATGAGGACATCGTACCGCGTGCACGGAATTTTCGACATGTGTACAGGTACAGGAAGCATCTCGGAAAAGATCCACCGTTACTCATGTGATTTTGAGTTTGAGTTGACATTTTATTAGGTTTATTTTAGTCCAACATTACTTGTGGAGAGTTTTTTTTTTTTATTCACATCTTTAGTCCCACATTGCCTGTGGGTTAGCACTTTGCTCTTTTGTATGCCTATATATAGGTCTTTTCTTTTCATATGAGATCATAAAATAATCAATGAAAAATTGTGAGAAAAAAAAACCCATAGTTTAAAGTATCGGCCGATACCGATCCGATACGGCCGATACCGATACAGTTTGGCATGTCCCGATCCGATACCGACATTAGAGGTCTCTTTTTCAGTCAATTCGGCAAAAAAAATTGAATTAAAAAGACCAATTAGAAAGGATGTAAAAGCATAGTAAGGTTCTAAAAACATATAAAAGAGAAAAACTTATCTATCACATATAAATCAATCGACAAGGATGACTACTATTTCATTCAATATCAAAAATACTAAGAAACAATACTGAAAATACTTTAAATTATGCATAAATGTATAAAATATATTCTCTAAAATGTTAATAATTTACTAATAGTTGTTTGCTTTCCGATACCAAAAAATCCGATACTCCGATCCGAAACCGCCGATACTACCGATACCGCCGATCCCGATACTCATAGGAATGGTTCGATACCGATACCGATACTTTGAACCTTGAAAAAAAACTCTTGCGAGCTATTTTTTTTTAAGATTAGAGTGTGAAACATAATCCCCCCTTCCTCGCTGGGCATGTGAAACCCTAGGGTTGTCGTCCGTCGCCAGGCCGTCCGTCGTCCGTAGGTCGCAGATCCAGCAACCAACCTTCTTCCTATCTAAAGATCCAGGTATACCATTCCAACTTCTCTAATATTTGTGAAATCATCACTGTTAGGATAAAAAAAACCTCTCTAATATTTTTAATCATTCATGGCTGTTATCCTGCTTTGATTGTGAGGAACGGATCTGCTTGATAAATGACATTATATTTGCTAAAGAACTGAGATTAAATTTTGAACTAAAATTGATTATAATTTATTACATTAATTTTTTAATGAATCATGAATACAAGATTTGCTGCTATGATTGTGCTTCTTCTTAAAAAAAAGCATTGAGATCCCAACATTGAACTTTAAATCTTCTGCTTAACTAGTCGTTCTTTATAACTTGTCATTGATTTTCGTTCATTCTGCTGATTTCCATAACCTGCACAACGTAGAGACATAAATTAGAGTTAATCAAGACATGTATTACATCATATTTACTGCTGCTTAAGATAATGTTAACATCTCTGTAGTCATTGATGATGCCAATCTAAACTTTGTTTTTCTTATCTGGTGTACTTCTGTGGATATAATCTCTCTTAGAGCTACCTTGTGTATAGAGGGTTGATGTTAAGTTGACAGCTAGTCATATGAACTTTGTCAATTCATTTGTAGAGTTTTGTGGTACTCCATAACCGGCCCTTCTTTAATGGGAGAGGGTTGGACAATGATGACATTTATTATGGTTTATCACTAACATGTTTTGATAGGCAAGCTGCTGATTATGTATTTGTTAGTTGTACTAACCTGGCATGTTGTGATATTCTAGGCATGCTCTCTTCATAATTCATTTTAGCTAGCCCAAGGTTCTCAGCTTATGATTTCGTCTTTTCTAATCCTGGCATTTTTCCAGAGAACTTGCTCTTGACAGAAGACCAGAAGACAGTAAAACTTGTAGACCTTGGTTTGGCGAGGGAAGAGACGTTAACAGAGATGATGACCGCTGAAACAGGAACATATCGTTGGATGGCTCCAGAGGTTCATTTTAAGCATTTTGGACTGAGGATCTTTACCTGCAGAGTAATTTCTTGAAACTGTGTTTTTTTTTTTTTTTTTCCTAAACAGAACTTTGTACATGCAGTTGTACAGCACTGTGACACTGAGACAAGGTGAGAAGAAACACTACAATCACAAGGTGGACGTCTACAGCTTTGCGATAGTATTATGGGAGTTGTTACATAATAAATTGCCATTTGAAGGCATGTCGAACCTGCAAGCAGCCTATGCGGCAGCTTTCAAAGTAACTGAAAACTGACTGAAACTTCAACTTTGCAACCACTTGTACTCGATTGTTGATTTTCTTCTTTTCCCTGTAGAATGCGAGGCCAAGTGCCGATGGCCTTCATGAGGAGTTGGCTGTGATTTTAACTTCTTGTTGGAAAGAGGATCCGAATTCAAGGCCCAACTTCAGTCAGATAATACAGATGCTTCTACGTTACCTTGCCACTCTCACACCGCCAGAGCCTGTAGTTCCTGTACGGCTATTTAGTGCTGAGAATGTTGTACTACCGCCCGAGTCTCCTGGGACGAGTTCTTTAATGGCCATTCGAGATGGTATGGGTGATAACCCTAAGTCCAAGTCAGAAAACAACTCAGGAGGTTTGTTTTCCTGCTTCAGCCAGTGTTATTGATTGTCAGCTTCAGCTTCTGAAAACAACTCAGGAGGTTTGTAGAGGCATAATGCACGTTTTTTAGGTCACAGCATCTGATACTTGTTGTCATTTCCTACATGTTGTATGTATCGAAAACTTACAAATGGGACCCCTGACTGATACGGGGTTGACCTCAATTTACTAGATAGTGATACCTTATCTTGTAGCTTATTGGACTTTTGGCTTAATGGCAGCTGGAATGGCACCCAAAAGAACCCTTGCATTTTTATCTGAAGATCGCTTTCAATTTTCATTTGGAGGTAAGGTGCCCTACCACCCTATGAAGTGCACACCAGATGCATTTGCTGCTCTGCTTTGCTCTTTTGTGCCATGGCACACGGATTTGGTTTTAGTCAAGATTTTGCATATTGTGGTTAATTGAATAACTTGGTTTATCTATAGTCCCTGCTGTAGAAGTGTTGGCAGGCTTATTCTGCTTGTTCTGCTATGTTTTGCTTGTTATTGTCTACGAGCATATGAAGTTTCTTTCGGGATTTAGTTGGTCGGTCGCTAGCGGAGGGGCAGTAACTAGCATGCAGAAGGCATGTGCCCTTACTTGGGGTCAATCGAATAACGCTCTTATACCAAATTGTTATGCCCAAGAAACCATTGAGAGTTGCACACGCAAGTCAGATTGGACTTTTAACTTTGGAGAGGAAGAAAATCACAAAAAGAATATACGAGAACAAAAAACGTGGTTCGTCAATAGCATCTACGTCCGTCCACCGGGAGAATCTATTGATTAATACAATTAACAATAAACCTTTGGTTTAATAGTCTAAAATTTAGACTTTTCTAATGCCTCTACAAAAGATATATATGTATATCCCACTTTAGATAACCCAAAAGTTACAATTAAATCTGCAATAGAAAATCGAAAGAAGAAAAAATACGATCAAATCTGAGTAGTAATTGTAATACATGCATATACATGGAATTATGCTAAAATGCTAGCTAGAAGAAGTAGTAAAAATTAAAACCATACATCCATAAATCCAAAGCACAGCATCCGAAGATTTTGCAGCAGAGGAAGTTAACAAAGCAGGGGGCAGCACGAAGACATGCGAATGCAAGAGCCATACCCATGCGGATTCTATTCTATGCACAGACAGACGTACGTACGGTTCTGGTGCCATGCCAACAGATCGATGGAGACTTGACATGAACTTTTCATACATTCATTCCTGCCGCCTTTCCTTTCCAATCCCATCCCATCCCATCCCATCCCATCCCAATCCCAGTTATGTCGAGCTGAGCTGCATGCACACTTGTTTGTCCTTAGCTTGGCAATACCGAGCTCTTGTTTCTAATCCCCAGCTGGCCTATACTCCCTGTAATCAAAATTGTGGCATCATCTACATAATGTTTACTCTAGTTACTAATCCCCAGCTGGCCTGATATTTGGGCTGGTCCAAGAGATTGGGTTGTCCTAATCGAAAATAAATTTAGTTGTCTCTTCCCTTTTGACTTCAAAAAAAGATATCAAAAAATTGATGGCAAGTGGGATGGATCGCAGAGACTCTATTGCCTGAGAGATAATAACTTAGAAACTGGAGGATTGTCCTAACCAGGAGGATGACTTATTAGGATTATCCCAAAGTCGATCCTACCTGATACCTATATAAAACATGCATGCCACAACTTTGACTTGGAGGGACATTTTAGATCCAATATAGCCGCCAACTCAAAGATACATAGGAGACAATACTATATCAAAAAGGACAAATAGATTTTTGTGTTGTATACTTTGCTTGGTAGAAAAAAACAACTTTTCATTTCTTTCTAGTCCTACAATCGGTTGGAAGAATCTAAGTTGGGAGTGCATATATTATTTCATTGTGAGTTAGTGCAGCTAGCTAGTCCTGTGGATCACACGTGTGTCATTCTAGTCATCTGATTTGGTTTGGTTTAGCGTGCTTAACGGGTTGCAGATACGCATCAAATAATGCTGATCTAATTTTCTTCTTGGATTCGGGTTGAAACTCTAAAAAAAATATTTAATGTTCATTACTTTTTTTTCTTTTTTTCTCCTTTAACATTTGTATGTTGGACATTTATTTTTCCCAACAGGCCTATTATTTGATGCTAACGGATACATTATTCTTAATTAATTTCATTAAAAATCCGTTGGGTAGGCTTGTTATATATACAGTCTCATTGTTGTCTTATGGTTTTTCCAATCTAACATATACACAACAATGCTAATTTTCTCATTCTCAAATCATGAAATGTGCTTCATCTCCAATCCAAATCTTTCATTTCAATTTCTAATTCTCTTCCGAAAAAAGTTAAGTTCGGATCATTTCGTTGATAATTTAGATTGCGTATGCGTGTCCACATCTGTGGACGCCGAATGACAATCTAATTTTCTCTTTGGATTTGGGGTTGGAAAACCCTTTTTTTTTCTCATTATTTTTGACCGTTTTTTCTCCTTTAATATTTGTACGTTGGACATTTATTTTTTCCAACGGATCTATTGTTTGATGCTAACAAATACATTATTCTTAATTAATTCCATTAAAAATCCGTTGGGGGTAGGCTTGTTACATATATACAGTCTCATTGTTGTTTTATTGTTTTTCCAGTCTTAACATATATACAACAAAATTCTGCTCATTTTCTTATTCTCAAATCAAGAAAAGTGCTTCATCTCCAAGCCAATCTTTCATTCCAATTTTCAATTCTCTGCTGGAAAAAACTAAGTTTGGATCATTTCGTTGCTAATTTAGAGTGCGGGTGCGCGTCCACATCCGCGGACGCCTAATGTCATTCTAATTTTCCCTTTAGATTTGGGGTTGAGAGACCCAATTTTTATGTTCATTATTTTTGACTTTTTTTCTCCTTTAATATTTGTACGTTGGATATTTATTTTTTCCAACGGGCCAATTGTTTGATGCTAACGGATACATTATTCTTAATTAATTCCATTAAAAATCCGTTGGTGTAGGCTTGTTATATATACAGTCTCATTGTTGTCTTATGTTTTTTCCAGTCTAACATATACACAACAAAACTTTGCTCATTTTCTCATTCTCAAATCCAGAAAAGTGTTTCATCTCCAATCCAAATTTTTCATTTCAATTTCCAATTCTTTGCTGAAAAAAGCTAAGTTCGGATCATTTTTTTTTAAGTTGTGTGCAGTGACGAGAAGCCGGTAGCACAAAATTTTTACTTTTAGGAGGATTCGAGAAAAAATCTGTACATAGTACTTCGTATACAACTTTCCAAGAGACCGGTAAAACTAAACCTTGTTATTTTTTGTTTACAAGAATCAAAGAAAAATATTCAACAATCTAAGAGATTATTTTGGTTTTTCGTATTCTGTTTAAAAAGATCTTAATATTACATAAGTTATATAAGAGTTGATAATTGAAAGTTTTGTTAAAAAACTGTTTAAAAACTTGCAGTTGTTATACTTACTATTGAAACTTAAGTTGAAAGCCTCTGTCCGAAAACTTACTGTCTAAAACTATTTATATATTCTGTTTAAAAACTTTGGTGATTATATCTTTCTGTATACATTCCTAAATCTTCTAACTATAACCGTATAATATACAGTTTATTCAACAGAACAAAACTGTTAGCTTATTCTAATTATTAACTTATTATTTTTACTGTTTATCTAGGCAGTAATACATATTGTTAAATATATACAGCTAAGAAGAGAAAAGCAATATTATTAAACACATATTGTTAAATATATACATCTGTTCTGTTTATTGTTTAGAACAGTACATGTTTTGTTGTTTATTGTTTAAAGAATAAAAGTATACAAAACATTCTGATCTTAAAATATTGATTATTAAATTTTGTTTTATACACTACATCCATTCATTCTGCTAGTACATAGAACTAAGTCTGATATAATCAAATTTGTGACTCAAGAACTTGTTCATATTCATACCAATACTAAGCTATTACATTTGTGTCATTAGATTTTACTTTTGATACATTCAAACAATTTAGTAAAATAATAATAATTTAGTGACATTACAAATCTCTTTGAATATAAGTTTTAAAGTTGATATTAATTTGGATATAAATCGAAAGGATCATTCTGTCAAAAAAAAATGTGTAAATAGTCCAAGCTCACCGCTAGTTGGGAATCGGTTCTAGACTAAAGATTTGTTAAGGTTGATTAACAAAAAACCATTCAAACTATTACTCTAGTATTATAGCTGTCATATTGATTAAATATACTATTATTGCAAACTGTTAAATTATCAAATAAGTAAACATGACTGGTAAACAATATTCTTCAAGTGTCAAGCCAACAAAGTTCAATAGTCCATACTTCAAGACATGATAGAGCTATATGAAGTTTTGGCTCACTACCTTAGGACTGATTTCAACTATTGATGGAACCACACCTGTAACAAATGATTCTGATGACACCGAGTCTGACTAGGAGCATCCAAATCCTCTAGCTCCATCAAACCTAAAAGCCCTAAAGAAATAGATTACCATTGTTTTCACAAAATTTTAAATGCTTTGTCTGAGTCATTATATGACATATTCTTTCAATATAAAAGTGCTAAAGAACTCTGGGATGCTTTGGAAGAATAATATGGTTATGATGATGTTGGAATTGAAAGGTTTAATTACTCCACATTCATTAGGTATTTATAGTAGACAATAAATCTATGAATGACCAAATCTATGAATTTCAAGAATGCCTTAGATACATCCAAGTCAAAGGTACAACATTTCTAATGATCATAAGATAGTTTGTTTGATATATAAGCTCCCTCCTTCTTGGTCTGATTATATTAAAGATCTTATCCATACAAAATGAGATCTTACTTTTGTTCAACTCCTAATTGACATTAGAATAAAATAACAACTTAGGTTAAAGTCTAAACCTAAGTCCGAGTCTATGGCACCTAAGGTAAATCTTGTAGAATCCTAAGGTAAACCTAAGTTTAATGATCATCACAAACCCTAGAGGAATTTCTTCAAGAAGAAGAAGAAAATTTTCAGCCTCACCACGAGAACCATCAACAACAACAAAACCATAAACTTAGAAACTTTAGCCAGACTCGGGATCAATTTTTTTTATTTAGTGTGTGGAAGAACAAACCATCTATCCTTCAACTATTTCTACAAAAAAGAAGGAATCTATCAAGACCCCTTACAAGGGAAAAAAAATAGCTCAGCCAAACCTGAAGCAAACATCTTTTGAATAGGCCCTCTAGTTCCTTCAAGTTTGTGAGCTATCAACCCTTAGTCATTAATTTTTACCATTATGTTGATTGGTGGTTGGATTCTCTAGCTAATGTTGTAACCCCCCTGATTTTTCAGGATTTTAAAAATAAATTTTCAGAATTTTTCTGGATTTTTCTGTAATTTTTCACAAATTAAAATCAAGGTATTTTAAAATTTAATAATTATAAATATTTTTATTAAATATAAAAATATTATGAAAATAATTTTTTTGGGTGTAAAATAAAATATTAGACATAGAGTAAATTTTCTGGAATTTATTGAACCCCGGAACCATTTTTAAAGACCTAAAAACCAAGTTTTAAATAAAATCAAAATAAACCGGGTTGAACCGGGCTCAAACCGGACTGAACCCGGTCCAACTGAACTGACCGGCCTAGACCCAACCCTAACCCTAACGGGTCGGGTCCTATCCTACCCGACCCGACCCAGATCCGACCCGAACTCACCCTCTCCCCTCACCGCACGACCCCGCGTTTCCCGACGCCCCGCCCCCGCTCCGCGGCCACGACCCGCCCCCGCTCCGGGAGCCACCCTGGCTAGGATCCCCTCCCCGCTCTGCCTCTCCCTCTCTCTCCCTCCCTATTTAAATCACCGCCCTCTCCCCTCGCTGCCACCACCGCCCTCGCCCAACTCCGCCTGCACGTCCCTGAGCTCCACCGCGATCCCCTGCCTCCGTTGCCCTCGACACAGCCCGGCCACCCCTGCTTCTCCTCCGGCCACAACCTCCTCCGCCAGAGCCCGCACCGTCTCCACCAGCACGCCGCCCCGACGACCACGACTCCGGCGAACCCGGCGCCCCGCCCCCGCTCCACAGCCACGACACGCCCCCGCTCCGCGGGCCACCCTGGCCAGGATCCCCTCCCCGCTCCGCCTCTCCCTCTCTCTCCCTCCCTATTTAAACCACCGCCCTCTACCCTCGCTGCCACAATCGCCCTCGCCCAACTCCGCCGGCATGTCCCCGAGCTCCACTGCGATCCCCTGCCTCCGTTGCCCTCGACACAGCCCGGCCACCCCTGCTTCTCCTCCGGCCACAACCTCCTCCGACAGAGCCCCGGCCGCCTCCACCAGCACACCGCCCCAACGACCACGACTTCGGCGAACCCGGCGACCCCACCACCTCATCGGCAGCAGCAGCAGCAGCGGCGACGACCCGCCAGAACCCTAGCCGCCGTGAGCGTCGCGCCGCCTCGCGAGGACGCATTTTCTAGTCTTCTGCGGAGCCCTGCTCAGGTGACTGTATCTCTCTCCTCGCTGCCCCGTTTCCCGTTTCGTCTGCTGTGACGCGTAGACTGCATGACCCTCTCGATACCCGTACAATTTGTTCGGGGTATCGGGTCCTGTGGCGATCGCAAACTACGACCCAAAATCAGGAAAATAATTAACCTATTTTTTTTCGGAACTGGGTGCGTCCTGCTAAAGGGACGACTTGGTCGTGTGCGGACTTCACCGAAAGGTGCGCGCCGTTAATACGGACGTGTAGGATTTCGCGAAAGTTGATTTGGATGTGCGTGCACACCGGAATCAACGCGTATCCGTCGACAATACCCCGTATCGGCCCTGTTCTGAAACTCGTTGTAACTTTGTGTGTGCACGTCGTATCAAAATGAAACTTGCACCATCGAACTCGTAGCAATACGCTGGTCCTGTGACCCTAGTTTGGTTCGATTCCGAGAACGTTGACAAAATCACGTATCGTGGGTCCCACGGCTCCACTTGACGGACGATTTTGTGATCGACTCATCAGAATCCAGTTCTGGATATTTCGTTGAGTTCATATCGTCGTTCTAGACTTGTAGACATTAAGTTTGAAGAATTTGGAGAACTTTGTCTCTGGCACATTTTTCGATGCAAAGTGGGCCACATGTGGACCCCGCTTTGACCAGAAACTGTCACTTTTGTCCCTGTGTCCAAATTGGGCTCAAGGACAGGCAATTCTAGCTATTTGATATCTTTTGAGCATGATGGTAATATTTGTTTCAGCATCCGGAGACATTCCTGAAGATTTCACGAATACCAGAGCAGCAGTTGGAAACCAAATACCAGGCAAGTGTACCTTGCCAAACTTGCAGTACCTGCTTCAGATTGTTATCTTGATTTATTTATATGATGTACATGCTTAACCTAGGACCGTGTGACATTACTTAGCTTTCGAATAATATTCAGGTGTCAACACTGTACGCGGAGTTGTGTAACGTCACATAGAGATGGATATCGAGACCTTATACTTTCTTGTGCTTGCATCATCAAGTACGTCATAACCCAGGACACCTGACACTATTCATGAGACAGAATCTTCCTGAGATATTCATGGTGATTCTGTATAGGCTACAGGATTCGTGACATATTCTTTATTACATGCTTAGATCTCATTATGACTTGCTGCATTAGATATGATCTTGCGTGTCATGGACATGAGACGTTTGATTACATTGGGTGGGGAGAGACACACAGGCTACAGGTTGATTATATTATGACGGGGTCGTAGTCTCTCTCCGAGCTAGAAAACTACATGATATCACTGCTACCGGCTCCCCGACACCGAGCTTGTAGTGGTCTCAGCCTGAGTTCTAGTGATGCTCTCATCTTGCATATCACTTAGCTGGTTATATAGGTTATCCTATTGATTCATTTATTATTGCACTGTACTTATTTTGGCTTGAGTTATTTTGTATCTTGCTATGTCCCCTGAGGACCTGGATCTGGATTATGTCCCCAGAAATAGCAGAGGAGATCTATCCCGAGGTATACGGGACATGAGCATTAGCAGGAGCAGAAGCAGGAACAGGAGCAGGCACTGGAGCAGTACCAGATCCAGAAGACGAGTGATCGACGAGGTTTTCTTCTGAGTATATGTTTTATCCATACTCAGTATTTGCTGTTGTTATATTTATTCTTTGACTATTGTATCGGACTCATTATCGGATTGTTTCCCGAGTTATGTTTTATTGAGATTTGATATTGCTTTATACTCTAATATTGTTGTATTAATTTATATGGATGAGATTAGTATATTAGACCGTTATTGTTGTTTTACAGCTTAAGTACATCCTGATGGGTCCATTAAATTGGGTTTGTCCATCGGTGTGTACTGCTGGCCATTGTCACGTGTCTAGTTCCTCGGTGTTTTGGGACTGGGGCGTGACAAATGTTCATGTTTTATTTGATCGCTCATGTTTTCAAACTATCAAGAATCAGGTGGAGTAACCTTAGAAGATGGCTCAGCAATACAAATTATAGGAAAAGACAGAATAGATCTGAAAATGACTTACAAAAAAATTCTACCTCTTCATGATGAGCTTTATGTGCTGACAGTTAGAAGGAATCAAGTTAGTGGGTCTCTTATTATAGCTTTAGGGTACACGATTATAATGAAGGTTAATAAATTAGTGATTTCTAAGAATCATTCATTTATAAGAAAATAATTTGTAAAAGATGAATTATTCATTCTTAGTGTAAACCCCCAGATTTTGCAAGAATTTTTAAATTGGGTTGTTTCACAATTTTCTGGAATTTTCTGGGAATTTTCGGTAATTAAAATCAGAGTTTTTAAATATTAAATAATTTTTAATTGTTAATAAATAAACATTAAAATATTATAAAAATAATATTTTTGAGTGTAAAATAAAAAACTGGACTTAGGGTAATTTTTCTGGAATTTATCGGGCTCCGGACATATTTTAAAACACCTAAAATATTTATTTATTAATTAAGTATTTATTTATTATTTATTTATTATTTAATTTTTATTAATTAACTAAAGCCCGGCCCATTCCCCCAGCCCAGCCCGGCCCACGGGCCCAGCCCGCTCACCCTACCGGGTCGGGTCGGGTTTGCCCGAACCCGACCCGCACCCGCCTCCGACCCGCTCCTCTCCCCTCTCCCTGACCGAGTCCCCCGTCCGGCCTCCGCTTCCGCCGGCTGCGCCGCCGCCGCTCCGCCCGGCCAGCGCCCACGACCCTCGCCACGACGCTCCGCCCCCTCCGCCGCCCTTCCCGGCCACTTCCCCTCTCTCCTCCGCTCTCAGCTACTTAAACCCCCCCCCCATTCGTCCCCGTCCACCGCCTCCTCGCCGTCGACGCTCCGCCTCGCCGCTGCCACCACCGCCGGCTCAGCCTCCGCCTCGCCACCTCCTTCTCCCCGCTGCCGCTCCTCCAGCAGCCGCCTCCCTCGGCTCCAGCACCTCCCCTCTCCCCCTCGACTCCCTCTCCCGGCCCAGCCACCCCCACTGCCTCCGGCCAGAGACGCCGTGCCCGCCCTCGCCGGCGCGTCCAGTCCCCTCCGGCGCTGTCCCCAGCGCCTCCGGCCGGCCGCCCCTCCGCCTGAGCTCTGCCGGAGATCTCCAGAACCAAACCCTAACCCTAATTTACCTTTGGACACGGACACGGGAGACAGGACACAGTGTCCTGTGTCGTGTCGGACACGGTGAAACCCGGTTGTTCAGACCCTGTTCAGGTGCGTGTAACTTTCACCTCGTAGCTCCGATTCTAATTCCGTAAATTACGTTGCGAAGCCTGTATGACCCTCTCGGTGCCCGGACAAACCGCTCGGGGCATCGCATCCTGTGGTGATCGCACACCGCGATCCAAAAACAGGGAAAACATCGACCCGATTCACCCCGGAACTGGGTACGCCCCGCCAAACGGGACGACTTGGTCGCACGCGGTCTTCACAAATACGTGCGCACCATCGATACGGACGTGTGAGATTTCGCGAAAGCTGATTCGGGTGTGCGTGCACACCGGAATCAACGCGTATCCGCGGACATCGCCCCGTATCTGACTTTCCTGCAATTCGCCCTAACTTCGTGCACACTCGTCGGATCGAGACGAAACTTGCGCCATCGGACTCGTAGCGATACGCTGGTCCTGTGGGTCAAGTTTGGTTCGATTCTGAGAACGTTGACGAAATCGCGTGTCGAGGGCCCCACAGGCCCCGCTCGACGGGCGATTTTGTGATCGGCTCATCGGAATCCAATTCTGGAAGTTCCGTTTGGTTCGTATTAGCGTTCCTGACTTATTGACACTAAATTTGGTAAATTTGGAGACCGTTGACCCGGACACATTTTTTGGTGCAAAGCGGACCCACATGCGGACCCCGTTTTGACCCAAAACTGCCGTTTTTGCCCTTGTCTCCAAATTGGACCCAAGGACAAGCATTTCTAGCTATTTGATATCTTCTGAGTATGATGGTAATGTTTATTTCAGCATCTGGACTCATCTCTGAAAATTTCCCCGAGAATAATTAATCGGATCCAAACAACAGGCAAGTACCTGCACTTCAAGTTTAATCTTTATATTGTGATAGTTAATTCCCTGCTCTACTAGTACCCTTGATGATTACACGTAGTGCTAGAATACTGGATTTCGTGTCTTGGATACTGTATTTCATGTCTTGCTTTTCATGTCGGGTGGGAGAATACTAGAAGGCATGTAGTTTACCTTTCCCCCTATCATGTTTAATAGCTGTTGGTACACGACTGTACCCTCAGCCGGATCTCGATTGTTCATGTTTAATAGCCGTCTATGACGGCCGAATTAGCCTTATAAACCCCTACATGCCAACTATGTATTCTAAAATAAACACAAGTTCACACAGATAGCTTATGGTCTTGTTATAGTTCTTGCTGACTGTTGTAGTTTTATTTCCTGTCTCATTTATTTTCTGCTTTCTCATATTCCTGTTTATAGCATTAACTCTGAGATATTGATGTTCTTCTATGCAACTTCCTCAATATGATACTCAAGTTAATTGTCATGAATATTTAGTTTAATCTTGTTGTGCATTGTGTACTTTGCTCCTTTCCTGACTGGATCCGTTGTTTTAGGCGATGATGAGGACCTTGCCCCTACCTATCATGGCCACTATGGGTTAGCAGGTGACCCATATGAGGAGCCGGTTCCCACTCAGGAGACTACCTTTGAGGAGGAGTAGCCAGTTAGTTATTATTTTATTTCCTTTCAGCACATACTCGGGTTTGTCCCCGATCTATCTTCTGGCTTTGTATTAACTATGGATCTGTTGTCACAATTTGTTTTATAAAAGTTAGCATTCCTATTTTCTGTTACTTTCCTTGTCTATTTATTGTGGATGAGATAGATTTAAAATTACCTGTGATGACGACCTAGACAGTGTACTACCGCCGACACTGCGGCGTAGGCTGGACGTGCCCACGCACTCGTGCCCAAATAACCGGGTGCGGATCGTGACACGTTTTTGTGGTGGCCCATGCAGGTCAACGACTAAATTGTTCGGTTTCAACTTAGGGACCGAACAGGCCTGCAAGAAGAATAGGAAGTTTTAGGATCTCATCCACTTGCTTGAATCGTTCTTGACATCTATCTCGGATTCGAATTAATTCCTTGACTTGCATCCTGCCTTGATTCCTGTGCGCCCCTTATCGTTTATTTTGGATGCAGAGTAATGGACCTATCAGCAAGCGACGAGGTTCCTACAAGATCACCACGAGATGCCCTACCAGCATGACCGTGGAGAACGCGCAGACCCTTGGAGTAGCTAATGCGCGTAAGTGATTGTAGCTGCCGTTTATAGTATTGTTTAGCTCTTGCCTATTGGTTCGTGACCTCAGCCCCAACCTAGTAATTTTGAAACTTGCTAATAACCTGGTATGTTTTTTTTTAAATTTGATAACTATGGATATTTTAGAGTCTTTTGTTGTTGTGCTTATTGTAGGTGGTTTTGTGAACTTAAATAATTTGTATCTTCTTTCATCACCATCTAGCGCACTTTATTTTGCTGTGCTTGACTTATGCTGCTATTTTATAGCCTAGTTTTGCAAGCTTATCCTTTTATCAAGCTTGTTCATGACATATGTATTAGTGGGTCGACACACTAATACAATTGTCTATTCAGAATCAGTGTATTACGGTCTGATCAGCCTTAGTGCATTTTGATTCGCCTTTCGCACTACTTTATGTGGATTGAGATATATAGTTGATTAGTTGCCCTCTAGATATGACCGAGCATATCGTACCGATTGCATAACTGTATTAATACGAGCATGTGAATAGGAATTACCAAGATAGGATTCAATCCACAATCGCTTGACAATTCCCACTTGAACTCTTTAAACGCCTTGATCCCGATACTTCTGTTCTATCACCTCACCCTTGAACTCCTTATTATTGATCTTCGTCTCCCCTATTTTCGGATAGACGAAATCTCGTGCTTGGTATAAGTTTGGTGCATAGATAGTACTAGATATGCCACATAGGCCGATCGCATACTTGAGGATTATTCTTTCGAAATTCAGGACATATCATATGTGAAATGATCGGCGTTGAAGTTTCGAGGATCGAATGACATGAATAACTATATTAAGGAATATTTTCTTAAAGTATATAGTCTTTTGTGATGAATGGGTAAAATCTAAGTTGGGTAGCAGTGCATTGTCAACTCGAGAGGAAATTCTTTTAGATTGTGACCGAGTAAGGTTAGATTGGAAGAGGCTCAAGCCATTCTAATTTTTAAAAAATTAGAGGAGTGACTAAGATGATTAATGGATTGATATCGAGTACCCAATAGTTATATCTCAAGTACATGATTTAAATCTTGAAATAATGAAAGTAGAATCATCAAATTGAATTTAGAGGATAGAATTATAGACTTGAACATTAGTGGACTACATTTAAATTATTTTTTCAACTTGATGATTTGAATTAAGAATTAAAACTTGATGGTTGGATTACCTAGTTGGATTATTGAGGAGGTAAATAAAATTTAAAGAGTTGAAGCATACAAGTGTGAATGGGAATACTGCTGGACTCGAATCACTTCTGGAGGAAATTTATGACAGTTAGAATCGTGGGACAAATTTATAAGCATATGCAATTCTCGAAGATGTTTTATGGACTTAATTAAAAATCTGCCTGTGGGTAATTTGAGAAAGTAAGAAGTAATGACCATAGGGTAAAATTTTGATTGAAACAAGTAGTCATCTTAAACCATGAAATGATTGCAGTGGATATGATAGGGATTCTAATTATCGCAAGGAGATTGCGATTGACTTGCTTTGTGTACATGAAGGGTTAACAGATTATGGTTTAATTTTAAATTTCGAGGACAAAATTTTTATAAGTTGGGTAGATTGTAAACCCCCAGATTTTGCAAGAATTTTTAAATTGGGTTGTTTCACAATTTTCTGGAATTTTTTGGGAATTTTCGGTAATTAAAATCAGAGTTTTTAAATATTAAATGATTTTTAATTGTTAATAAATAAACATTAAAATATTATAAAAATAATATTTTTGAGTGTAAAATGAAAAACTGGACTTAGGATAATTTTTCTGGAATTTATCGGACTCCGGACATATTTTAAAACACCTAAAATATTTATTTATTAATTAAGTATTTATTTATTATTTAATTTTTATTAATTAACTAAAGCCCGGCCCATTCCCCCAGCCCAGCCCGGCCCACGGGCCCAGCCCGCTCACCCTACCGGGTCGGGTCGGGTCTGCCCGAACCCGACCCGCACCCGCCTCCGACCCGCTCCTCTCCCTGACCGAGTCCCCCGTCCGGCCTCCGCTTCCGCCGGCTGCGCCGCCGCCGCTCCGCCCGGCCAGCGCCCACGACCCTCGCCACGATGCTCCGCCCCCTCCGCCGCCCTTCCCGGCCACTTCCCCTCTCTCCTCCTCTCTCAGC
Organism: Iris macrosiphon; assembly: GCA_036927795.1. Classification (NCBI taxonomy): domain Eukaryota; kingdom Viridiplantae; phylum Streptophyta; class Magnoliopsida; order Asparagales; family Iridaceae; genus Iris; species Iris macrosiphon. Next base: position 50,988,148 of record JAYESA010000009.1, read on the forward strand.
TACTTAACCCCCCCCCCCCCCGTTCGTCCCCGTCCACCGCCTCCTCGCCGTCGACGCTCCGCCTCGCCGCTGCCACCACCGTCGGATCAGCCTCCGCCTCGCCACCTCCTTCTCCCCGCTGCCGCTCCTCCAGCAGCCGCCTCCCTCGGCTCCAGCACCTCCCCTCTCCCCCTCGACTCCCTCTCCCGGCCCAGCCACCCCCACTGCCTCCGGCCAGAGACGCCGTGCCCGCCCTCGCCGGCGCGTCCAGTCCCCTCCGGCGCTGTCCCCAGCGCCTCCGGCCGGCCGCCCCTCCGCCTGAGCTCCGCCGGAGATCTCCAGAACCAAACCCTAACCCTAATTTACCTTTGGACACGGGACACAGGACACAGTGTCCTGTATCGTGTCGGACACGGTGAAACCCGGTTTTTCAGACCCTGTTCAGGTGCGTGTAACTTTCACCTCGTAGCTCCGATTCCAATTCCGTAAATTGCGTTACGAAGCCTGTATGACCCTCTCGGTGCCCGGATAAACCGCTCGAGGCATCGCATCCTGTGGTGATCGCACACCGCGATCCAAAAATAGGGGAAACATCGACCCGATTCACCCCGGAACTGGGTACGCCCCGCCAAACGGGACGACTTGGTCGCGCACGATCTTCACAGATACGTGCGCACCATCGATACGGACGTGTGAGATTTTGCGGAAGCTGATTCGGGTGTGCGTGCACACCGGAATCAACGCGTATCCGCGGACATCGCCCCATATCTGACTTTCCTGTAATTTGCCCTAACTTCTTGCACACTCGTCGGATCGAGACGAAACTTGCGCCATCGGACTCGTAGCGATACGCTGGTCCTGTGGGTCAAGTTTGGTTCGATTCTGAGAACGTTGACGAAATCGCGTGTCGAGGGCCCCACAGGCCCCGCTCGACGGGCGATTTTGTGATCGGCTCATCGGAATCCAATTCTGCAAGTTCCGTTGGGGTTCGTATTAGCGTTCCTGACCTGTTGACACTAAGTTTGGTGAATTTGGAGACCGTTGACCCGGATACGTTTTTTGGTGCAAAGCGGGCCCACATGCGGACCCCGTTTTGACCCGAAACTGCCGTTTTTGCCCTTGTCTCCAAATTGGACCCAAGGACAAGCGTTTCTAGCTATTTGATATCTTTTGAGCATGATGGTAATGTTTATTTCAGCATCTGGACTCATCTCTAGAAATTTCCCCAAGAACAATTAATCGGATCCAAACAACAGGCAAGTACCTGCACTTCAAGTTTAATCTTTATATTGTGATAGTTAATTCCCTGCTCTACTAGTACCCTTGATGATTACACGTAGTGCTAGAATACTGGATTTCGTGTCTTGGATACTGTATTTCATGTCTTGCTTTTCATGTCGGGTGGGAGAATACTAGAAGGCATGTAGTTTACCATTCCCCCTATCATGTTTAATAGCTGTTGGTACGCGACTGTACCCTCAGCCGGATCTCGATTGTTCATGTTTAATAGCCGTCTATGACGGCCGGATTAGCCTTATAAACCCCTACATGCCAACTATGTATTCTAAAATAAACACAAGTTCACACAGATAGCTTATGGTCTTGTTATAGTTCTTGCTGACTGTTGTAGTTTTATTTCCTGTCTCATTTATTTTCTGCTTTCTCATATTCCTGTTTATAGCATTAACTCTGAGATATTGATGTTCTTCTATGCAACTTCCTCAATATGATACTCAAGTTAATTGTCATGAATATTTAGTTTAATCTTGTTGTGCATTGTGTACTTTGCTCCTTTCCTGACTGGATCCGTTGTTTTAGGCGATGATGAGGACCTTGCCCCTACCTATCATGGCCACTATGGGTTAGCAGGTGACCCATATGAGGAGCCGGTTCCCACTCAGGAGACTACCTTTGAGGAGGAGTAGCCAGTTAGTTATTATTTTATTTCCTTTCAGCACATACTCGGGTTTGTCCCCGATCTATCTTCTGGCTTTGTATTAACTATGGATCTGTTGTCACAATTTGTTTTATAAAAGTTAGCATTCCTATTTCCTGTTACTTTTCTTGTCTATTTATTGTGGATGAGATAGATTTAAAATTACCTGTGATGACGACCTAGACAGCGTACTACCGCCGACACTGCGGCGTATGCTGGACGTGCCTACGCACTCGTGCCCAAATAACCGGGTGCGGGTCGTGACACTTAGTGCTATCAATAAAATGTCAGATTCTCCTATTGTTGTTTCTAATTTAGAATCTTCGAATGTCTGGCATGGCAGATTAGGTCATGTAAACCTAAGCGTTCTTGGAATAGTGAACTTAGATCTTATTTTCAAGACTCCAATAGATGATAAATATAAGTGTGAGATTTGTGTTCAAGCCACACACACTATGATATCTTTCAAATATATAGAAAGGGATTCTGATCTTTTAGAATTAATTCATAGTGATGCATGCAATTCAAATAGGGTGGTTATGATCTGAGGCGATAGAAAATACTTTGTTATATTTATAGATGATTATTCAAAGTACCGTTATACCTACATTCTCAAGACGAAAGATGAAGTTCTTGATAGATCAAAGGTATACAAATCTGAAACTGAAAACCAATTATAGAAAAAGATTAAAATACTTAGTCTGATCGTGTGAGAGTATACTTCAAATAAAATGACTAATTTCTGTGAAGAACATAAAATAATGGGCTATGCTAGGATTACAACCAAATGCCTACAATTCTCTTACAACCGCCACGTGGCGGCCACGTGGCGTCCACGTGACGATCGTCCATTGGAGGAGGGGGGGAGAGGTGGGACCCTGTAGCTGTCCGGGTGGTCGTCACATGGCCGGAACGTCACGTGGCGGTCGTTCATTGGAAAAAAAAGTGGGACGGGAGGGTGGCCCACATAGCGGGGCGGGGGAGGGGGGTGAGAGGGTTGTAAGCATTTGGTAGTAAACTTAGCATTATTGTAAAATAATTCATGAGGTAACTACTCCTTATTCACCATACTTCAACGGAGTTACTGAAAGAAAGAATCGCACTCTTTTAGAAATGGTAAATGTCATGCTTCTCAGCTCAGGTGCTCTTGATAATCTGTAAAAAAAATCTTGTTATCAGCCTGTTACATCATAAATAGGATCCTAGTAAATCAAAGGATAAGACTCCATATGAATTATGGAAAGGTAGAACAACTAGAGCCAATTATCTTAAAGTTTGAGGATACCTAAAAAAATAAGAATTTTTGAACCAAAAAGAGAAAGATTGAACCTAAGACTATAGATGTTGTATCTGTAGGATATGCTTTAGATAGCAATGCTAATAGATTTCTAGTGACACATTCTGAAGTGAATGAAATTGCTAATAATACTATTATAGAAACAAGATATGCAGTCTATTTTGAGACCATATTTCCTTTTAAGGATATAATTTCAATCGTAGAAGGGGGTGTCTCAACCGTAGAAGGGGGATGGAGATTATGAAATTTTCAAATGAATTCAAACTTTGGGAAACTAAGAACAAAACTTATTAATTATGCCCTAGTTGACAGATTAGTGACGGAACTTATATCGTTAAATTAACTTTACTTGGTAGAGATGGGACAAATATCCGTCTCTATAAACTTGGGCAACAACTGATATGCCGTCGTTGATTTGTCAATAGGTACCCTTGTGTTTCCTACATGTTACTTGTGTAATATAAAGACAGATATAACGACGGATCAACAATGAATCGACCATTCGTCATCCATTGTTGATCCGTCAATGGCCCGTCACTGAGATACAGGTTCGTTATTGATCCATTGGTGGTCCATCACTGATAAATGGTTGTAGTCGATCTGTCACTGATCTCCAATATTTTAATAGCTAGCGAAACAGATTAGAAGGTCACGCAAATGGGCTATTTATCACCGTTGACAACTCTATACTACAAAAAAAAAAGTAAGTCCAACAAAATTAATTTGATAGTTTACCATTTCACTTCTCTTGGAAGTTGCAACTAACGGATGAGCGTTCGGTTTCAACCAAATCGAAATAGTCAAAAATCGAATGGGCAACAACTGATATGCCGTCGTTGATTTGTCACTAGGTACCCTTGTGTTTCCTACATGTTACTTGTGCAATATAAAGACGGATATAGCGACGGATCAGCAATGAATCGACCATTCGTCATCCATTGTTGATTCGTCAATGGCCCGTCACTGAGATACAGGTTCGTTATTGATCCATTGGTGGTCCATCACTGATAAATGGTTGTAGTCGATCTGTCACTGATCTCCAATATTTTAATAGCTAGCGAAACAGATTAGAAGGTCACGTAAATGGGCTATTTATCACCGTTGACAACTCTATACTACAAAAAAAAAAATGTAAGTCCAACAAAATTAATTGGATAGTTTACCATTTCACTTCTCTTGGAAGTTGCAACTAACGGATGAGCGTTCGGTTTCAACCGAATCAAAATAGTCAAAAATCGAATAAACCAAAATCGTAAAATTTTAAAACCGAAACTGAACTGAATAACAATTCAGTATATTCGGTCCGTTCGGTTGAAATACTTCTATTGTTTAATGAGTCTGTTCCAATGTTGGACTCATGGTTAAATTGTATTAAAAATTATAATTTTTATACACACATTTGTTGTATTTTAAAGTTGAGTCTGAAGTTGGACTAATTGTTAAATTATCAAAACCGGACTTCAAAACATATACATAGAATTGTTGGTTTCAAAATCAATATCTTTTTAATCACTAAATATGCATAAAAATGAAGGTATAAAAATGAAGGTATTTACATAATTGTACAAGTCTTATTCGATTTTCGATTTTGGATCGAAATCGAAACATAAAACTGAAACCGAAATCTAATAAAAAAGATTTTTTAGTATTTTTAAAACCGAAATCGAAGCGATCTTTTTTCAAACCGAACCAAATTTCTTATTCGGTCCTGTTAGATTCGATTTTCGATTCAAAATTTCAAGGACTTGACTCGAACCCAAAACTTTTCCCTAACCAGCCTCACCGGCTCGGCACCTCTGGTGACCCCTACCTAACAGAAAGTAAACCCATGAGAACGATCGAGCTAGCTAGCAAAAGACATGCACATTGATTGCAGCATAAATTGTGATGCAAAAGCCAATCGGGATTTTGAGAGTTGACCTTTGCAGCCTAGCAAGCTAGCTAGCTAGCTAGCTAATGATATATCCTTAGGATCAAAGCTTCCTCTGTGGAAGTCGAGCGACAAGTCCATGTGTGTGATACTTACTGATCGACAAGAAGCAAAACCCTCGGGTTCCCAAACCTGGCCTTAATTGAAACCCACGCTTGGCTTGCCAAAAGTTAATCCCACACTGACAGTAGTAGACTCCACACATTCCACGCTCGCATAGGAATATATTCTATGTGCATGTAAGAAATGAACCATAGGCTGGCTGGCTACTTACTTAGAGAGGGGGGACAAGTTCTGGTAGCCGCCACTTGATCATTCTAAATGATAGTTTCTCTACGTCCCTCCTCTCCTCTCCTCTCCTCTCCTCTCCTCTGTCATGTCCCTACCAATACTAGCTAAGTTACGCCTCTCTATGGTAAAGAGGCTGTATCAAAGTTTTACTCTGCAAAGAAGAGATGGAAAAGACTATTGGGTATTTTGTAGTATACTACTCCAACTGGCATTTAATTTATAAGAGAACCTTGGCTCATCGTCTTATTAGCTGTGGCTAACCATCTCCCCCCTCGTTAACGAGGTTAGAAACAATTTAAAATTGAACCGTCTAAATCGTTTGTATATCATTCACTACTAATTAATTAAAAAAAATTACGTAAAAAAAATATTATTATTATTATTATTTTAATTTGTTATAAATAACATCATAAAAAATTGAACCTAAACGACCAAGGAGAATATCATCCACATTAACCATATGAGTTAAAAGAGATGTTTGGTTAAAGTTAGATAATGTTACGTAGTTAAACATTATTAAAAAAAATTTCTTTCAATTTTTTTTTTATTATGTAAGAATATACGTACGACTTAAATGGCTAGCTCTTTTCAAGTCTCTTTATAAAAAGTAAAGATATATACATAACAAATTATAATTAAAATAAAATAAAATTTATAATAAATTCTAATTAATATATATATATATATATATATATATATATATATATATATATATATATATATATCACATTTGTTCTACGTAAAATATTTTTTTAAATATTATTATAAAATTATTTAAATATATTTGAATAATATATATATATATATATATATATATATATATATATATATATATATATATATATATATGATGGAGAGGTTAACACATTTATAATGAATGAATGCCATCCAGTAATAAAGAGCGATAAAATTGTGAAGCAATTGGTCACGTGAGTGTTACATTATAATTGTGGGCTATTCTATCACTACAACCAAATGCCTACAATCCTCTTATGTAACGTCCACTTAGCGTCCACGTGACGGTCGTTCATTGGAGAAGGAGGGAGAGGTGGGATCCGGTGGCTGTCAGGATGGTCGCCACGTGGCAGCCGTTCATTGGAGGAAGATGTGGGACCGGGTGTGTAGTGTCTTGTTCATAGTGGTGCACTATATAAGGTTTGTGGCTCGATTGACTCAGTCGAAATTGAGTATGGGCAAACTTTACGGCGGAATCGATCACAGACAATGCAATGAACCTTTCCAATTGATGGATCGGCTTCTGTTGGAATGAGTCCAATAGCTTTCATTGGATTTTTGGTTGACTTTTTTGGATTTTTGCTACTTGGTTTTGATGAATGTGTTTTCGTGATTGGTTTTCGATGATTGGTTGTTTAGTCCATTTTCATCGATTGCATGCATTCATTTTAGAGAACTCTGAGAGAAATGAAGACGGTAGTCTAACCAAATGTTGGTGCCAATGCAGATAGATGCGTGACCGGAGCCTGAGCGAACAAGCGTCTTTTCTCTCTCGTTATTCTCTATTTGGTGAGCGGTTCTTTCCCTTCTTCTCTACTCTTTCATGCCAATAATCAATAATATTTTCTTGTAACATTGCTAAGTCCAATGATCGATAAAGCCACTAATGTCACAAGTTTCATACCACTATTATAAATAAATGGAATTGCATTGATAAGAGGGAAGTTCAATTATGTAACACAGGAAATGATATAATCATTGTATCGTGGTTTGGTGCTATGACTTAGCAGTAAATTGGCGTCTACGGACTACCAATCGAATCAAATGAATAAGTGTGCTGAAATGAGAATGAAAAAATGTACATTGTTGCTCTAAATATTTCAATACCTTACACAGCTATTTATGCTTATCATATAGTCGTAGATGCATTGTATGGTTATGGACAACGTGTGCACAAGATAGTAAATTTTCTCGAACGAGACCTGGGCACTGGGGACCGTTCGGTCCGGAGAAAATAGTAGCACTTTGGTAGCACCGGGTATAAGCGAGACATTTATTGAGGCTTGATACCTGCTTTGAATGACGCATCGCACGTCCATCGAAGTCCTATATGGCATGTCCATCATGGAGCTACACCACAAATGATACAGTGGAAATGAGTTTCATACTAATGATGTCTTATACAAGGGCGGTAAGAACAATCCTGATTATACGGGAACGACCATTAGCCGGGATAAGGATTCCATATGTACAAAGCTTATATATATTTTACTATATGAACTGTTGCTTATAAACTGTTGCCTATTGTAATGCATTTATAACCCACGTCTCTGTGAGCAAACCATATGACCGAGATACCGGGGGCGCTCAAGGGAATTAAAGCTTTTGTTGCAGTCTTTTTAAGCTTCTTCCTATTTTTAAAGTATTTCAAAGATTTCTAGTAGCTGCTTTCAAGTTTCCATAAAGTAATTGTCACACCCGATTCCATATTTGGTATTTCTTGAATTTCTAGAATTTAATTTTCTTAATAATGTATTCCTGTTGTAATTCTCAGTATTGGTTCATGTCTTTTTATTTATTGTTATTTTTTTCTTGTTGAGAGAGACTACCCGAGACCACTAGAATTCCTATTAGCCTTGCCATAGACCAGGTTTAAGATCTGCATGTAGAATGGACACCTGGTTCGGTTCATTTGATCGAACCCATGACTAAACCATCCCCTCTTCTCTTATTATATATATGAGTATTTTCTCACTCCTCACTCATTTTCTCATTCTACTTGCTTCATTCTTCCTCCTTCCCTTCAAGCCCCCTCTAGCCAAACCCTAGCCCTAGGGAAAAGTTGTTGTGAGTTGGACCCTGAGAGGTAGAGACTCGGAGCCGCCCAAGGCAAGTACATCTTGCTCAATGGTGAAGCCTTAATTTTCGAATTTTATTTATATATGTTGTTTTAAAAAAAAATTGATGAAAAATGTTCTTATTTAGTTGCTGATCATATTTAGTTCTTAGATTTTTAGATTTTGATGAGTATATTTGAGTAGATCTGAATTTGAAGTTTAGGTTTTTCTTGGGTTCCATGTGTTTTTGTGGTTTTGATCTACAAATTTATGGTATTTTAGAAAAACAGTTTTTTTTTGTGGTTGATGGAGCACTTCATTTCGAGCATTTTGGCTTTTGATTCACTTAATTTGAAAATAAAATAAAGTTTTTATGAAGAAAACAAATTTTTAGTTCTTGGAGCTTTCGGCCATGGCTGAACCTGCTGTTGGAGAAGACGAAGTCTTCATGCGGCCAGCTACCTATGCGGCAGAGAACGCTATGCGGTCCGAGAGGGTTACGTGGCCTGAACTCCTTGCCGCATACCGATAGCTTGCGTCAATCTTGTTGGATGCATGATTGTTTATTACATAAAGTATTCTGGAACTCCTTATGTATTCACTCACTGAACGAATAAAAAATTTGCTAAGTCCAAGAGGGACATCTATGCGGCAATCTGAGCATGCGGCAAGCGTACTTAAGCGGCATTGGCACTATGTGCCTCTTCTCTTTTGACGCATAACTCTGCTTCGCCCTTGCACATCTTTTTATGGTTTTTCTTTTCTTTCTTACACACTTTACATCATGTCACATCAATCACCTTATGTTACTTTACTGACACTTCATTTATTGTCCGTCACTTCGACACTTGCCCCAGGAAGTAGACTTTAACCCTAAGCATGCGGCCAGTGGGTGCATGCCGCCAATGAGAGCATGCAGTCAGTGAGTCCATGGGGCCAGTGAGTGCATGCGGCCAGTGAGAGCATGCAGCCAGTGGGTGCATACGGCAAGTGAGTCCAAGCGGCCAAAAATTCCTGTGTGCATTTTGTGTTCCTTTTTAATTATGTTCATTTTTAATTATGTTCATTTAGTAATTTTTCTCTTAGTGATTATTGTGATGTGCTTCCTTATGTCGATACAAGTTTACGTTACCAGACCAGTTTATGTACAATTCCACAATCCTCATGACACCGTAAAAATATTTGTGTATGAAAATCTATTACATTTGGCATCGGGCAATCGAGTGTGAGTATTTTTTAATGTATCGCGAGTCGCGGATACGATAACTTGTGAAAAGCTCGTACCCGTGATTCGTTATTCTAGGGAAGTTCTCGAGTGTCCATGACTCGAGAACTTGAAATAATTTAGTAATGATTAAAACAAGATAATTATTTACCTAGATCATTGGGAGAAAAGAATATTACGGTACCGGCTAGCCCGATCTTTAAGGGCCCCATGCAGCATGGACCAACCCTGTCACGCCCAGTCCCAAAATACGTAAGACAAGGAATACGTAATACGCCCAGCCGTATGTATATGAATTCCAGTATATGGAAAACCATATACATACGTACGCTGTAAATGAATAAGCAATCAATCAGTGGTAATATACTGTCATAACAAGTCACACACCATCTATATCTCATCCACAGCACAAAATACTCAGTGGGAGCAAAACTGACATATAACTGGATATCAAAGTGTATAGAGTCTATAGTCTGGTGGAAACAAATCCACTACAAAACGACTATACTAAAGTAGACACAAAAATCCCTAAAACAGTGATCATAATCACAGAAACTCTGTTGGTAGCTCCTCAGTCTCGTAAGTAGCATCCGGTCCAGGTCCATACTCTTGTGGAAACTCCTGATCGTCCATATTTGGAAAGGGACCAGGTCCTCAGAGGGACATAACAAGATACATAGAAGCATGCCAATAAGTACTGAAATATAAACATCCATCGGGTCGCCTAACCATCTAAGTGAATGCAGTTTGAGGACAACTTTGAGTGTAAGAGAAAGTGTAGGCTAGACATATGCTGACGTAATTCACCAATCGTGACAACTGGCTAGTATATGCCACATATGTCCCCCATCCCAGGGGCGCACGGTAAACAAGATTAATAACTACATAAGAAAGTGGGTGTCCCGTACACTTATGAGTTGTCCTCCCTGTCCCAATGATCTATGCATGTTGCCTCCACTACATGCTAATATCCTAAATAACTGCCAGGTCTACTAGCATACAAAGTTTCTATAGCAGTCATTCTTAACGCACGGCCATGCGTACATGAGGCCATCCCTGTCACGCCGTCCGTGATCTATATGAGACACACACCCGTGTAAACCACTGTGTCATGGTTAATGAACCTAATGATGCTTTTTAATACTGGGTGGTCTCATAATTAGGTCATAAATCTACAAAATATACATCTATATAGGCAGAATAAAACATGCATGTACCAATATGAAAGGTAAAATAACAGTATTATGGCAAGATATACTTGCCAAGTAAAGTGCACGTCCAAAGTTGTTGCTGTGATCAGAGGAAGGAGTTATTGCTTTGTAATTAATTATATATAGGAATAGGGGGCGGTGGAATTTACTTAATGGTTAAGAAAACTCTTGCTGTTGTTCTCTTCTTATTGGTTTAGGTGTGCGGCTATAGATATTTTCTAAAGAGTGATGGAATGAGAAACTTACACGTGTAAAAGAACAAAGCAAAGCAAAGTTGAGTTTTGCTTCTGATACAGATATTTCTTTCTTAATGATTTGTGGTTGAATTCTACGCAGAGGGAAGAAAAGAAGAGTTTACGCTGGGTAAATAAGCGATGGTTTAGTTACTGCTATTGCGGCAGTGGTTTATGCTGGGTAGTTTGCTATTGCTTTTGATATTTACGTACAGAGAAAATATACGCGGTATGGTGAGGAGTTTGCTATTTGACTGTTTTACGCGAGGTGAACTGTTGATGTTAATTCCTTTCTTTACGTGCGGAATTGGTTTTGTGCGTAGAGAAAGGGATTTGGGCAGGTTGGATTTTTATGCATGAAAGAGTTTTGTAGGGTTTTCGCTAAGTGAGGTTTAGGCTGGGATGATTAACGGGTTACGATTTTAGTATAATAGGAATTATACTTTAATAAATAGTTTAAATAATTAATTAAATAATAACTAATACGGTTTTCAGGAATGGGGGTTTACATTCTACCCAACTTATAAAAATTTCGTCCTCGAAATTAGAACTAAGCATGGTAGAAAGTCAAGAATGGTACAAGATATAAATTAACAAAGTAATTCATACCTTGGTCTAAAAATAGGTTCGAAAAACGTTCTCGTATGTCATCCTCGCGTTCCCAAGTAGATTCTCCTGGCGAGCCATGTTTCCATGCCACGCGGACTAAGGGAATAGACTGGTTTCTCAATACCTTCTCTCGACGATCAAGGATTCCGACGGGTTGCTCTTGATATGTCAAGCTTGGTCCAACAGTGATCTCCGAGTGGTCAAGAATATGACTGCTATCTGCCACATATCGCATGAGCTGTGATACATGGAATACATTATGCACTCCCTCAAGTGAAGGTGGTAGCGCAAGTCGATATGCCACTTCTTCCACTCTTTCTAGTACATCAAATGGTCCAATATACCTTGGACTCAATTTGTCGCGCCCTCCAAACCGAATGATGCCTCTGGTAGGTGATATCCTTAAGAAGACATGATCGCCCTCTTTAAATTCTAAGGGACGACGATGAAGGTCTGCCCATTGCTTCTGCCTATCTTGCGTTGCTCGCAAGTGTCCTTGTATTTTCTTGACTGTCTCAATAGTATTGACTACTAACTCTGGTCCCAGAAGTTGAAGTTCTCCTACGTCACTCCAACATACAGGAGATCTACATTTCCTTCCATACAATGCTTCAAATGGAGCCATCTGGATGCTTGCCTGATAACTATTATTGTAAGAAAATTCTACAAGATGTAGGTGGTCCTCCCATGATCCTCCAAAGTCTAACATACAGGCCCTCAACATATCTTCCAATGTCTGAATAGTGCGTTCTGACTGCCCATTTGTTTGCGGTGATAAGACGTACTGAATTTTAGACGAGTTCCAAGACTTTCTTGCATGCTCCTCCAGAAATTTGATGTAAAATGCGAATTCCTGTCGGATACAATGCTGACTGGTATGCCATGCAATCTCACGATCTGCCTCATGTATAAGTCAGCCAAAGCTTCTGTAGTTTGGCCAACTCTAAAAGGCAAGAAATGGGCTGACTTGGTGAGTCGGTCTACTATTACCCATACTGCATCTCTTCCACTTGGACTTTTGGAAAAACCCGTGACGAAGTCCATAGTGATATGTTCCCACTTCCACTCTGGAATCGGGAGTGGTTGCAATAAACCTGCTGTCCTCTGGTGCTCTGCCTTTACTTGTTGACATACCAGACATTTAGCTATAAAGCGAGCTATCTCTCTTTTCATTCCATGCCACCAAAAGTGCTGTCGTAAATCATGATACATTTTGGTGCCTCCAGGATGAATAGAATATATCGAACTATGAGCTTCTGTCATCAGCTCCTGTCGAATCTCTCTACTGGGAACATAAAGACGATTACCACATCGTAGCGTCCCGTCATCATGAATGTGCAGTCCGGTCTGTTCTCCGGCCTCTGTCCTTTCCTTTAATCTTCTGAATCTGGCGTCTGTAGACAAAGCCGCCTTGATCCTCTCTACTAGTGATGATTGTACTTGTAAATTATCTAGTATCCCATCTGCTCCGGGTAATATCACTTTAATGCCAAGATTTTGTAAGTCTTCCAATAATTCTCTCTGCGTTGTTAAGAAGTAAGCTGCTGGCTTCCGGCTTAACGCGTCTGCTACGATGTTAGCCTTGCCTGGATGATAATGTAGCTCTATCTCAAAAAATTTCATCAATTCGAGCTATCTACGTTGCCTCATATTTAACTCTTTTTGTGTGAAGACATACTTGAGGCTTTTGTGGTCTGTATAGATTTTTACTCGTTCCCCATATAAGTAATGTCTCCATAGCTTCAAAGCAAATACAACTGCTACAAGTTCCAAGTCATGAGTTGGATAATTCTTCTCATGTACTCGTAATTGCCTAGATGCATATGCAATTACCTTGCCATGCTGCATCAATACGCATCCCAAACCTTTTTCTGATGCGTCACTGTAGATCACATAGCCTCCTGATCCTGATGGAATAGCCAATATTGATGCTGAAGTCAGTCGCTTCTTTAACTCCTCAAAAGCGGCTTGACACTCGTTGGTCCATATGAACTCTTGATCTTTGCAAGTCAACCGAGTCATAGGTGTTGCTATCTTTGAGAAATTCTCCACAAACCGTCGGTAATATCTCGCAAGTCCAAGGAAACTTCTCACCTTTGCTGTTGATTTAGGAACAGGCCATGTCTCGACTGCCGAGATCTTCCCTGAATCAACAGAAATACCATCTCCCGTGATAACATGTCCAAGAAATGAGACTCTTTCCAAAAAGAACTCGCATTTACCGAGCTTCGTAAATAATTGCTCTTTTCTTAAAGTCTCTAGAACAATCCGCAGGTGTTTCTCGTGCTCCTTGTGGTTCTTCGAATAGATAAGTATATCATCTATGAAGACAACCACGAATTGGTCCAAATACTGGTGGAAGACTCGATGCATTAAGTCCATAAAGATAGCTGGAGCATTGGTCAATCCAAATGGCATGACCAAAAACTCGTAATGCCCGTATCTTGTCCGGAATGCGGTCTTAGGAATGTCCTCCTTCCGTACCTTCACCTGGTGATATCCTGATCTCAAATCTATCTTTGAGAACACCTTGGCTCCACTAAGCTGATCAAATAGGTCATCAATGCGTGGTAATGGATATTTATTCTTTACTGTTACGGCATTCAAGGCTCTATAGTCAATGCACATACGTACTGACCCATCCTTCTTTGGTACAAACAACACTGGTGCTCCCCAGGGTGATGCACTTTGTTGGATGTAACCTTTCTCTTCTAGTTCCTTTAATTGTGTCTTTAATTCATCCATCTCCTTCTTTGCCAGTCTATAAACATGTGATGCTATAGGTGCTGCTCCTGGTGTTAATTCAATTGAGAATTCTACGTCTCTATCTGGGGGTAGTCCTGGTAATTCCTCTGGAAAAACGTCTTGAAATTCTGAAATAATGGAATAATAGACAACGTCATCCATTGCGAGCTGCATACCATCAAGGATTTCTGTGGATCCTCGTGCAAACTCAAGTTCAGGCTGGCCTGGTACCTTGAAAAGAATGCTTCCTCCAAAGCAATCGAAGAAAGCATGGTACTTGCTCAGCCAGTCCATCCCAAGTACAATATCAAAAGTAGGCATAGGAAGAACTAAGAGTCGGGTATTCATCTCTCTGCCACGTATTGCTATAGGACACGATCTACAAATTCTACTAATAGGTACTACTCCTCCTCCGGTAAGAATTCTAACACAACTAGGTAAAGGTGTAGTGGTAATGTTGTGTTTGGTAGTAAAACTAGATGATATGAATGAGTGAGTGGCTCCCGTATCAAATAATGTCACCGCAGGAAAGGTAAAAGCAATAGTGATACCTGCTATAACATTAATTTCCTGATCCATGTCGTCTATTTCCATAGCAAAAGCTTGCCCATTCCTCTGTGGCTGTCCATGATTAGCTCTCAGGTACTGATCTTCCTGGGTAGGTAGCGGTGGCCTTTGCTGAAATCCTCCTGCCGCTGGAGGTCGAGGTGCTCCTGGTCTAGCCATCTGTTGAACTGGTCTTGGTGTTGGAAGTGCTAGCCTCTGTGCTGGTGGTGGAAGTGTTGATGCTTGTTGCATAGGACAATCTTTCAAGATATGCTGTCCAGAACCACATCTCATACACTGTCCGAGGCGAGCTCGACAGTCTCTTCTGATATGTCCATGTTTGCCACAATGATAGCAGAGGGGCTTCTCTGGGATCTGGTATGGTCCCGCTCTTTGCTGGTACTGCTGTTGCTGAGCTAAAGGACGTCTGATAGGTCCTCCTTGTTGTGTCCTGACCGGTCCCTGCTGTATTCTTGCTGGTCCTTGTTGTGTTCTCAATTGTCCTCCCTTTCCTCTGCTGATAGTTTCTTGCACTCTGGCTTCGGTTAATAGTTCAATGTAAGAGATTCGGGACTGGGAGCTTGTATAGTGTTGGAGCTCCTGAGTCAGTCCACGATGAAACCTCTTAGCTTTGGCTAAGTCATCTGGTATCAAAGCAACGCCATTTTTGCTAAGGCGGCTAAATTCAGCATCATACTCGTCTACTGTTCGGTTTCCCTGCTCTAGATGGAGAAATTTATCGTATAATGCATCTTTGACAGTGTCCGGAAAATACTTTCTTTCAAAGCATTCCAGGAATTGCTCCCATGTCTGGTATGTACCCAGCTGGCGCTCCATGGATTCCCACCAGTGATGGGCATTATCATCTAGAAGCGTTCTTATACCCGTCATCCACAGCTCTGTAGGTAGCTGTGATGCTTCTAATAACTTCCGAGTGTGAGTAATCCAATTGGTAGTTTCTTCTGGACTCTCAGTACCTTTGTACGTCCTTGGACTCATTTGTACAAAGTCCTTTACTGAACCAACTCTAGCTCGAGGTTCTGATGCTAGTGCTTGAGCTGGTACAGCATCCTGAGCAGCCATCCTTTCAAGTGCTGCCAGAAATTCTTGTCGTTGCTCGGCTGCCTGTTGCCTCTGTTCCTGCATCATCATCTGGAAGAATTGGAACAATTGGGCCTGGCCGTCCTGCGGTATTGATGAGACTGGAAGGGTCCCATTAGGTGGAATGGGACAGTCAGATGGAGCTGGATTATGAGTCTGTCCATCTGATCCGGAAGGTCTAGGATTTGTTGAAGTCCCCCCTTGAGTCTGACCATTGACTCCAGGAGTTGTGTCATTATTAGTGATAGTACATTCTTTCTGCATATCCATCTTTCTGCATTTAATGTATACAATCATTTAGGCAAAGTATAGGAATCAAACAGGGTATGAGTTTGTATTACGCTGGACAGTTATCTGCGTAAAACGTAACTTCTGAGCTAGCTGCGTAGAGCAGGGCTCCAAGGAAGTTTTTGGCGTAAAGTAAAGATTTTAATTCGCCAGCGTAAAATATAGTTCAAAACTTATCTGTATAAAGGTCTATGCGTAAAATCTGCATATAATATGCATAAAAGATCTGCGCATAATTCTGAGTTCGAAATATGTCTGCGTAAAGTATAGCATACTTGGCAGCGTAAAGTCGTATGAAAAACTTTTCATTTTCCTTGGATGGATTTGTCAGAAAACCTGACATCTGACAAAAGTACCGTACGATAATCGAGAGGACGGTTGTGATGATGATTTGCACAGAAACCTGAGTTTGTTGTTTATTGACAGAGTCAGACGCCACGCCAAAGACTGCTACTACACAGGGCTCGGAGCATATCTCTGTATTTAATGCAAAGATTGATTTCTTAATGGCTAAGATAATGACAAATACGCTTATCCTCCTGATCGACTAGTACGCTGGGTTCAGGGATCATCAGGCTATTTACCTATGTCATGGTATACGCAGATTTTTAGAAAAACTAAGGGATCGTGGGAAAACAGTTTGTTATAACTGCAGCGTAGAGTGAACCTAACTATGGCGTAAAAATAGGTAATCTCTTGGAGCATAAAATATACGCTAACAAGAGTAAAGGGTTGATGGCGTAAAATAAAATATAGGATAGGTGGAAGGATGAATGAGGTTTTAGTCAAGTGTGGATGAGATCCTTAAAATCTTTTCCTATATGCAGGCTTGTTTGGCACAGTTACATAACCAAGACAATATATTCTGACCTGCATGGGTCGCCACCAAAAATGTATCACGCCCGAGTCCCAAAATACGTAGGACCATGAATACGTAATATGCCCAGCCGTATGTATATGAATTCCAGTATATGGAAAACCATATACATACGTACGCTGTAAATGAATAAGCAATCCATCAGTGGTAATATACTGTCATAACAAGTCACACACCATCTATATCTCATCCATAGCACAAAATACTCAGTGGGAGCAAAACTGACATATAACTAGATATCAAAGTGTATAGAGTCTATAGTCTGGTGGAAACAAATCCACTACAAAACGACTATACTAAAGTAGACACAAAAATCCCTAAAACAGTGATCATAATCACAGAAACTCTGTTGGTAGGAGCTCCCCAGTCTCGTAAGTAGCATCCGGTCCAGGTCCATACTCTTGTGGAAACTCCTGATCGTCCATATCTGGAAAGGGACCAGGTCCTCAGAGGGACATAACAAGATACATAGAAGCAGGCCAATAAGTACTGAAATATAAACATCCATCGGGTCGCCTAACCAACTAAGTGAATGCAGTTTGAGGACAACTTTGAGTGTAAGAGAAAGTGTAGGCTAGACATATGCTGACGTAATTCACCAATCGTGACAACTGGCTAGTATATGCCACATATGCCCCCCATCCCAGGGGCGCACGGTAAACAAGATTAATAACTACATAAGAAAGTGGGTGTCCCGTACACTTATGAGTTGTCCTCCATGTCCCAATGATCTATGCATGTTGCCTCCACCACATGCTAATACCCTAAAGAACTGCCAGGTCTACTAGCATACAAAGTTTCTATCAGCAGTCATTCTTAACGCATGGCCATGCGTACAGGAGGCCATCCCTGTCACGCCGTCCGTGATCTATATGAGACACACACCCGTGTAAACCACTGTGTCATGGTTAATGAACCTAATGATGCTTTTTAATACTGGGTGGTCTCATAATTAGGTCATAAATCTACAAAATATACATCTATATAGGCAGAATAAAATATGCATGTACCAATATGAAAGGTAAAATAACAGTATTATGGCAAGGTATACTTGTCAAGTAAAGTGCACGTCCAAAGTTATTGCTGTGATCAGAGGAAGGAGTTATTGCTTTGTAATTAATTATATATAGGAATAGGGGGCGGTGGAATTTACTTAATGGTTAAGAAAACTCTTGCTGTTGTTCTCTTCTTATTGGTTTAGGTGTGCGGCTGTAGATATTTTCTAAAGAGTGGTGAAATGAGAAACTTACACGTGTAAAAGAACAAAGCAAAGCAAAGTTGAGTTTTGCTTCTGATACAGATATTTCTTTCTTAATGATTTGTGGTTGAATTCTACGCAGAGGGAAGAAAAGAAGAGTTTACGCTGGGTAAATAAGCGATGGTTTAGTTACTGCTGCTGCGGCAGTGGTTTATGCTGGGTAGTTTGTTATTGCTTTTGATATTTACGCACAGAGAAAATATACACGGTATGGTGAGGAGTTTGCTTTTTGACTGTTTTACGCGAGGTGAACTGTTGATGTTAATTTCTTACTTTACGTGCGGAATTGGTTTTGTGCGTAGAGAAAGGGATTTGGGCAGGTTGGGTTTTTATGCATGAAAGATTTCTGTAGGGTTTTCGCTAAGTGAGGTTTACGCTGGGATGATTAACGGGTTGCGATTTTAGTATAATAGGAATTATACTTTAATAAATAGTTTAAATAATTAATTAAATAATAACTAATACGGTTATCAGGAATGGGGGTCTACAAACCCTGCTAGGTAATGGCTCCATGATTGACCAACTTTACGCGTGCTGCGGCGCTACAAGTTGTTGATTATGCATTTCAGTATATGCATTCCAGTATATGTTCCAGTTATTTTCAGTTTCAGTTATGTTACAAGACCATTTACCGAGAAGTTTATATTTACAAAAAATCAGTTTCACTTACAAAAAATCTCTTTATGTTTATAAAATCAGTTTTATTTTTTAAAAACCTTTTTTTGTTTATAAAACCAGTTCTCATTTACAAAAAAATTACTTATATCTTCAAAGCTCATTTGTGGTACTTGTTGCTTAGGGTTCTGACCCCACTGGTTTTGTATGGCCAGATTACCCCGAGGAGACCCAAGATCCACCGTACTTTCTAGCAAGATGGCTCGCACTCGTAGGAATGCGGCCGAAGATCGCGAGTGGGTTTCCTTCCTCCACTCCTCGTAGTATTTTCCTTTTTGTGGTATTTTAGCTAGAGACAGTGTTAGCCCCTTATTTTGAGATCACTTTTCTGACTACGGTCAATATGATGTATATATTAGACCATGACTAGTATATTTGATCATGTATAATTATACTCTGCTAGTGTAGCATTTTGTATTCACTAGCTTCATGATCATATGTGGAATATAATTTGGGACGTCTTTTTACTTTCATATATGATATGCTCTAGTACTTGTGTTGATGGATTGAGATACTAGGATTTGTCGGCCTTAGGACTGACGTCGTAGCATGCTAGAGTTCACCCATCTGTCTTCTAGACAACTTTAACACATTGCGGCTTACTTCAATATTCTGTAAGGTGTGGTTGGTCATGTCAGTCTCCGTATTTATCCAGTATTTTGGGAGCGGGTCGTGACAGTAATAAAGGGGAATAATGTATGGGATAAGAATATTATTTCATGTCAGCCTACTAGTCTTTCTTTTATGCAAAGATATGTAAGCCGTTCAGGCATTTCCATTTCGGTGCTGAGAAAATTATACTTCGTTGCAATAAATCAATAAAAGAATTATTATTTTCCTATACAAATGTGTGTTTTGTAATCTATTGTTGTGTGGTAGAACTGTTTACAAAAGATATTTGACACATGTGCACGTTCTTGCCTTGTACAAGTGCAACTCCTGACTTGTACGACATCACGTCCAGCGAGGACGAACGGTTCTGCGGAACCGCATGCGAGGACGAATCGATTATGCGGAACCGGGGCGTGACAGGGTGTGGCCCACATAGCAGGGGGAAAGGGTTATAAGCATTTGGTAGTAAATTATTTAGCATTATTGTTATAACTGTGATGGTTTTTGAGGATATGGAACAAATAACAGTAGATTTTTGGATTATTTAGTTATCGACATTAATTTTTTTAGTTTAGATGTCTATAATACTCATGATATAATTTGGATCTCGTTCTAATGGTGGACTTGATTGACCATCTATAATGGAGACATAAACTTAAATTTTGAATATTATACAAACTCTAAAACTAAACAAAAATATGCGAGGGTTGTATGACTTGAATTATTTATTTTTTCATAGTGGGAGTTGTGTAATTTGTGTAATTTAGTTTTATCATGACTAATCGAGAATGATACTTCTGATACTGTCGTTTGTTTCTATCTTGATCTCATTAGTCACATAACTCTCAGGGACTTTTGAGTTGCAAGCATTCAACAATGCGACCAGGACAAGTAATATCTAACTATACACGATTGCTTATGAAGTCGTCTCTATCAAAATTGTCGTCAAGAGGGTTGTGTGGCTGTTGAGACTAGGATAAAAGTAAACAATAGTATCATAAGACTTATTCTCGATTGGTCATGACAAAACTAAATAACACAAGTCACACAACTTCCACTATACAAAACTAAATAATTTAAGTCACACAACCATAACATATTTTCGTTTAATTTTATAATCCCATATAATATTTAAAATTTTAGTTTAGGTCTCAATTTGGATGACAATCAAGTCCATCGTAAGGATGAGACCCAAATTATATTATGGACATTATGAACACCTAAACTCGAATTTCTAAAATTATATAAGACCCTAAAACTAAATAACCCTAGATTTTTATGCTAAAAAACTACAGAAAATTGCATGTAGAGCAAAAAAGTTTGTTGAAATTACTGTCACAACACAAAGTTTGGTGAAATTAAGATAAGAGCAATAAAATGTCATTCGGAATGACGTTTTCTTTGATTCGTTAGAAAAATGTTCTTTTGAATAACGTTTTCTTTGTAAAGATAGATATTAATTATACACTTTGGTATTAATTACAAACTTAATTCTTTCGTCCCTGACTGTATAGAAAACGTTTTTCTGAAGAACATTTTCTTTGTTTTCTTTGTTTAATTGTTAGAAAAACACCATTCTGAATGGCATATTTTTGACAGTTAATTTTTTTTTATGCCTATGTGGCAAATTAATACATATAATATAAATACGTCCATCAAAATAATGTTTTCTGCAGAAAACGTCCTTCAGATGGACTTTATTTTAACAATTATTCTTTTCTAGTTGTCTAATTTGCAAATTAATATATATGATATAAAAACATCCATCAGAATGATATTTTTGGCGCATAAAACGTCCTTTCGATAGACTTTATTTTCTCCTTTTTTTTTTTTTAGAATTTCTGTTGTCATTTTTATGCTCTTTCGATGGACATTTTTTTTCTCAGAATATATTTTGCTAAAACTGTGTTCTTATAATAATTTCAGCAACTTTTTTGCTTACATGTATTTTTTCTAAAAAACTAATGTCAGAAGAAAAAAATCGTGTCAGTTACATGAATTTTAGGAGAACTTTTTTGTAGTTTACTCTCTAATGTTGCATTGTTGTATGTACGCTTCCCTTTCATTTTGGCCTAGGTACGTAGCTATATGTGGTGCAGAATCGATGTATAACAAAAGTACAGCTAGCTACGCCGCTGCTGTTTGTGTGAATGTTGGATTAAAAATGGGGGTGTAGCTAAAAGCTAAGTTAGCTGTGGATGATGTTTTGTGTTGACATGCAATGGAAGGAGAAGGGACCTGATCCCGGCCGCCAACCATAGGGAACTGCAACGGAGAGACAACCGAATCATACTTTGTCCCCATGTAATGCACGGTTACAATCTCTGCACAGCTCAGACCTTCCTCTTCATAAAGTTGCTCAGAGTAAAAGAGTCATAAAGTTGCTCAAAGTAAGAGAGAGAGAGTGTGTCAAATGATATGCCCACCATACAGTAACGTAAGAGCCTTCTCCTGTGATGGACAGGTGAAATAAGGGCTAATTAGAGTGTAAAGACACTGGATTTAACCTATATTTGAAGTCCTGATTTGTACAATTGAAAAGTTTAGACATTAAAATTTTATTTTATTTTTTATTATATTCTCTCTAATTTATATAAAAAAGTTTATTGTCGAACATGAAATGGAGGATATAATAAAAAAATAAAATAAAAATAAAAATAAAAATAAAAATTCAGGATCAAAATTTCTAATTTGGCATTTCATGACTTAAAACTCCAAACTGATATAAAATTCCGGATCTAAACTATAATTAGCCCTTATATTAATGATATGAGGTAATTTACTTTTAAGGGTTTGTTAATAAGTTGATGAGGTAAACTTTAGACTAGTACTTCTACTGTCCTACAAACATATTTATTAATTTATTTTTTATTTAAATGGGTATTGATAAATGTAAATTATGTATTGATAAATAAGTATGGTTTGATTTCATTTTCTTTCACCGCAACAGCTTTCCATTTCTTTTCTACCAAACATGATGGTCGTAAACAACACCTGAGATGACTTCTAAAATACATTTTTTAATAGACATAATTAATATTTTTTCCCTTCCTTGGTAAACAAATTATTTATATTTTATTTAAAAAATATAAGCGGGGGACGAAGTCTAGTCCCTCAGACAACAGTGAAGTATTACAATAACGAAAACACTTGACAGCCCGAAAAGAGAAACCGAGCTGCCACGTTGTCACGTCCCGTTTCCAGAATACTGGATAAATATGAAGACTGATATGACCAACCACACATTGCATAATACCGAAGTAAGCCGCAATGTGCTAAGGTTGTCTAGAAGTCAAATGGGTGGACTCTAGCATGCTATGACGTCGGTCATAAGGCCGACAATTTTTAGTATCTCAATCAATCAACAACAATTTCAAAAGCA
Organism: Iris macrosiphon; assembly: GCA_036927795.1. Lineage (NCBI taxonomy): Eukaryota > Viridiplantae > Streptophyta > Magnoliopsida > Asparagales > Iridaceae > Iris > Iris macrosiphon. The sequence continues at coordinate 51,011,135 of JAYESA010000009.1, forward strand.
TATTACACAAGAATGTAAAGAGACGTCCCAAAATACATACCACATATGATCATGAACCTAGTGAATACAAAATGCTGCACTAGCAGAGTATAATTATACATTATCAAATATACCAGCCATGGTCTAATATATACACCATATTAACCGAAGTCAGTGTCACGCCCCAAACTCCCGCAAGCCCGATAGTCCCCGCTGAACGTGAAATCACCACGTTGCAGCTCTCCCGCGGGACAATCGTTCTATTCGGGACGTGATGCCGTACGAGCCTGGAGTTGCACTCGTACAAGGCGATGTTGTTAAACACGAAAGTTATCATCGAAACAACCAAGTTACAGCGGAAGCCAATTGTGTACCAAGCACACATCAGAGTATACGCAGCGAAGCTCACGATAGGGTCCAAATGAGATGCCCCGAGTCAATGCCACAAAGGCGATGCCACGGAGACGATGAAATAACTCTTGCTCTTTCTCTAGCCCACAAAGGTACTTACAGTTCATACATCTTGTCCCGTATATCCAAGCAGCGCCACTACGCCTGTGTACCTGAAATATTGCCCACAAACGTGGGTCAGTACACAACCGTACTGGTGAGCGGGGTAACCCACTCGCCTAAGCCGACACTAAGTAAAATAGTGAATGCAAACAGTTATATGGTGATCTTTCTAGTTGAATCCTAGATTCATTTCATGGCATATGAATGACATGTTAAGGAAAGCAGTAAAGCAGTTTAAGCATGCTAGCATTCAATCTCAAACCAAACGACAAGCAGTTTATATATAGCCGACCCGTCTAACTCAATGTCATCGCTTGCACGATAACATATCGAACCATCAGTCTCGCCTCAATATCCATTCTCAACCAAAGTTTATATATCCCACTCTCGAGTGCACACTCTTGCCGAGGCAAGGTGGCCGCGCCTACACGATGCACAAACCAACCAAAGTAAAGCAAGCCAACATCTATTCTTATATGAAGTCACTGGCCAAAGGCCATAAAGGACGTTGATCGGACAGATCAATGCGGTTCTATTCGAAACAGCGCTAAGTAGCTAACCCACCTGAATCGCATCCAACCGCTGGTACCGCGCCCAAAACGCGATACCCAAATTGTCTCCTCCATGGCCGAACGGTCCCGGTGCCCCGGAGCACCCGTTCGAGGAAACCAAACCCTGTGCCACCCAGGTTGTCCGTGACTATGCAGACACGTAGGTATGACGAGAGGATCGAACATTCTCGCCCCACAAAGCGATCCTAGACTCGTTCCATCGATATCCAACCGAAAAATCCATAACCATTCTTCCAACATGTCCTTCCAAAGAACCCAAATCTCGACCTCAAAACATAGCCCGAGGCATCAAAATATCAAGTGTTTCATAGGCACGAAGCCTCTTCTCAACACAATCCAAATTGGTGCAACACCTATGCTCGAAGCTAACCCATGGCACAATGCCGTTTCAGTGGCACAATGTCACATTCGTGGCACGATGCCCCATCAAACGACACAACGCCCTCGCCGATGCAGTTGTTCGGTTTCGAACCACAACTGCCTGCTTTGCAAGACAAAGCATCCTTGTGATACACGCGCACGGATGCACGTTCGCTCGCCCGAATCCCGATATTCCCAATATTCCCATTTGCCTCAATGTATCCTTCCAACTCGTATATTTCCAACCGTCCAAGTAAAATCCCAAGTAATCCAACTGATCGCCTCAAATGAATAATCCAGCTATCGTATCCAACTATCCAACGCGTAAACCATTCAAGCCACAATCCTACCAAGCCAACGACGCACACTCTATGCACGCCTCAGTGTAGTGCTTCCCGATGTTTCAGCCCAAGTGTTCAAGCCTTTACGTGTTTTCCATATTATTAGGCATGAAGGAGTAGAGGAGAAGGGAAAGAGCCCACTCACATTGTTTGAATCCGTTAGGCATCCTGTCCTGCCGATACGGCCAATCCCTTGAACCCGTGGTCCGATGCAAGCGCGATCTACTCAACTGGTATGACCGTGCGAGCAGGCCGTGCTCTGCAAATCATCCGACCGATCGGACTAAGGAAGACGGCATTATCGTTTCCATTCAGCTATTCAGTCTTGTTCGGAACGAACACCTGATTTCCATCGAACCCGCTAGCCATCTGCACATTGAAACCAACTCGATTAATCCTTCTTCCCGAAATCCGACATTTCAAATGTAACCAGCATTTGATTTATTCAGTCCGACTCAGCGTAACGCTCCGAGCAGTTGTGGGGCGTTACATAATATACCACTTAGAATCAGGTTCGTCCACGAACCGTGCTGGTACTCATTCCTTACTAGCATGCCACAATCCAATTCCATAGATCTGCTCTATGCAACTCTCATATTCACTATTTCTGACACAACATCTCGTTCTGCTGAACGCTCGAATAAATTTTCACGAATTCCCATATCCTCCTTGCAGCTCAACACGAATTTCTCGTATCGCTTAGTTTTGGATCGTACACGTATTTAAGGCGTCCCTAAAATACATGCATTTCAGCCGAGCTTTGCGATAGCAAATTTGAACAAGTTACAAGGGTATCTTTATGTTCGAGGCGTCCATTTGCTTTGCTCCCAATTGAACCAAATCACAATTCCCATTCCAACACATTCACTTGAGAACTATTCTCAATTATGCAGATTTTCTACCGACTCAATCAGTTCGTGTTCCAGCTCAATCCATCCCACTCTTTCTGAAATCAGTACTAGCAACATCTCCAAATATTATCTCGTGCACCGAACGATTCTCACAACTGATCTACCCCAGCTATGCGACTTACCCAAATATCAACTTGCTTAGATCAGCTCAGTCCAACACATTTCCTGCCATCTCAATATCTCACAGGGTGAACATCTATATTGAGGTTCGTGTGATCCACGAAGATCTCGCCGCCACGCCAAAGGGATTTGTGTCGCCACGATTTCAACGTGGACACACTCGCCACAATTCTTAGGTTGCGCATGAAATAGTTCTTCGCGCTGCTTCCACTGCCTCGAAGCATAGAATATCACCTTTGTCTTCCGAACGAGCACGTTTTCTAGACTAAGTTCCGAGACATCTTGTAAATCTGAGGCAAATCTGTCCCTTCCAGTATTCGCAAGGATTTGATCTGAACGAGCCGCTGCTTTAACTTCACGAGCTAGTTTCACAGTCGTCAATTCATATGAATGCTATTCCCTTCCAGGGCACGATGAGTCAGAGGCGATGCCATCGATAAAAATCTGCGACTCTGAATCTCATCAGTTGACAAGGCTACTTCCACCATCGAATTGATCTTCCGGCTGTATCTTCAGCTGAAGGCTATCCCAAGGATCTCTCAAATCCAACACTCAGTCAATAAGCCAAATCACATTGCCTTACATCTGCCCTCGACGCATTCCCAAATACGCCGCCTCAAGGGTCGTTCTATGGGTCTACCATATTCATATCCGATTTAGCGGGCCAGGTCGCTTAGGGTCAGCTGTCCCGAAGCTACGCTTGATAATTGTAATCATCACGATGGACAGTTACTATAAACCATGCTATATCTCATCTGCAAATCCGAATAAAATCCAACCATTCACCCGAGCGAAGTTCCGAATCCGAGAACCGCGCTCGTTGAAACCTTATTCCATCAATCCGCCGTTCTGTCCTGAATCCATCAAATTTCCGAATTGCATATTCGATTCTCGCACCATCGATTTCAACGATTCTCGAAACTCGAGACTTGCTCAAATTCACATCCGTTTGCCACGTCCCACCTTGCACTTCCAACTTACTCGAGCAGCACAGTGATTTATTCCGACGTTGCTCCCACATTTAGCTATCTTCAAAAGTCTGTCCGCCAATATCTTTGCCTTCCGTTGTGGCCACAATCCGTCCACGTCTTTCCAGAGAATCCGTCTATCATCGTTGCACCATCTTGCCCAAAATTCCATTTCCGCTAAACCTGAGTCAACTTCACGAGCAACAACATTCAAAATCTTCAAGTTTGTGTGAATCCATCTCATTGTCCCTCCAGACCAATATCGTGTTTCTTTGCTCAACCAACAGCTCAAATGCGTTGCCCAAAATCATAGTCTGTGCTCGCTATCATTCTGATAATCCCATCGCTTTGCTCAAGCGTAACCCAAATGTTCGTTCCGATTCGATCCATCTCTTAAGCCCAACGATGCTTTCCATTTGCACCAGTCCGTTCACGATATGCTCAACTCAATATTCGCTTGCTCCATTTTTATTCTTTCCATTATACCGACTTTCACTCACCAGCTTGTATTCTCGTTTCACGAGTCCGTTCAGGAAATTTCCATTGAATGTCCAACCAAAATGTTTCCAATGCCTTGCTCAAAATGTGGTATCCCATATACCACTCCGAATCAAGTCGCTACTCGCATTACAATTTCCTTCACAGATCCAAGATCCGTTCGAACCATCCCTTATGCATAATCATGCCTTTCCCAATTCGAGTCTGACACAAAACTCAGGCAACGCTTGAATTATCCAACTGTTTCTCAACCCGTCTGATACCTTCTCAACACGAGCAATCTTACAATGATTGTCTTCCAAATAGTCCAACCCAATACCCAATGGTTTCACACTTTTGTTGTACGAGCAACTCGTACCAACTTATCCATATATTCCCGAGCCAAACTCAAACCTGCTCAACCGATGCGCCACAGCCAAAATTCTAACTTCTATCCAACACAATCGCTAGACGAGCAACTCGTGTAAGGATTCATTCTCATCGAATGTTTCTACTCAAAACATGCCGCATAACCAAATCTCGTTAGCCAACCAACTGATCCATTGAGGCAATCAGAAACTCCCGAACGCTAAGCCAAGCCAACCCAACAAAAGCCCACACTTGTTGCACAAATGCAACAACGCCAACCAACTTGCTGCACGAATGCAACAACGCCTAACCAGACTAAGCGATCCTACGAAAACCAACCAAGGCAACCCAACAAGGAATAAAATGCAGCCAAAACCAGCAATAAATAGACTTATTGCATGAAACATCCGATGCGGCACCGAGTAGAGTCAAGAGCTAGACGACACGCGGAAGCTATTTAGAGTTTGTGATGAAGCGAAGGACCAAGTCTGAAGAAATGAACCAGGCGCTCTGATACCAATCTGTCACGCCCCAAACTCCCGCAAGCCCGATAGTCCCCGCTGAACGTGAAATCACCACGTTGCAGCTCTCCCGCGGGACAATCGTTCTATTCGGGACGTGATGCCGTACGAGCCTGGAGTTGCACTCGTACAAGGCGATGTTGTTAAACACGAAAGTTATCATCGAAACAACCAAGTTACAGCGGAAGCCAATTGTGTACCAAGCACACATCAGAGTATACGCAGCGAAGCTCACGATAGGGTCCAAATGAGATGCCCCGAGTCAATGCCACAAAGGCGATGCCACGGAGACGATGAAATAACTCTTGCTCTTTCTCTAGCCCACAAAGGTACTTACAGTTCATACATCTTGTCCCGTATATCCAAGCAGCACCACTACGCCTGTGTACCTGAAATATTGCCCACAAACGTGGGTCAGTACACAACCGTACTGGTGAGCGGGGTAACCCACTCGCCTAAGCCGACACTAAGTAAAATAGTGAATGCAAACAGTTATATGGTGATCTTTCTAGTTGAATCCTAGATTCATTTCATGGCATATGAATGACATGTTAAGGAAAGCAGTAAAGCAGTTTAAGCATGCTAGCATTCAATCTCAAACCAAACGACAAGCAGTTTATATATAGCCGACCCGTCTAACTCAATGTCATCGCTTGCACGATAACATATCGAACCATCAGTCTCGCCTCAATATCCATTCTCAACCAAAGTTTATATATCCCACTCTCGAGTGCACACTCTTGCCGAGGCAAGGTGGCCGCGCCTACACGATGCACAAACCAACCAAAGTAAAGCAAGCCAACATCTATTCTTATATGAAGTCACTGGCCAAAGGCCATAAAGGACGTTGATCGGACAGATCAATGCGGTTCTATTCGAAACAGCGCTAAGTAGCTAACCCACCTGAATCGCATCCAACCGCTGGTACCGCGCCCAAAACGCGATACCCAAATTGTCTCCTCCATGGCCGAACGGTCCCGGTGCCCCGGAGCACCCGTTCGAGGAAACCAAACCCTGTGCCACCCAGGTTGTCCGTGACTATGCAGACACGTAGGTATGACGAGAGGATCGAACATTCTCGCCCCACCAAGCGATCCTAGACTCGTTCCATCGATATCCAACCGAAAAATCCATAACCATTCTTCCAACATGTCCTTCCAAAGAACCCAAATCTCGACCTCAAAACATAGCCCGAGGCATCAAAATATCAAGTGTTTCATAGGCACGAAGCCTCTTCTCAACACAATCCAAATTGGTGCAACACCTATGCTCGAAGCTAACCCATGGCACAATGCCGTTTCAGTGGCACAATGTCACATTCGTGGCACGATGCCCCATCAAACGACACAACGCCCTCGCCGATGCAGTTGTTCGGTTTCGAACCACAACTGCCTGCTTTGCAAGACAAAGCATCCTTGTGATACACGCGCACGGATGCACGTTCGCTCGCCCGAATCCCGATATTCCCATTTGCCTCAATGTATCCTTCCAACTCGTATATTTCCAACCGTCCAAGTAAAATCCCAAGTAATCCAACTGATCGCCTCAAATGAATAATCCAGCTATCGTATCCAACTATCCAACGCGTAAACCATTCAAGCCACAATCCTACCAAGCCAACGACGCACACTCAATGCACGCCTCAGTGTAGTGCTTCCCGATGTTTCAGCCCAAGTGTTCAAGCCTTTACGTGTTTTCCATATTATTAGGCATGAAGGAGTAGAGGAGAAGGGAAAGAGCCCACTCACATTGTTTGAATCCGTTAGGCATCCTGTCCTGCCGATACGGCCAATCCCTTGAACCCGTGGTCCGATGCAAGCGCGATCTACTCAACTGGTATGACCGTGCGAGCAGGCCGTGCTCTGCAAATCATCCGACCGATCGGACTAAGGAAGACGGTATTATCGTTTCCATTCAGCTATTCAGTCTTGTTCGGAACGAACACCTGATTTCCATCGAACCCGCTAGCCATCTGCACATTGAAACCAAATCGATTAATCCTTCTTCCCGAAATCCGATATTTCAAATGTAACCAGCATTTGATTTATTCAGTCCGACTCAGCGTAACGCTCCGAGCAGTTGCGGGGCGTTACAGTCAAAGGAGTAATCTTAGAACAAAAGGGCTAATACGGTCCCTTTCTAAACACAACATAATGAGATAACACTACGAGGGATAGAAGAAGGAAACCCACTCGCAAGCTTCGGCTACAGTCCTACGAGTGCGAGCCATATTGCTGGAAGTACGGTAGATCCTGTGTCTCCTCAGGGTAACCTAGCCAAACAAAACTAGTGGGGTCAGAACCCCAAGCAACAAGTACCACAAAGGAGCTCAATATGTTAATCAAAACCACAATCAGCAAAAATAAGAGAAAAATGAATAACTAAATAAATGCGAGTCGAATTTTGTATGATACCAATGTACTTGTCTCGATAAAATAACTATAAGAAGTGCATTGATAACAAACTAACTATAAAGAAAGATAAGGCGACGAGCGACAAAAGGGCATAGGAACTACTCTGGTTCATAACCGCAACCCTTAAACCAAACAAGGACCAGGGTTGCAGACCTTTACCCGAGCAGAACTTTGCACTCTAACCACGCACCGAAAGAAAATAGAATATAATAGGGCGAGCTTGTTAGACAAGACAAACAATATATCACGGCCAAACATGCCTACGACTTACTATAATTAACTAACTAGGGTTATCAAAAACTATTTACTAACAAATGCATGTTTTGAAGAATATCGCTACCACCGACACTGCAGTCAACTCGGATGGCCAAGGGTACGCTAGTCTAGTACTTATAGTGCACGCCACAATTGATAAAGAACTAAAACAGATAACTGATAATATAACACAACATAACGTAGGCATAAACTGGTTTTTGAAATTATAAATAATTTTTGTAAATAAAATTAGTTTTTAAAACCATGAAGAGGTTTTATAAATAAAACTGGTTTTGTAAACATAAATATGTTTTGTAAACATCAACTGGTTTTGTAAACATAACTTATCTGTAAATTGTCTTGTAACATAAACTGAAACTGAAACATAACTGAAACATATACTGGAATGCATATACTGAAATACATAATATTATAAACCTCGTCTCAATAACAACAACTTGTAGTGTCGCAGCACACGTAAACCTGGTCAGTCATGGAGCCCTTGTCTAGCAAGGTTGTTCCATGCTGCATGGGGCCCTTGAAGATCGTGGTAGCCGGTAGCACAATATTCTTTTCTCCCAATGATCTAGATGAATCTTATCTTATCTAATCATTACCAAATTTAATACAAATTCTCGAGTCGTGGATACTCGAGAATCTTCCTAAAATGACGAGTTACGAATACGAGCTATTCACAAGTAATTAGTGGTGAACTTATCGTATCCGAGACATGCGATACATTGGGCAATACTCACACTCCATTGTCCGATGTCGCATGCAATAGATTAACATACACAACAATTTCCACGGTATCGTGAGGTCAAAACCATGTGTTAATATGTAAGAGCACAACATCCAATTATATAATACAAAAAGAAATATCCCAAGCAAAAAAGAAAGGAGCGCATGATAAAACCAGGCGTACGCATGACGCATGGATGTAGGGCGCATGCATGACGCAAGGATGCAGGGCGCATGCAGGACGCAAGAATGTAGGACACATACAATCAGTCATGTGTCCAACAAGATGGGTGCATGCTGGAAGAGGGGGCATGAAACTCCACCGTCCCAAAACAACACTAACTTCATGGAAAAAGTTCCAAAAAATCTAAAAAAACTTATTTCCTTCATAAAATCTTCATTTTAACTCCGAATCCAATGATTCAAAATCCAAATTGCACGAAATGAAAACCTCTATCATATAGAGTAACTACTTTTCGAAAAAACTAAGTTTTAGTAGATCAAAACAAAACAAAAAACTCGTGGAACCCATAAAAAATCCTAACTTGAAACTCATATCTACTCTAAATCATCCATCAAAACCCAAAACTCTAAGAACTAAATTAGATGAGAACATTAAGGAGAATATTTTTCATCAAATACATTGTTAAATAATACATATATACAAAAATCCAAAAATCTATGGCTTCACCATAGAGCAAGATGTACTTGCCTGGAGTGGCTTCTTAGCCTCTACCTCTCACGATCCAAGTGATCACAACCTCTTCTAGGGTTAGGGTTCGATCAAGGGAGAGAGGACGGAGAAAGAGGAAAATAAAAGAAAAAGAAGAAGTGGAAAATGCAGAAGAAAGAGGGAGGAGAGAAAAAACTCCCATGTATATACTAAAGGAAAAAAGGGAGATGGTTTAGTCATGGATTTAACCAAAATGAACCAACCCAAGTGTACAGTCTACATGCAGGTCATAAACCGGGTCTCATGACAATGCCAATGGATATTCTACTTGTCTCGGGTAGTCTATCTAAACAACATGAATAAATACAAATGACAAAAAATATCATGCAAATACAACATAAATACATTATCAGAAAATAAATTTAAATATAAAAAATTCAAGAAATACCAAATCTGGAAACGGATATGATATCTATACCCACCTTAGAAAAATTTTGTCCTTAAAACTTCACTAAGACTAGTCGAGCTGGAAAACAAACTAGAAGGCTTAAGAAATCACAAATCACTTATCAGAAAAATAAATTACATCAAGCAAATTACTTGAATAGAAGAAATAACTACAAAAAGTAAATAATTGCACAAAACAACACAGAAAAAATGGAGGCATATGGATACATATACCTCTAAGTTAGTCAAATAGGAATTTGTCCTCGCTTGCCTATACTGAAAAAAATGGACAAGGGCCAAGCCTTGAGGTAAGTCGGTACCAACGACTATATTAAGGACATGACTCTAATCCAGGACATACCTTCGCAGTCAGGACACATGATGAACATTATGTACCACGAGATACAGAGATAGAAGAGCGGGACGAGAAACTCGTCTTCACTCGCCGAATAAGTCGTGCTAATCGTTGCACTCCGGACATAGTGGAATACAAGGCCATCGACAAGAACCCAAGATGTACAGCCACTACCAAATTTGTTACTGAAAGACAAAACTGGAACAACTCAGGAAGATAGTACCTGCGACCGTCGAGGTACTGTCCTTTGGCTGACTAGGATATTGAAACTGCATCTGAGACTGCGCATATAATCTTGCTCTGCCCTTCCCGACCCTCTGAGCTCGATATAGGGGAGGATGTTGTGCAAATGGTTATGCTAGTAGTATTGGCTCATCTTAGTATACCACTACATGATTTGATAATCGAGGTGATTGAAATGTCTGAGATGGCATGATGGGCATAGCTGGTCGTTCTTGAGGCAACAATTATGAGAAATTTCTAACTGTATGACCTATAGCTAAACAGTGAGAACATCGCCCATTAGCCTTCCAACAACTTGATCTAAAATGTCCCATCTTCCAACAGTAGGTACATCCTTCTGGTTCTGCCTGGTGCTGTTGCGGGTAATATTCTTGTATCAAGGTCTGGGGCACTGCTCGTCGTCCGGATGATAGTTGTGGGTAGAAATCAATCATATGTTCGAGTGCTCCACATAGAAGACATATATGATTATCCCTCTAACATGTTACACTGGTGTGTCCTGACTTTCCGTAGAAGGAACATTCGACTGGATCCTCCGGGCATTAATACGAATGACTGTAAGCTTATACTGGTGAGGGATAATGAAATGAAGATCCTAACGGGGGTGCAAGATTTCTCTTACTATCCTCAGTTGTTGATGTGGTCCCCCTGACTATATACTCATGTCATGGCGATGCTTCTACGGTAGACCGGGCTGGACAGGCCGACTTACTACATGGCTTGTACTGTCCTTCTTTAATCCCTACTCCATCTAGACGCAAGTCTTTGGTTTAGAATTTCCCTGAAAAACTATGCATATTGAGTTCTAACAACATCTGAAGACTCTGTTGGATGGTATGATTGTGCTTTAGCTGGGACTCCTGGTAAAGTTGGAACACTTGTTGCTGAAGTTGAAGTTGTTGTTGTTGTTGTGTCACCATCATGGTCCTAATCATCTCTAGCATAACCTGTGAGCTTAACTACTCCGGTTGTGCTAAGGGAACTAGTGGAACTGGCTGGCCTGGTATGACTTGTCACACCCGATTCTAGATTTGGTATTTCTCATATTGGTTCCTGCCATTTTTCTTTATTATCATTTATCATGTAGTTGAGAGAGACTACCCGAGACTAGTAGAATACCCGTTGGCATTGTCATAGGCCCGGTTTAGGACCCGCATATAGAATTGACACTTGGTTCGGTTTATTTGACTGAACCCATTACTAAACCATTTCCTCTCCTATTAGTATATATATGAGCTATCCTCTCTCTCTCTCTCTCTTCTCTCTTTCCTCTTCTTCATTTTCATTTTCTTCTTCCTTGCTCCATTTTTTCTCACCCCGGTGCACCTCCTCTAGCCAAACCCTAGTACCAGACCTAGTTAGGAAGAGGTCGTTGGACTCTTAGGCAAGTACATCTTGCTCCATGATAAAACCTTAATTTTTAGATTTTTTATATATGGGTTGTTTTAAAAATGTGTTTAATGAAAAATGTTCCCCTTGTGCTTATCATTATTTTTAGTTCTTGAAATTTTTGGTTTTGATGAACAGATTTTTGTAGATCTGAGTTTCAAGTTAGAGTTTTTCATGGGTTCCATGAGTTTTTCTTAATTTTGATCTATTAAAACTTAGCGTTTTCAAAAACTAGTTTTTCTTTATGTTAGATCATTTTATTTCATGCAATTTGGATTTTGTTTCACTTGATTTGGAGTTAAATTGAAGTTTTTATGAGAAAACAAATTTTTAATTTTTTGGAGCTTTCGGCCATGGCTTAACCTGCTGCTGGAGAAGACGAAGTCTTCATGCGGAAGTGACCCATGCGACAGAGGGTGCTATGCGGCCCGAGAGGGTTATGCGGCATGAACTCCTTACTGCATACTGATAACATGCGTCCATCTTGTTGGATGCATGACTGTTCATTACACAAAGTGTTCTAGAACTAAGTCCTTGAACTCCTTGTGTATTCACTCGCTGAACGAATAAAAAATTTGCTAAGTCTAATAGGGGCATCTATGCGACAACTTGAGCATGCGGAAAACGGACTTATACAGCATTTGTACTATGCTCCTCTTCTCTTTTGACACATAACTCTGCTTCGCCTTGCACATCTTTTATGGTTTTTTTCTTTTCTTCCTTACACACTTTGCGGCTTGTCACATCCATCACTTTATATCACTTCACTGACACTTCATTTATTGACCCATCACTCAGCACTTGCCCCAAGGAGTAGACTTTAACCCTGTACATGCGGCCAGTGAGTTCATGCGACAATTGGGTGCATGAGTCCAATGAATGCATGCAGCCAGTGAGTCCATGCGGTAATTGGGTATATGCGTCCAGTGAGTGCATGCGGCCAGTGGGTGCATGCTGCTAGTGAGTCCATGCGGCCAGTGGGGACATGCGACCAGGAATTCTTGTGCACATTTTGTGTTCCATTTAATTTTGTCGATTTAATAATTCTTTTTGGTGATTATTATTGTGTGCTTCCTTATGTCGATACAAGTTTATATTACTAGACCAGTTTTGCATGTAGTGTACACGAGACAAGTTTATGTATGAGTTCACAATTCTCGCAACACTATGGAAATATTGTGTATGGAAATCCATTATATTTTACATTGGGCAATCGAGTGTCAGTATTGCCCATTGTATCGTGTGTCACGAATGCGATAACTCGTGGAAAGCTCATACTCGCTGTCACTCCCCGCTCCCAGAATACTAGATAAATACGGGGACTGACATGGCCAACCGTACCTTACAGAATACCGAAGTAAGCCGCAATGTGTTAATGTTGTCTAGAAGACAGATGGGGATGTCACACCCGATCCCAGATTTAGTATTTCTTGAATTTCTAGAATTTAATTTTTCTTGATTATGTATTATTATTGTATTTCATATAATGGTTCATGTCATTTATTATTGTTTTATTTCTATTGTTGAGAGATAGACTAATCGAGACCAGTAGAATACCCATTGGCATTTTCATAAAACGGTTTAGGACCCGCATGTAGAATGAAAACTTGGTTCGGTTCATTTTGGGTGAACCCATGACTAAACCATCTTTTCTCCTCTCTTAGTATATATATGGCTTTTCTCTCTCCTTTCCTTCTTCTTCTTCTTCTTCTTCTTCTTCTTCTTCTTCTTCTTCTTTCTCCTCTCCCTCAAGCTCCCTCTAACCCTAACCCTAAGGGAAAGTTGATGCGACCTGGACCGTGCGAGGTAGAGGCTAGGAGCCACCCAAGACAAGTACTTCTTGCTCAATGGTAAAATTATAGATTTTTGGATTTTTATATATCTTGTTGTTTTGAAATTATATTTGATGGAAAGTGTTTCTCTTGAGTTGCTGATCATGTTTAGTTCTTGGAGTTTTAAATTTTGATGTACAGATTTTGGTAGATCTGAGTTTTAATTTTAGGATTTTTATGTGTTATATGAGTTTTTTTGGTTTTGATCTACTAAAACATGGTGTTTTTGAAAACTAGTTGTTCCTTATGTTATAGCATTTTATTTCGAACATTTTGGCTTTTGTTTCACTTAATTTGGAGTAAAAATAGATTTTTATGAAGAAAATATTTTTTGGGTTTTTTTGGAGTTTCGGTCATGGCTGAACTTGCGGTTGGAGAAGACAAAATTTTCATGCGGCCAGCGGAACATGCGACCGAGGGGCCATGCAGCCTGAGAGGGTTATGTGGCCTGAACTCTTGCCGCATGCTGACAACATGCGTCCATCTTGTTGGACGCATGCCTTCCTATTCGTCCATACTCGATGAACGAATACAAATTTGCTAAGTCCAAAAGTAAGTCCATGCAGCTAGAGGGTGCATGCAGCCAAAGAGTCCATGCGGCTAGTGGTGCATTCGTCCAGATGGTGTATGCAGCCAGTGAGTCCATGCGGCCAGAGAGTCCATGCGGCCAGAGGGTGCATGCAGCTAGTGAGTCCATGCGACCAATGGTCGTATGCGGCCAAAAATTCTTTTGTACATTTTTGTGTTCCCTGTTGATTAGTAATTTCTTTAGTGATTATTGTTGCATGCTTTCTTATGTCGATACAAGTTTATGATACCAGACAAGTTTTCTATATGAGTTCATAAGACCAGTTTATGTACAAGTTCACAATCCTCACGACACCGTAAAAATGTTTGTGTATGAAAATATATTACATTTGGCATCGGACAATCAAGTGTGAGCATTGTCCAATGTATCGCGTGTCGCAAATACGATAACTCATGAAAAGCTCATACTCACGATTCGTCATCTTAGGGAGTTCTCAAGTGTCCACGACTCGAGAACTTAAAATAATTTAGTAATGATTAAACAAGATAAGATTTACTTAGAATATTTTGGGAGGGAAGAATATTGCTCTACCGGCTACCCGGATCCCCAAGGGCCCCATGCGGCATGGACAACCCTTCTAGGCAAGGGCTCCTTGACTGACCAAGTTTATGCGTACTACGTCACTTACAAGACAAGTTTATATACAAGTTTATATTGGTAAAACAAGTTATACAAGTTCAAGTTTATGCTTTTGACTTAAATTTATGTTTTGTGACTAGTAACAAGTTATGTTATTGTATGGTTGATTTTGAATTTAAAATTACTAGACAAGTGTACCCTTGGCCATCCGGGTTGACTGTAGTGCCGGTGACAGCATTATTCTTAGCAATGCATTTCTAGTAATTAGGGTATGTGATAACCCTAGTTAGTTAATTATAGAAAGTCGTAGGCCTGTTTGGCCGTGAATTGGATGCTTGTTATTCGTATAGCTTCCTCTTCTAGTTTTATTTTCTTCCAACGCATGGTTAGGGTGCTAAGTTCTGCTGGGTGAAGGTCTGCAACCCCGGTCCTTGTTTGGTTTAAGGGTTGTGGTCCCGATCCAGAGTAGTTCCTATGCTCTCTTGTCGCTCGACGCCTTACTTTTATTTTTGCACTTATTATCAGTTCTTTCAGTATTATTCTTGAGACAAGTACGTTGGTACCATACAAGTTTTGATCTGCATTTATTTCTTATATGTCTCTTTCTGCTTATGATGTGATGTGTTTGGTCTATCACCTCGAGCTCCTTTGTGGTACTTATGTCTTGGGGTTCTGACCCCACTGGCTTTGCATGGCCAGGTTGCCCCGAAGATAATCAGGATCCTCCTTGCTTCTAGCAAGATTGCTCGCACTCATAGGACTGAGGCCGAAGCTCGCGAGTGGGCTTCTTTTCTTTCACCCCTCGTCTTGATTACTTCATTTTGTGGTATTTAGCAAGGGGCAGAGTTAGCTCCTTATATTTTTTAGACTTCGGTCAACATAATGTATATATTAGACCATGGTTGATATATTTAAATTAAGCACATTTAAACTCTGCTAGTGCAGCATTTTGTATCCATTAGCTTCATGATCATATGTGACTTATAATTTGAGATGTCTTTTTACTTTCATGTATGATATTCTCTTGTACTTGTGTTGTTTGATTGAGATAGTAGGATTTGTCGGCCTTAGGACTAACGTCATAGCATGCTAGAGTTCACCCATTTGTCTTCTAGACAAGCTTAACACATTGTGGCTACTTCGGTATTCTGTAAGGTACAGTTGGCCATGTCAATCTCTGTATTTATCCAGTATTTTGGGAGCTGGGCGTGACAAGATTTTATTGGTGGCCCATGCAGGTCTATTTTTCAGACTTGTGGGAGGACTCGTCTTGTTAGAATCTCAATTCTCTATAATCATCGATTGAACTCTACTTGCAATATGCACCTCTTGTTTTCCTTGAACTTCAAACTTGCTTGACATGATTGTTCCATTCTTGTCCCTTGTCGATATCCATGTGTCCTTATCCTTCAGGGACACTCTTCCTTCTCCTTCTTCCGAGGGTTCCGTTGCACCGATAACTCCAGCAGATCCAGTAGGCCAGGGCTAAAGGCCGATATTGATCCAAGGGCAAGCATCAGTAGCTTTTTATTAGATGGCTCCGCAAGTTACGCATGCCCGACCGGCACAATCAGCTCCACCAGTCTTGCCGGAACAACCAGCTCAGCCCTCTCCGTCATTCATACCAGCCCAGACACTACCACCAGTTTTACCAGTACAACCAGGGCAGACGGGCTCGTAGGCTATGTTAGAGATGATCCAAGCTATAAGGATGGTGCAATAACAACAACAACAACTCCAGCTTCAGCAACAAGTGATCCAACTCTGCCAGCAGTTTCAGCAGGGACAAGACCAGACCGACACTACTCTTTGTCAGGGAGTTAGAGTAGCACTCTAGAACAGTGGACGTTAACTCGACGACCAATGTTAGTCGCATGCGCCCAGCCAAGTTCCTCGGCGCGGATGATGCAGTTTAAGTCGATACTTGGCTCCAGGACTTTGAGGCCATCCTGGATGCAACCAAGACCCCAGATGATGAGAAGGTAGCAGTAGTAAAGCTAAAATTATTAGATCTTGCCTAAGATTGGTGTACAGCACAATAAATGGTGAGCCAAGAACACAAGATCGGTCGATCAGTATGCGGTCGAGTTTTGTCGACTTAGCCGATTTGCTCCCTATATAGTATCTTCTGAGGAAGGACGAGCCAAGAGATTTGAGCAAGGGTTACATCGTAAGTTTCAGCAATTTATGGTGGGTTATAATTATACCACCTACGATGCAGTACTCAGGGGAGCTAGTTCCTAAGAACTTGTCGGCCAGAGATTAATAGCAAGGACCGGAGGCTAGAAGAGGTCGCACTCATCCCTGAGAAGCACCAGTATTCAGTCATCACCTCCAGCACTAGCAGTAAGAACACCTCACCCGCCAGCACCTCTAACCTCCACAGTAACCTCAGTATAATCTACCAGGAAGTCTGTATCGGCATGATACAGCCACTATGGCAAGCCAGGGCACAACAAAGAACAGTGTAGGAGGAACAATGGCCAGTGTCTCAGAAGTGGGGCATCCGACCATATTATTGGTTCATGACCAATCTTGTACCTAGAGACTTCTTCAATCCGACAGTTACAAGCTCCCTCGGGCAGCAATTGAAGGCCAGCAAGGACCAGTGTTAGCAGTTCGACTCCTAGCCAAGCATCCTCTCCCGACGCAGACTCAGTAGTTCCAGCAGCAATGTTTGGCGCAGTATGCGCAAGTTCAGCAAGCCCAACCAACGAGATAGAACCATCAGCAATTCAGAGCCACGACCCCTGGACGATGGCTTGACAAAAAATTTGGTGACCTAGAGCAGTTGTTAGCCGAAGGCGCTTCAATTATGGGTTAAATTTTCGAGCTCTCTTTAGCTTGTCTCATTCTTGGGTTCTTGTCGAACGATCTCGTGTTTCGACGCTTTCAAGATACGATAGTCATTTCGATTCTTTCGTTGAGCGAAAAGGCGAGTTCATTGCCTCGCTCTTCTGCCTTCGTGACTCGTGGTACGTGGTGTCTATCATATGTCCCAACTGCGAAGGTATGTCCTGGATTAGAGTCATATTCTCGATATAGTCGTTGGTACCGACTTACCTCCAGGCTTGGCTCTTGTCCATTTGTGTGAGTTAGCATAGACAAGCGAGGACGAGTTCCTAATCGACTGACTCCGGAGTATATGTATCTATATGCCTCCATTTTTCTGTATGTTGCTTTAGTGCATTTATTCGTTAGTTACTTCTGCAACTATCTTTTCTATTTTAGTTATTTGCTTAGTTTAATCATTGAATTGTGATTTATTTTTTTGAGCTTTCTCGTGTGTTCCAGCTCGAGAAGTCTTGGTAAAATTTCGAGGACGGAATTTTTCTAAGGAGGGTAGAGATGTCACACCCGATCCCAGGTTTAGTATTTCTTGAAATTCTAGAATTTAATTTTTCTTGATTATGTATTCCTGCTGTATTTTATATGTTAGTTCCTGTCATTTATTATTGTTTATTTCTGTTGTTGAGAGAGAGACTACCCGAGACCATTAGAATACCCGAGACCAAGTGTCCATTCTACATGCATATCCTTAACCTAATTTTTGGCAATGCCAATGGATATTCTACCGGTCTCGGGTAGTCTCTTTCAATAATAAAAAAAATGACAATAAATAAAATGACAGGAACCAACCAGAGAAATACAGCATGAATACATTATCAGGAAAAATTAAATTCTAAAAATTCAAGAAATACCAAATCTGAAATCGGGTGTGACACTCGCGACTCGTCATTCTTGGGAGTTCTCCAGTGTCCACGACTCGAGAACCCAAAATAATTTAGTAAAGATTAAAAAAGATAAAAATTACCTAGATCATTGGGAGGGGAAAATATTGCGCTACCGGCTACCCCGATCTCTAAGGGCCCCATGCAGCATGGACAACCCTGCTAGGCAAGGGCTCAATGACTGACCAAGTTTATGCATGCTACGTCACTATGAGACAAGTTTATCTATAAGTTTATGTTTATAAAACAAGTTTATGGTCACAAGTTTAAGTTTATGCTTACAAGTTAAATTTTTATTTCCGATAAAGTAACTAGTTATGTTGTAGTGATTTTGAATGTGCATTTAAGTTTACTCGATAAGCATACCCTTGGCCATCCGGGTTTACTGCAGCGCCGGTGGTAGTAATATTCTTAAAATATGCATTTAGTGTGACAACCCTAGCTAGTTAGTCGTAGCAAGCCATAGGGCTGTTTGGCTGTACGATAAATGATGTTACTTTCTTTATAGCTCATTCTTCTAGTTTTTTTTCTCTCGACGCGTAGTTAGGGTGCTAAATTCTGCTTGGTTGAAGGTCTGCAACCCCAGTCCTTGTTTGGTTTAAGGGTTGTGGTCACGATCCAGAGTAGTTCTTATGCCCTCTTGTCGGTCGTCGCCTTACTTTCTTTTTAAGCATTTTTTATCAGTTCTTACAGTTATATTCTTGAGACAAGTACATTGGTACCGTACAAGTCTCGATCTGCATTTATTTTTATCTGTCTATTTTTTGCTAATGTTGTGATATGATTTGTCTATCATCTTGATCTCCTTTATGGTACTTGTTGCTTGGGGTTCTGACCCCACTGGTTTTGTATGGCCAGATTACCCCGAGGAGAACCAAGATCCACTGCATATCTAGCAAATGGCTCGCACTCGTAGGACTGCGGCCGAAGCTTGCGAGTGGGTTTCCTTCTTTCACCCCTCGTCTTGATTACTTCATTTTTGGGTATTTAGATAGGGGAAGAGTTAGCTAATTATATTTTTAGACTACGGTCAACATGATGTATATATTAGACCATGACTGGTATATTTGATCATGTATTACTATACTCTGCTAGTGCAGCATTTTGTATACACTAGCTTCATGATCATATGTGACATGTAATTTGAGATGCCTCTTTACTTTCATGTATGATATACTCTTGTATTGTTGTTGATGGATTAGGATATTATGATTTATCGATCTTAGGACTGACGTCATAGCATGCTAGAGTTCACACATATGTCTTCTAGACAACCTTAACACATTGAGGCTTACTTCGATATTCTGCAAGGTGCAGTTGGCCATGTCAGTCCTCGTATTTATCAATTATTCTGGGAGCGGGGAGTGACAAGGTTTTATTGGTGGCCCATGCAGGTCTATTTTTCAGACTTGTGGGAGGACTCATCTTGTTAGAATCTTAATCCACTATTTAAACTTTGATTGAACTCTATTTGTGATTTGTACTTCTCGCTCTCCTTGAACTACAAGCTTGCTTGACATGATTGTTCCATTCTCGTCCCTTGTTGATATCCTTGTGTCCTTGTCCTTCAAGGATACCCCTCATGCTTCTCCTTCTGAGGGTTTCGTTGCACCGATAACTTTAGAAGATCCAGTAGACAAGGGCCAGATTTCGATATTGAACCAAGGGCAAGCGTCAATAACTTTTCATCACCCGGTTCCGTAAGTCACGCATACCCGACCAGCACAATCAGTTCCACCAGTCTTGCCGTCAGTTCAGCCCGCTCCTCCGTTCATACCAGCCCAGCAAGCCTAAACAATATTGCCAGTTCTTCCAGTACAACCAGGGTAGACAGTATCATAATACATGTTAGAGATAATCCAAGTCATGATAATAATATATCAACAACAACAACAACTCCAGCTCCAACAAAAAGTGGTCCAACTCTGCCAGCAGTTTCAATAAAGACGAGAATGGACCAACACTTCTTTTTGCGAGGAAGTTAGAGTAGCACTCGAGAACAACAGACGTTATACTCATAACTCGGCGACCAATGTTAGTCGCATGCGTCCATACAAGTTCCTCGGCACGGAAGATGCACTTTCATCAGATTCTTGGCTCCAGGACTTTGAGGCCATCATAGATGCAATCAAGACCCCAGATGATGAGAAGGTAGCAGTCATAAAGCTACAACTTTTAGATCTTGCCCGAGATTGGTGGGCAGCACAAGAAATGGTGCTTTCGAAGCCCTTTGACTGGAGGACATTCAAGGAACGCTTCTAGGAAAATTATTTCCGTATTACCGCCAAGTTTTAGCTCCAGCAACAGTTTATCAACCTCCGCCAGAACACAAGATCGGTCGACCCGTATGCAATCGAGTTTTACCGACTCAGCCAATTGCTCTCCATATGTAGCTTCCGAAGAGGATCGAGCCAAGATATTTAAGCAAGGGTTACACCTTGAGCTTCAGCAGTTTACGGTGGATCATAATTATACCACCTACGATGTAGTACTCAGGGCAACTAGGTCCCAAGAACTTGGCGGCCAGAGATTAGTAGCAAGGACCGTAGGCCAGAAGAGGTCACACGCATCCTTGAGAGGTATCTGTATTCAGTCATCACCTCCAGCACCAGCAGTCAGAACTCCTCGCCCTCTAGTACCTCCAACCTCCACAGTAACCTCAGTACAATCTACCAGGTAGTCTGTATCAGCAGGATACAGCTACTACGGCAATCCAGGGCACACCAAAGATCAGTGCAGGAGGGCTAACGGCCAGTGTCTCAGATGTGGGGCATCCAACCACATGATTGGTTCATGCCCGCTTCTGTACCCTGAGGCTTTCTCAGTTCGACAGTTACCAGCTCCTTCTCGGACAGCGGTTGAAGGCCCGCGAGGACCAGCATTAGCAGTTCGACCACTAGTCCAGCGTCCTCTTTTGACTCAGACTCATCAGTTCCAGCATCAACGTCCGGCGCAGTATGCGCAAGTCCAACAAGCCTAACCTGCAAGGCAGAACCAGCAACAAGTTAGAGCCACAACCCCTAGACGTTGGCCTGACGAAAAATTTGGCAACCCAGAGCAGTTGATAGCCGAATGTGCTACAATTGTGGGTTAGATTTTTGAGCTCTTTTTAGCTTGTCTTATTCTTGGGTTCTTGTCGAACGATCTCGTGTTTTGATGCGTTCGAAATAAGATAGTCGTTTCGAATCCTTTCGTTGAGCAAAGGCAAGTTTTTGTCCTACTCTTTCGCCCTCGTATCTCATGGCATGTGATGTCTATCATGTGAACCGACTGCGAAGGTATGTCCTCGATCTGAGTCATGTCCTTGATAAGATCGTTGGTACCGACTTACCTCAAGGCTTGGCTCTTGTCCATTTGTGTGAGTTAGGATAGGCAAGTGAGGACGAGTTCCTAATTAACTGACTCAGGAGTATATGTATCCATATGCCTTTATTTTCCTTTTGTGTTTCTTTTATGCATTTATTTATTAGTTACTTCTGCAACTATCTTTTCTATTTTTAGTTACTTGCTTATTATAATCATTTGACTTGTGATGTGATTTCTTGAACTTTTTCGTGTGTTCCAGCTCAACTAGCCTTGCTGAAATTTTGAGGACGAAATTTTTCTAAGGAGGGTAGATATGTCACACCCGATTCTAGATTTGGTATTTTTTGAATTTCTATAATTTAATTTTCCTGATAATGTATTCCTGCTAAATTTTTATGTTGGTTCCTATCATTTTTCTTTATTGTCATTTTTCCTGTAGTTGAGAAAGACTACCCGAGACCAGTAGAATACATATTTGCATTGCCAGACCCGCATGTAGAATGGACATTTGGTTCGGTTCATTTGACTGAACCCATGACTAAACCATTTCCTCTCCTATTAGTATATATGACCTTTTCTCTCTTTTCTCTCTTTCCTCTTCTTTATTTTCATTTCCTTCTTCCTTACTCCATTCTCCCTCACCCCCGTGCACCTCCTCTAGCCAAACTCTAGCACCGAACCTAGCTAGAAAGAGGTCGTTGGACTCTTAGGCAAGTACATCTTGCTCCATAATAAAACCTTAATTTTTATATTTTTTCATATATGTGTTGTTTTAAAAATGTGTTTGATGAAAAATATTCCCTTTAAGGTCCGTATCATTTTTAGTTCTTGAAATTTTTGGTTTTGATGAACAGATTTTTGTAGATCTAAGTTTCAAGTTAGATTTTTTTATGAGTTTCATGAGTTTTTCTTGGTTTGATCTTTTAAAACTTAGTATATTCGAAGACTAGTTGTTCTTTATGTTAGAGCATTTTATTTCGTGCAATTTGGCTCTTGTTTCACTTGATTTAGAGTTAAAATAATGTTTTTATGAAGAAAATAATTTTTTGGTTTTTTGGACCCTTCGCCATGGTTGAACGTGATGTTGGAGAAGAAGTCTTCATGCAGCAGCGACCTATGCGGCAGAGAGAGCTATGCGGCCCGAGATGGTTATGTGGCCTGAACTTCTTGCCGTACAGACATCATGCGTCCATCTTGTTGGATGCATGACTGTTCATTACACAAAGTATTTTGGAACTAAGTCCTTGAACTCCTTGTGTATTCACTCGCTGAACGAATACAAAATTTGTTAAGTCCAAGAGGGGCATTTATGCGGCAATCTGAGCACGCGACAAGCGTACTTATGCGGCATTGGCACTAAGTGCCTCTTCTCTTTTGACGCATAACTCTGCTTCGCCCTCACACATATTTTTATGGTTTTTTTTTCTTCCTTACACACTTTGCGGTCTGTCACATCCATCACTTTATATCACTTCACTAACACTTCATTTATTGACCCATCACTCAGTACTTGCCCCAAGGAGTAGACTTTAACCCTGTGCATGCGGCCAGTGAGTCCATACAGAAATTGGGTGCATGCGTCCAGTGAGTGCATGCGGCATGAGAGTCTATGCAAAAATTGGGTGCATGCGTCCAGTGAGTGCATGTGGCCAATGGGTTTATGCGGCAAGTTAGTCCATGCGGCCAGTGGACGTATGCGGCCAGGAATTCTTGTACTAATTTTGTGTTCCATTTAATTTTTTCCTTTTAATGATTCCTTTTGGTGATTATTATTGTGTGCTTCTTTATGTGGATACAAGTTTATATTACTAGACCATTTTTGTATGTAGTTCACGAGACAAGTTTATGTATGAGTTCACAATTCTCGCAACATCGTAGAAATGTTGTATATGAAAATCTATTGCATTTGGCATTGAACAATCGTGTGTGAGTATTGCCCAATGTATCGCATGTCGTGAATACGATAACTCATAGAAAGCTCGTACTCATGACTCGTCATTCTAGGGAGTTATCAAGTGTCCACGACTTAAGAACCTGAAATAATTTAGTAATGGTTAAACAAGGTAAGAATTACCTGGATCAATGGGAGGAAAGAATATTGCGCTATCGGCTACCCCGATATCTAAGGGCCCCATGCAGCATGGATAACCCTACTTGGCAAGGGCTCTATGACTGACTAAGTTTACGCATGCTACGACACTACGAGACAAGTTTATCTACAAGTTTATGTTTATAAAATAAGTTTATGATCACAAGTTTATGCTTACAAGTTAAATTTTTGTTTATGATAAAGTAACTAGTTATGTTGCAGTGATATTGAATATGCATTTAAGTTTACCAGACAAGCATACCCTTGGCCATCCGGGTTGACTGTAGTGCCAGTGGTAGCAATATTCTTAAAATATGCATTTAGTAAATTAATGTCTATGACAAGCCTAGCTAGTTAATCATAGCAAGTTGAAGAGCTGTTTGGCCGTATGATGAATGATGTTACTTTCTTTATAGTTCGATCTTCTAGTTTATTTTCTCTCGACACGTGGTTATGATGCTAAGTTCTTCTTGGGTGAAGGTCTGCAACCCCGGTCCTTATTTGGTTTAATGATTGTGGTCCCGATCCAGAGTAGTTCCTATGCCCTCTTGCCGCTCGTCGCCTTACTTTCTTTTTAAGCAAATATTTATCAGTTCTTACAGTTATATTCTCGAGACAAGCACATTGGTACCATACAAGTCTCGATCTGCATTTATTCTTATCTGTCTCTTTTCTGCTAATGTTGTGATATGATTTGTCTATCACCTTGAGCTCCTTTATGGTACTTGTTGCTTGGGGTTCTGACCCCACTGGTTTTGTATGGCCAGATTACCCCGAGGAGAACCATGATCCACCGCACATCTAGCAAATGGCTCGCACTCGTAGGACTGCGGCCAAAGCTCGCGAGTGGGTTTCCTTCTTCCACCCCTCATCTTGATTACTTTATTTTGTGATGTTTACCCAGGGGAAGAGTTAACTCCTTACATTTTTGAGACTACGTTCAATATGATGTATATATTATAACATGGCTGGTTTATTTGATCATGTATTATTGTACTCTGCTAGTGCAATATTTTGTATACACTAGCTTCATGATCATATGTGACATATAATTTGGGAAAACTCTTTACTTTCATGTATGATATACTCTTGTATGTTGTTGGTGGATTATGATATCAGAATTTGTCGGCCTTAGGACTGACATCACAGCATTCTAGAGTTCATCCATCTGTCTTCAAGACAACCTTAACACATTGCAGCTTACTTCGGTATTCTTTAATGTGCGGTTGGCCATGTCAATCCCCGTATTTATTCAGTATTCTGGAAGCGGGACGTGACATGACTGGCACAGCTGACTGATGCTGAGAGGTTGTTGGCTCTTGATTATGACTCGGCAACGAAGTATGGTTCTGGCCTACTTTTGGAACTACTAGAGCGATGAAACCCTTATAAGGAGGACCAGGTGGGTGTCCCTTAAAGATAAGAACACAAGGAAATCAACAAAGGATGGGAATGGAATAATTATGTCGAGCAAATTTTTAGTTCAAGGGAAACAGGAAGGTGCATGTTCAAGTGGAGTTCGATCAAAAATAAGTAAATGATTGAGATTCTAATAAGATGAGTCCCCCCCCCCCCCGCCCCATACAAGTCTAAAAAATAGACCTACATGGGCCTCCACTAAAACCTTGTCATGCCCCGCTCCCAGAATACTAGGTAAATACGAGGACTGACATGACCAACCAAACCTTGTAGAATACCGAAATAAGCCACAATGTGCTATGGTTGTCTAGAAGACAAATGGGTGCTCTAGCATGCTATAACGTCAGTCCTAAGGCCGACAATTCCTAGTTTCTCAATCCATCAACAATAATTTCAAGAGTATATCACACATGAATATAAAGAGGCATACCAAAATACATACCACATATGATCATGAAGCTAGTGAATACAAAATGCTGCACTAGCTGATTATAATTATACATGATCAAATATACCTATTATGGTCTAATTTATATACATCATGTTGACCGAAGTCAGATGAGTAATCTCAGAACAAAAGAGCTAATAATGGCCCTTGCTAAACACCACAGAACGAGATAACACTACGAGGGGTGGAAGAAGAAAATGCACTCGCAAGCTTCGACTGTTGTCTTACAAGTGCGAGCCATCTTGCTGGAAGTACGGTGGATCCTGTGTCTCATTGCGGTAATCTGGCTAAACAAAACCAGTGGGGTTAGAGCCCCAAGCAACAAGTACCACAAATGAGCTCAAGGTATTAACCAAAACTACAATCAGCAGAAATAAGAGACAGATGAATAACTAAATAAATGTGGATCGAGCTTTGTACGGTACCAATGTACTTGTCTCAATAAAATAACTATAAGAATTTGAGCACTTATAACAAGCTAACTATACAAAAATATAAGGCGACGAGCGACAAAAGGACAACTAGCCTGGATCAGAACCACAACCCTTAAACCAAATAAAGACCGAGATTGCAGACCTTCACCGGAGAAAATCTTTGCACTCTAACCATACGCTAAAAGAAAATAGAATATAATAGGACGAGCTTGTCATACAAGGCAAACAACATATCACGGCAAAACATGCCTACGACTTGCTATAATTAACTAACTAGGGTCCCAAACCTATTTACTAACAAATATATGTTTTGAAGAATATCGCTACCACCGACACTGCAGTCATACGCTAGTCTAGTACTTATAGTGCACATCACAAACAATGATGGATAAAGAACTAAAGTAAATAACTGATAGCATAACACAACATAACGTAGGCTTAAACTGGTTTTTGAAATTATAAATAAATTTTGTAAATAAGATTGGTTTTGAAAACATGAAGAGGCTTTATAAATGAAATTGATTTTGTAAACATAAAGAGGTTTTGTAAACATAAATTTATTTTATAAACATAAAGAGGTTTTGTAAACATAACTTATCTGTAAATTGTCTGGTAACATAAACTAAAATCGAAACATAAACTAGAATATATATATGAATGCATATACTGAAATACATAATGTTATGAACCGTGGCTCAATAACAACAACTTGTAGTGCCGTAGCATACAAAAACTTGGTCAGTCATGGAGCCCTTGCCTAGTAGGGTTGGTCCATGATGCATGGGTCCCTTGGATATCGGGATAGCCGGTAGCACAATATTCTTTTCTCCCAAAGATCTACATGAATATTATCTTGTCTAATTATTACCAAATTTATTACAAATTCTTGAGTCGTAGATACTCGAGAATCTTCCGAAAATGACGAGTTACGAATACGAGCTATTTACGAGTTATCACTGGCGAACTTATCGTATCCGCGATACATGATACATTAGGCAATACTCATACTCGATTGCCCGATGCCGAATGCAATAGATTACCACACAAAATATTTCTACGGTGTCGTGAGGATCAAAATATGTGTTAATATGTAAGAGCACGACATCTAATTATATAATAAAAAAGGAAACATCCTAAGCAAAAATGGATGAAGCGCATGATAAACTGAGGCACATACATGACGCATGGATGTAGGGTACATGCAGGACGCAGGGATACAGAACGCATGCAGGACGCTTGGATGTAGGGCTCATGTAGGACGCATGAATGCAGGGTGCATGCAGGACGCGGGGATGCTGGGCGAATGCAGGATGCATGGATGCAGGGCGCATGCAAATCAGTCATGTGTGTCACAACCTAGTCCCAAAATACGTAGGAATGGGAATACATAAGCATTCCAGTGGTATGTATATGATAACTTCAATATATGAAAACCATAATACATACGTACTGTATTATGAATAATAATTCACAAGTGGTTTATAATGTCACAAGTCACAGGCAATACTAATCTCATCCACAAAACAAAATAGAAATAAATAACCCAATATTGCAATAAACCAAGTATGAAATAGTTGAAAAGACCAATGGTTGGGTGGAGACAAATCCACTACCAAACTTGAATATGAAAAAAATAATAATAAGTAGATCATCTAATAATCAAAGAGGCTCGAAGGAAAGTCCTCCTCGAAAGAGAAATAAGCAGCAAGTCCTGGTCCTTGCTCCTGCAAATAGTCATGATCGTCTACACTTAGAAAGGGACCAGGTCCTCAAAGGGACGTAACAAGATACATAAAAGTATACCATAAAATACTGAAAATAAACAGCAAAAAAGGTTCATAACCATTCTAAGTGAAATACACATTTGAGGAAAATATCATAATGAGAAGCTCTTGACACATACAGGTGCTCGATACACATAGTTCTCAACCGAGTCACTAGTGGCCAATCTAAAGGAAAATTAAATAAATGCTCGACACATGTAGCGCTCCTCTGAGTCACTCGTGGCCAACTAGAGAAAAAATAAATAAATACGAATGTCCCTACGCTAACAGCTGCCCCCCCACCCATGCTCCTACACCTGTTGTTTCCACAATACGATGATACCTCTAAATAACTACTAAGTCTTCTAGCATGCAATTATATTAACAATTATTCCCTATTGAACGTCCCATATGTATTATCGGTTGCTCAATACGCAGGTCCGTGATCTTTATGAGACTCACAACTCGTGTAAGAAATGTATTATGGCCAAATGAGATATAAAGATATCTCACAATCATGGAATGGTCTCTTAAATCTAGGTAAATATGCATAATAAAAATAAAACACTAAAAGATAACACAATCCATCGTTGCACCCAAGTCTTTCTTGGATGCACAGTTTTATATAGCAAAATAAAAATAAATAAACAACAAAAAATATACATGCTGATAATGAATGTAAATAACCAGTACATTG
Organism: Iris macrosiphon; assembly: GCA_036927795.1. Taxonomy (NCBI): domain Eukaryota; kingdom Viridiplantae; phylum Streptophyta; class Magnoliopsida; order Asparagales; family Iridaceae; genus Iris; species Iris macrosiphon. Next base: position 51,039,670 of record JAYESA010000009.1, read on the forward strand.
GCAAGGTATACTTGCCTGGCAATGGTTCCGTGTAGTAATGACGCAAGACAAGAGGTGCAAAGGATCTAGAATATATAGGAGCAGCGCAAACATCTCTGGATGCTGAAACATACATCACCAATATTTTCAAAATAAGTAATATAGTCAAAAAAATACTACCATTTTGTCCAATTTGGACACAGGGGCAAAACGATAATTTTGGATCAAACCGGTGTTAATATGTGGGCCACTTTGCACCAAAAAATGTGTCAGGGGTAAAGGTCTCTAAAATAGAAAAATTAGAGGTTAAACAAATTCTAAATGATGATACGAACTTAATGGTATATCCAGTTTTGGATTCCGATGGGTCGATCACAAAATCGTTCGACATGTCAAATCATAGGGCACGCGAAACGGCGATTTGTTAACTGACTCATGATCAGACAAAACTTGGGTCATAGGACAATTAATACATTGCAAGTCCAATGGCGCAAGTTTTGTTGTGATCCGATGAGCGTACAAAAACAAATTTAAAAATTTACATAACACTGATACGGGAGATTTTTTACGGATACATCAATACTAGAATAAGTCAAATTAGCGACGTAAAAAAACGTCGCTAAATGATCAAAAATGTCGCTAAATAATTTTAGCGACGTAATTAGCGACGTTTTACTGAAGTCGCCTTTAAACTAGTCGCTGACAGGAAAAATATCGCTAAATGTCGCTATGCTGACATTTTCTAGCGACGTCAATGCGTCGTTAGATTAGCGATATTTAGCGACGCAATGTTGCTAAATTAGCGATGTGTATATTTTTCGCTATATGTCGCAAATTAGCGACGTACGTAGCGACGTTTATAGCGACGTTACTATGACATGGACTGCCATGTCAGCAATTTATGACGGACAGCGACTTTGTTTAGCGACTTGTATAGCAACGTAATTAGCGTCATTTTTAGCGACCTGACTTAACGTCGCTAATCGTCGTAAAACGCCGCTAAAGGTACAGTAAAAAAATTATAAAAAAATGAATACTTAACTGTTTCCATATTATTCTTCCTACAGTTTATTAATTCACAATCTGTATAAATACACCCGGAGCAACCCTCCGTTGAATTTACTGGGTTCGCTGACCCCTTGGCTTGAACACTCAACACCGGTAAATTAATATATATTTAATATAAATAATATAATAAAATTTGAACAAAATAAAATATTGAAATTAAAAACCGAATCAAGAGAAAATATCGTCGTAAAGAATACAACAAATATCCATACAACTGAGTCTCGTCTAAAGAATACAAAGAATACAGCAAATTAAAAGCCTCGTCCTAAAGAATACAAAAAATAATGTCTGAAACACAAACAATCAATAATAAAATGGTCCTAACTAGGACTACTGCGGATCTGCAGGAGGATGACCACCGGCGCGCATGAAGGATAAAAACAGATCATACTGCTCCCGTAAAATCGACACGGATGTCGATGGAGAAGGCAGTGACGTTGGTGGAGTCTGTGTTGATGTAGGTGCACCAGGAGGACGTATCCGCTCCAACTCTGTGAGTCGCTGGTTGAATGAATCCATGGTAGATAACAACATCGTACTGCTATGAACCATTGAATTCTGCATCATCGTCAGCCTCTCGCCCATGGATAGCTATGATGCTTGCAGCTCTGTCACGCTACGCTTTGTCGAAGCTCTAAGATCAGCTGTCAAATCCCGAAGCTCTATGATGCTGCGCTCAAGCATATCAAATCGTACGATGAGCGTCGCATCTTCTGCCTGCGGCTGGGACCGCGGCTCCTCCTCCATCCTTCGAGTAACTCGTCACGGAGAGACGCAATCTGACGGTCAACGGCCTCCTGGACTCGGACCGACGACTGCGAGGGCTGTGGGGAATGTGCACTTGTCGGGGAGGCCCTAGATGACTGCGTCGCAACAAGGGTGCCATAGGATCCAGTACCGTAGTACGTACCCCTCTGGAGACCACCAGCGGCGGTCACCCACAGCTCCTCCATCGATGGAGCTGGAGAGGGCTGCGAGGAAGTACCGGCCTCTCCAGCTGTAGGTGCACTAGTAGTCGTCCGCTCACGCAGCCTAAGATACTCGTCCTAGAAAAGTTTGGTTACTCGATAATTGTCTAAGTTATATTAAAATTAACACAAAGTAAAGTAATACTTACATAGGTCTGCGAGACCCTTTCATCAATGAGATTTTCGTCCTTTCGATGGGTGGACAGGAAGACGGTCACCATGTTTGCATCCTCACCCCTCTGTACCTGTTAAAAATATATTATTTAGTACTCAAATTAAATATTTTTTCCTACTACCATTTTATCGTACTTATATTAAAATAATATATCTGAAATAAAAAACATACCAAATGACGAAAATGTTCCGTCATCGGAATCGAGCCACCACACCACTTTGCAGAATTCTGCCTAGCCGCCTTTGCCTTCTCAGACCTTTCCTTGTACCTCGGATCGTCGAATCTAGCCCTCATCGTATTCCACTACTCAGGCGTGATCCAAACTTGGATCGATTTTCCAACGCGATCATGAGCCTTCTGGTCATCCAGAGCATCACGGATAAGCTTGGCGGCAACGGCAGAAAACATCCGCTCGATCAACTCGGCCCGGTGCGGAGGATAGAAATACGTTTGCTACAATAAATAATTTAGTAAATTATATAATATGCATAAATTAGAGGATTTATATAATATACTTTTACCTTGAATTGCGTAAACCAGAACGCCTTTCTCTCCTTTGGAGCTTTAAAGTAGTTGATCCAAGGGCCACCATAGTTGTTCCTCAGGAAGAGGCCCAGGCGTCTCTGAACCGACGATGGACGATATATATATAGAGATAATTATTTTGATCAAAAAAGTCAACATATAATGAATAAAGAAATACATGATATATATGATGCTAAACTCTAATTGACTTACTTTGTACCGTCGGCCGAAATCTCTGTCCTCGTCTCCTTCTGAGGTGCGCATGGAGGATCTAGCTGATGCTGGGACAACGTCGGCACGACCTCCTCCATATGCTCATTTGTCTTCATGGTTCCGTCAGCAGGAGGAACGTTGGACGAGGGAGTACTATCAGGCTTGGAACTACTCGTCCCAGGAGTAATGCCACATAACATCGTCGCTGTCGGAGATGTGACTGGTCGATATACTGGAGTACTGGGCGACGAGGATCCAGAACCAACAGTAGGCAGTACCGGAGGAGCACTCTGTCTACCTCGGGTCCTGCCGAACCCTCCGTGTCGTCTTGTCATACCTGATAACAAGATATGATGAATAAAAAAATACACAAATATATAGTACATTCTACAGTCAAAATGTTATGCATATCTCACAGCATTCATAGAATTGTACAGTAAACTAGTGGTGTCACAAGTCTAAATGGATAGTACAATCTACAGTCAAAATATAATACATATATTTGTCAAAATAGTATATTCTACAGTCAAAATATAATACATTCTACAGGCAAAATATTTTATTTTCAATCATCTTCAGAAAATTTATCTTATTCGCCTTCCTCGTCCTCCTCTTCCTCTTCCTCTTCCTCTTCCTCTTCCTCTTCCTCCTCCTCGTCTTCACTTTCATCTACTTCGTCTTCGTCTTCGTCTTCCTTTTCGGATACTTCACAAAAAAACTTGTCTATATTTTAACGGCAGTAATTGGTCCCTTGGCTAGAGTTCTAATAGATTCAGTATCGGGTGTTATTAGACGATCGACCTAAATATCAAAGTAGCAATAGTAAGTTATTTATTGTGCAAGTGCAGAAAGAAAAAAGTAATTACCAAGCTCCTTACATATGCGCTCAACCAAGAAGAAAAATGGCATATTATTTCTTGTTCTACTTCTTCGTCTGTTATGTAGGGTCTAACCGACCTCAACTCATCATTTTATGTGCTGAAAAACAATGAAGCAACTGTTGATTAGTAGCATAATAGTAGCTTATACTATTACATTGAGATAATGTAAACATGGACGTATTAATTACTTACCCCTCTAGCTTGTCCACTTCATCCTCGTCGCAATTGAGTAATATATACAACTGAGCAGCCCTTAGCTCGTCGTCATTAAATATCTCTTCTTCATTTTCCCCGAAGGCTTTTCGGACGCATTGAATACTTTGAGTATTGCATCATTAGATTCCTGATATCCATCGTCGTTTCTTGGAGCTCTCGTTCTATTAGTAGCAACATGAGGTTTGAAATACGTCGAGCAAAAGTTTATAATCTTCTCGAGAACATAAGCTTCACAAATAGAGCCCTCAACCCGTGCCTTATTTTTTACCTTTCTCTTTAGGTGATTCAGATGCCGCTCGAAGGGGTACATCCACCGATAACCGACAGGACCACCAACACGTGCCTCATAGGAAAGATGAATTGGAAAATGCTCCATAGAGTCGAAGAATCCAGGAGAAAATACCTTATCGAGCTTACATAGTATTACCGCAATGCACTTCTCTTGCTTTTCTAGACGATCGACGAGCAACTTAGTAGAACAAAGATCTCTGAAGAATATGCTGAGCTCTGTCAATGGATCCCAAATGACTTGCGGTAAGAATTTCCGAAATGCAATCAGAATTAACCTCTCCATGAATACCTGACAATCGTGGCTCTTCATACCCTCTAGTTTGTTCTCCTTGAGGTCGACGCATCTTCTCAAGTTCGACACGTACCCGTCTGAAAACTTTAGACCCTGAATCCACCTACAAAGTCTCCCTTTATCCTCTTTTTCTAGTGAGAAAACTGACTTAGGCTGCTTTAACTTTCTATTCCCCTTCTCTATCAAATATAACGTAGGACGTCTACATATTTCTTCTAAGTCCAACCTGGCCTTCGGATTGTCTTTCGTCTTCCCCTTTACCTCCATTATAGTATTAATTATGTTATCAAACACATTCTTCTCGATATGCATAACATCAAGGTTATGTTTGATCAGATTGGTGCTCCAATATGGCAGATCCCAGAATATACTCCTCTTCGTCCAGTTATGGGTGCGACCAAATCTGTCACACTTGTACCCCTTAGTAGGCTCTTCGATAGCACTTGGTAAATCTTTTACCTCTTTCCATATCGTGTATCCAGGCCACCTTGGTGGTAGATTAGCCTTCTCCACAACGCCCGCACGAAAAGCATTCCTATTCCTCCAGTACGGATGATCCTTTAGCAGAAATTGTCAATGACAATCGAATAAGCACGGTTTGCCTCTGTGTTTCAAACGAAAAGCCTTAGTACGGTTTATGCAATACAGACATGAGAGACGACCATGAGTGCTCTATCCCGATAACATTCCATAGGCCGGAAAGTCGTTGATGGTCCACATAAGTGCTGCCCTCATTTGAAAATTCTGCTTTCTAGAAACATCGTACGTGTTGGAACCTACTTCCCACAGCTGATTCAACACATCTATCAAAGGCTGTAAATACACATCGATGTTCCTCTTCGGATTGTTCAGACCCGGGATAATAACGGTTAGGAACAAATACGAAGTCTTCATGCACATCCAAGGCGGTAGATTGCACGGAGTGACGATCACAGGCCAACATGAATACTGGAAGCCCGAAAGTCCGAATGGGGTAAAACCGTCAGAGGAGAGCCCCAATCTGACATTACGCGGATCCGAAGCAAAATTTGGATACTCTCGATCAAAGTGCTTGCATGCTTCTCCATCAGATGGATGATCCAATACTCCTTCGATCTGTTTTTGCCTGTACCAACTCATATTTTCTGCTGTTTGATAATAAACGAAAGAAATAAAACAAGGTTTATACGAAACCCTCTCTTTGGTTTACAAACAAGAAGTACAATTAATCCTATACGGGGATGTCAAGTACAAATTTTAATCTAGGTAAATATTGCTATAGGAGTCTGATCTGCAGTCGATCACTTTGTCCCTTGGACCACACGATGATGAAGAAGTGATGTAGAAGACGGAGAAGCTTCAAAGATTGCAAAGGGGAGTGGATGCTCGATGCCAAAAATCATCGATCACTACTCTCTGTCTGTGCTCTTCTTTCTTTGATTTTTCCACTCTTCGACCCTTTTTCCGACCTTTCGACCTTGGAGATTTTGACCTTTTTCCGACCCTGGACCTCTGTCAATAGAGGTCTCTATTTATAGGGTTTTAGTGACAGTAACCATCCAGTCGGCGTAGAAGCCGGATAGTGGAGAGTATGGCACTTTTTACGCGGCGGTTACAATAACTGCCACCCACGTATAAATGATCTTCTGAATCTGCGTCTAACGCGTGTCCCATTATGAGATAATGTGTATAACTGCTGTGAAGATCATGGCATGCAAGCCACGTAGGTAGCTGTCCCTCGCATAAAAAAGGTTGGCATAGAAGCCAATAACTGTCACCATGACGTAGAAGCCAAATTGTTGTCAAACTGGCGTAGAAGCCAGGTAGGCGTAGAAGCCCAGTAGGCGTAGAAGCCTGATGCTGCGTGGATAGGTAGCTAGCGTACAAGATAGCCGATCCTCTTTTCTTGACTGATGTCTTGAGCTAATTCTTGACCCAATAGTCTCATTACGCACCAATACAAATATAGCCTGAGTTGGCATATTCCGAGGAGATAGCATACGGTGTACTCCTATAGCTGAAAATAGCCAGGTCGGCGTATTTCAAGGAGATAGCGTACAGCGTGCTCCTATAGCTGAAAATAGCCTGATGGCGTAATATGCAGAGGTGATGATGTGGACGTATTAGCCGTAATTATGGCTCACCCAGTCTTTGAAAATAGAACCAAATTCCGTGCATTGAATGCAGAGATCTGCCCCCATCACGCGTATTAACTGCTGAGATGTGCCTCGAGCTCTGTACGAAGAGCATCTTTTGACGTGGCGGTTCGTTTTGTCTTCTGCGGAGCGTAAAAGCTCACATCTGCCTGTATAAAACTAGGCAGCATATTCCCTTGAACGCGTAAAAGGCGATTTATATCATGGAAACGTCACTAAACGACGGTCTGGGTCCCTATGCTGCACCATCATTACAACCGTCGTCTGGATAGTCGTGCAGTACTCTTTGTCAGGAGTCAGGTTCACTGCATGATCTGACATGTTCATTCGATGAATATGAAGAGTTCTCCGTACGACTTCCTACTGCATTAAAAGCGAGTAGGTTTTATGCCAAAGTGGCGATATAACAACCTTTTTACGCTGAAGCAGTCTGAACACACTGTATTACGCGGGTTATTTTGGAGCTATGTTTTTATGCTGTGCTAGCGATAAAGCTCTGTTTGTACGTCGATGGCTCTGAAGTCACGTCTTACGCCACATAGCACTGAAATACTGCGTATAACTCTGCAGCATATTTTTCATGCTTCTACAAGACCCCCTTCAAATTTTTCAAATTCCTCGTAATTTGAAACACTTTGAATGAAGCATGAAACGGTCAAGTCTGACTCGTTCCTCGAGGATGATTTTTTGGCAGATTCTTGGAGATTTGTTGGGATTCGGTGTATTCTCTTTTGCCTATATAAAGGCTGAGGAGTTAACATGTTCTTCCCACATTTTCTTTACCACGCAGAGATGATTGTCGGAGTTCGTCGGGTTGACTTAAGGAAGAAGAAGACCATGTTCTTCCAGCATGTAAGGAGCCAAAAAAGAAGGCATCTTCGAGCAAGTGTCCTCTGCAACGATGGATCATGGAAGGATATCATAGCTTCCTTTGCTTGCGATAATCAGCAATTTCATATGGCGATTCGTCCAGGAGAGAGGAAGGGCCACTTTCGACCATACAGCTTGCAAGCTGTATTTTCTTCCGTCGTTGGTGGACGAGGGCAGACAAACTAGCCCTGTCTTCCAGTATTGAGTTGGGTCTATAACCTCAACTCAATCTGTCATAGCGTATGGAGGATGGGCTCTTAAAAAATTTACACAAGCCCAGTTTTGTATCCTCCCGCCGTTAATCATTTTTTGTTAATCGATCGCGGAAGCCGACTAACTGCTGAAGAAGACGGATAAAGATCTACACCAATGCGAGAACCTGACAGAACAGATTATGGGCGTGATCTTTAAATAAAGATGAGAAATCCTTTGTAGACGGGATTTCCCTCATATGTAATCATGAAGATGAAAAATCCTTTGTAGACTTGATTTTCCTCATATGTAATCATGATTTAATAAAGTCGTCTTCTTTTACGCATCTGATGATTCGCCATATTTTTTGCTGTGATAAAGTCTGAATATGTGTAGCTTCGACACGTCTAGATAACTTTACGCCGACTCTGATAAAAAGAGTATTTGGTCCCATCCTGTCTTTTACGTGTAACTAAGGATGCGTATAAAACTGCTTGGCATTTAAGTCGAATATTCGAACTGTTCTGCTGTTAGGAATGAGGAACTGCGTAGAATTCTGAACTGTCACTTCTGATAAGAAGAATTCTTGTTCAGACCATCATCTTCAAGAATGATTTCCCAAAAATCCCTTGAAATAGGGCGAGAAATGGCCGTCAAAACTGACCATGCTTGAACTGTCGAGAAAATATTCAGATTGGATTCTGGATGAACTTTCAATCGACCCAAGGAGAAGAGTTATTTTCAATGCTGAACTCTGTATGCTTTAGGTACTTGGGGTATTTTGAGGCCAAGAAGGAGCATCTTCTGCGTGAACCCTTGCAATTGACTGCCTTGAGATTTTGTTCAGGTATACGCATACTCTAGCCTGTGTATTTTTATATATGCGAAAAGTCATAGATCTGTAATGTAGATGAGCATAAAATTATAAGTTTGTAGCCTCTCGAGCATAAAAGCTGCTGAGCATAAGAGCATCCAGGCGTAGAATTGTAGATTTGTAGCCTCTGACAAGAAAGCTTCCGAGCGTGAAGTTATAGATTTGTCGCCTTTGAGCGTAAAAGCTACCGAGCGTGAAATCATAGATTTGTAGCTTCTGGGCGTGAAGTCGTAGGTTTGTAGCCTCTCGAGCGTAAAAGCTACCGAGCGTAAAAGCATCCGGGCGTAAAACCGTAGACTTATAGCCTCTGAGCGTAAAATCGTAGATTTGTAACTTCCCGAGCGTAAGAGCTCTTTAGCATAAAATCACGAATCCGCTCTGCACGAAAAACTTTTTGAATTCGCTGACTGTCCGTCTTCCCTAAATGATAGGCTGACGTGGTCCCAAATCATAACCGAGTATTAAATATCGGATTTGGTTAGGGATTCGAGGAGTCCATCTGAACTCTATATATACCCCAAGGCCTTCAGAGAAAAACCCTTCATCTGTCTTTTGCAAAAGAAAACCTTCGTCTCTTTGAGTACTCTCCTTCGTTTCTTCTCTGAGCATCCTGGGTTTTTAGCAATGGCGCCAAAACCAACCTCCACCTCTAAGGGAAAGAAGGCTACCTCCTCTTCTCGCTCCTCTGCCCAAGCAAGAGCGACTCCTATCGGGCAGGGTGAACCTCGCTCTGAACGAAGCGTCCCACCGACGAGCTGTGCACCGGGCGTTATAGGTAAAGCTTTTGGGACGAGAAGAATGAAGAAAACCCTTCGCACACGTTGTACGTGGATGGCTAGGTCATCTTCTGTGCTGAACGCCTCTTCGAGGAAGATGATGCACAGAGATGTTTCATCTTTTACGCCCACATTTCTAATGTGTCAGCGTAAAAACTCCATATTTTCGCAGTCTGGCATAAAAGCTTTGATGTCGAAATTTGGCGTATACTACAAATTTTGGGTGTTACGCTCTGGATGAAAATTCTGGCGTAATAACTCAAACTTTGGCAGTCTGACGTAAAAACACAGACTGTCAGATTTTTGTGTATACTGCCAATCTTGGATTTTACGCCTGGGAATGAGATTCCAGCGTAAAAATTCAAGTTTTCACAGTCTTGGCGTAAAAGCACAGACTGTTGATCTTTGGCATAAGCTGCAAGATGTAACATCTAGTATAGAAACTGACTTGTTTTCCTTGCACTTTGTAGTTAACTTGCAGATATCTCCGTTGGCTGAGGTGATGGGTTCTGCTGCTGGGATGCTGAACTCCAATTACCTGGAGGATCTATCCCATGTGTCATTTCCTATTTCTGGACCCCAGTATCCTGAAGGAAGGGGAAATCTGATATCGTCTCAAGGAGAGCGAATGCTGTTGAGAATGATCAACAGGGAGCCCTTGACGCATATAGATGGGGCCAAATACATAAAACCGGCTTTCCTCTTCGGGGATATGATTGACAAACAATCCCAGACGAAGCCCAAGAAGGAAGACTGGGTTTTTACTGCTGGGGGCTTGGTCATGTACCTGCCCAGGATGCCGAGAGATTATCCTATCTCGGCATTCTTCCACGCCACGCATCCGAGGAGGATGTCGTGGACTCTGACTCCCAATCTTCACGGCCAGCCGGGGAAGATTTTTTACCAGAAAGGATCCGACCAAGGGTCACTTGTAAGCCGCCCTTCCGGCTCTGTAATGCCCTTCAGGGGATTGTTTCCGGGTAGTGTCCCGAGTGAAGACACTGTACTGCTCCAACCAGTCCAGTTGCCGACTTTCTGTAATGACTTTATGGGGCATGGAGGGGTATACCCCAAGGTTAATCCTCGGACCAATTGGTGGGTTACCCCTACAAATCTTCGATGGGCTCGTTTAGCTGCCTGGGCCCTGAAGCGTTTTCAGACTGAGCTGGAGAGCATTGGTCTGTACGCTGCTGTGAGTGCTACCAGTGTTGGGTTACCTCTCAACCCCAACCTGTTTCTAGTTCTGATGGAGCGGTATATCTCGCTCACCGGGACTTTTGCCACTCCGCTAGGGGAGTTGGGGTTGGCCCTCCACGAGATGGCAGAGATTTTAAGACTGCCAATGGGAGATACTCCTTATGAAGAGTATGTTCCCACAAACCGGGAGCTGGGGGATACAGGCCTTCGGGTGGTGGCAGTGTACTAGGAGCTGATGTGCCACTATTTAGTGTGCACCACCTTTTATAATGAGCCCTCCGATTTGGCTTATACCAACAAATGGGCGTCCTACCTCTTCTTCCATCAGGTCAGGGCTGCTAATCCAGACAAAGTCGTGGATAGCAGGGATAAGCCTCTGAGCCTTCTGAGCGTGCTTAATGCTCAGGTAGTCGATGATCTTATCGAAGACGCTGGGGCTTCAAATCAGGTTCTCGACGAAGGGATAGGGAAATATCCTGCAGGTACTAAAGCCTACAGTTATTTGAGGCATTGCCGTAGGCCTCTGTCAAGGGAAGCTCAACTGGCTGGCTTCCTCTCTGTATGGCTACGCCGACTGGTAGTACCTGGCATTGCATCTTCGAATTGCATTCACCGCAATACCTTATGGCCTGCAGTGCGTCTGGTGTTCGGGGCGAGACTGGGCCTCCTCCCTGCCATGGTATGCCGCATACAAGCTGGCCTGAGGGCCATTACTGATGGGCTGCTTGCCGATGAAACACGACGTGACAACTTTCCCAGGGTAGAATTACCGTTCCTGTATTTTATGGGATGGTTAATTCTCCATAACCCTAGGGTGATGTCTCCCGACTCTGGTAGTAGTTCGGGGAATAATTTCTTGTTGAATTACAAGAATTCCACCTGGAACGTGACCACAGTTTTAGACTGTCGGCGAGCGTTAAATTTTGTTCACATCTGGAAGTTCTTCTGCACCATCCCTACTGTACATATCAATCAACAGGGGATGAGACTTCAGGATTTAGGTGAAGGGAAGACCGTTCTTTCTCCTGAAGTTTTTTATTGGTTGGTCTGCATTAGACCTTACTATTTATTGAACAGAAGTGAAGACCATTACTTCTTGGAGCCCTATCTGCCTAGTCGGTTCGCCAGGCAGTTCGGGTATGACCAGTTGCACGTGGGAAATGCCATCACCAGCTTCAAGTCCATAGGTGGACTTATTAACGGAGCGAGAGGATGGCGGTACTTCATAATGGGTTGTACCGGAGCGGCCTTCACTATACCCGCGACTTCTCTCTCCATGGAGTTGCGCATCCTCCATTCGTACGCCCAGTTTTATGTGGCCATCAATACCTTCCATCGCGATTTTGATATGCGTGGAAGTTTTAGGGTGCCCACTCATAAGTCTGCTGGAAGAGAGGATCTCCCATCAGTCTCCTCTGACGAAGGTGAAGACGCTGTCGGTACATATGTGTTTTTGATGACAGTACCGAGAGGTGTAATACCTCCGCCTGCAGAGCCCCTTATTATCCCTGGAAAGCGACGGGCTCCTATTCTGAAGGAGGCTTCCCCTCGCAAGAAGAAGAATACGGTTAGTGGTCCTGTCAGGACTTCCCGCCCTGAGGTTCCTAGGAGTGAACCTGCTGTTTCCCCTGTTGGGGATAAATTTTTGACTAGAGGTCCTTCGCCTATTAGAGAGGGATCCTCCACAGTTCCGACTGGCAGTACCGGAGATTCCTTGCTCGAGGCTGCTGTCGCTGCTACCGTCTCAGGTAGTGGTACGAGATCGCCTTCGAGGCCAAGCGAAATAAGAATATCTTTATCCAGACCAGTAACGGGAGTAACCCCTGCTGAGTCTGTAAGTACATCCAACGAGATTCCATCCGATGAGCCTCGAATGGATCTTGGTAAAAACCTGGAGGAGTACCTGCCAGTGTCAGTTGGCACACCCCCTTTTCCAGGTATGACAGCTCGCTTAGCATCATTAAGAAATGATTTAGCTGTACTGGCTGCCGACGCGACATATATACCATCGGCCATGGGTAAATGTCGTCTTTATGCCTCTTTTAGAAAAATTAACATCATGTTGATATTAACTTTCTTTTGTCTTCTTTTCAGGGGAAGAAATCTATGGGGAGGGCAACATCGACGCAACTTTTGGCTTTGTTGCAGCTCCTACCGACGACATGGAGGTGCCCGACTTCGAAGAGGAAATATTTTCGGGTGCCGGCTCGCCTGAAACAGTTCCGATATCTCGAGAGGAGGATGAGCCTGTCATTACGACAATGCCTCCTTTGAGTATGCCAGTGACTTCAGCCGTTGTCGGTGCCTCTACCTTTGTCGCACCCTCTACTGAAGCGACGACTATGACGACACCCTCTGGAGTTGTTCCTGGCAGGGGATTCGCCGATATTGCAGCCACTCCCAGCACCCAATCTGATTTTGCCATGTTAATTGAGCAGTATACTAGTATTTTCTATACCACTTTGAATACGCTGATATCAATGGTGCTGGCGAAGAATCTAGGCTTTGAGGCTTTGAGGAGGTCCTCCCAGTTTGTGATAGGGTTGATCAGAGATTTCAACGATGCTGGGAGAGATGATACACTGGAGCAGATAGTTAATGGTTTGGAATAACCCATTAAGAATTATTTGCAATTATCCCAGGGCAACATTGATGACCTGGTCCAGGCTGAATATGACTCTTTGACTGCGAGGCTTGTTAGGGAGATAGAAACTCTGAGCAAGTCCATCGAGGCTCAGCAGAAAGAGATAAATAAAGAGCATGCCTCATTAGGGTATGTCTTTCCCCAGCTGGCCCAGTGCGAAGCCAAATATGAGGAAGAGTCGGCGAGGATCCGCCAATTGGAAGACGAACTTGCTAAGGCCAAGGAGAAGGCTCTCTCTTTGTCGGCAGCTCGAGATATGCTGAATGACCGAAGGGAAGCGTCTCAGCAGAACCTAGCACATGTGGGTATCATCCACACAGATTATGTACGCCATTGGTCTGAAATGTCTGCCTTGAACAATGAGGCGGCAAGGTTGGAGCAGGCTCGCGCTACCATTCTGAGCTCCAGGAATGAGAAGATGGCCGCACTGGCGCAGCAGATCCGTGATTTGACTGCTCCTCCCGAATGATGTACCCTTTTCGCCTTTATATGTAATTTTGCTCCTCCAGGAGATAATAAAGAAATTTTATCTAACTTTGTGGGCCCATCATTTTAGAATGTGATAGGCTAGGGTGAAAGTGATATCAGAGGTATCATTAACATGACATTCTTTCGTTAAGGTTTCGCTGAATGTAAATCTATTCAGAGTTAACATGAACCTAAAAGAATATAATCCAACTAAATTTGTATACTAAACACTATCAGAGGTATCATTAACATGATAGGTTTACAAATTAGTTAAGGATATCTATTCGGAGGTCATATGAACCTGATAGAATATGATCCAGCTAACCTTTGTGCATGGTATCGTCAGAATAAGATCTTCGTCATACTCCGTTAAACGAAGGAGATCAAGTATAGTACTTCTCTGGAAATTTACAGTTGATAGTAGCCATTGCCAAATTTCCATTAGGCTTGGCTAATCTGTAAGCGCCATTTGAGAACGTCGTCTCGATCACATAAGGACCTTCCATTTCTTTATGATTGTTTGCGCAAATTTTAGACATCATACTAGAGGTAATATGGACGTAGTATGATACCATATTTGTTGAGGACATCCCACTGGAGAATCTTTGGTGGACCTATCATTTGTTGCGCACGAGAGTACAAATAATAGGTTTGGGACAAGCCCTGCCAGAGGTAATATAGACATGGCAGTTTTTTGTGGACTCAACACCACTGGCGTACTTAAAGTTAAGTACGGGTGTTGAGTTGAGATGACAACCGATATCAGAGGTAATATGGACATGATAATCGATAGTCAAAAACTCGGAAAGCTTGTTCAGAGGTAATATGAACATGGCAAACTCTTGAGTTGTGACTCCATTGGGGATGGAGGTGTACATCTGCTCAGAGGTAATATGGACATGGCAGTTTTTGTGGACTTAACACCACTGACGTACTTAAAGTTTAGTACGGGTGTTGAGTTGAGATGACAATCGATATCAGAGGTAATATGGACATGATAATCGATAGTCAAAAACTCGAAAAGCTTGTTCAGAAGTAATATGAACATGACAAACTCTTGAGTTGTGACTCCATTGGGGATGGAGGTATACATCTGCTCAGAGGTAATATGGATATGGTAGTTTTTATGGACTTAACACCACTGGCGTACTTAAAGTTAAGTACGGGTGTTAAGTTGAGATGATAACCGATATCAGAGGTAATATGGACGTGATAATCGATAGTCAAAAACTTGGAAAGTTTGTTCAGAGGTAATATGAACATGACAAACTTTCACTGGAGGAATAAAGCAATGTTTGGAAAATAGTTCAGAGGTAATATGGACGTGAACTCCTATCCGAAAAATTCACCGTGGAGTGATTTTCTTGAGTGGGGATAGACCTGAAGAATCCGCTGGAGAAACTTTAGGGACTAATCATCCGGTACCTTCTTGAGGGAACAAATTGTCACGTTAAAGTGAAATCAATTTGCAGTGATCGTCCCCTCGTTTACAGATGCAAAGTGATGACTTTAGAATCGATCAACTCCTGGATTCTCCTTTTCAGTACATAGCACGCCCCTGTGGGGCGATGAATGTACCGATGAAAGAGACAATAATCTGGGTCATCAACTTTGCCAGCCCTCTCAGGATATCTGATGTTGGGTAGCCAAAGTTTGTGTTCCTTCATCAACATATTGAAGATTTCAATGATGTCATCCTCATTGAAGGAGAAAGTCCCTTTTGGCCTTCGGGCTCCCGATGCCTGAGTTTTATGGTCTTCGGGAAGATCGTCATCGTTGCATCATCTTCGGACTCAGAGGGAATTCTACCCCCAGCTTTGGACGCTGCCCTATTTTGGCGAGGTAGGCTACCCCCAGACATGTCGTGGCCTTTGTCCACAGAAGTTGATTTAGAAGGTCCTGCCTCTCAAGGTTTTGAGTTTGCAGGAGATGCAGTATACCCCAACCCAAAATGAGCTTGTTGACAGTAAGAATTACCATGCAATGGTGTTCGTATGCCTTTTCCATAGTTGAGGCCTTGTTTCAACTTCAAATCATAACCCATACTTTGTATAATCTTTAAAGCCTGTGGGCTATACCTGTGGATTTGTATTTTGCCACCCTCAGACTCGCGAATTTCTTCTTGTACAATCGGTCTGCTCCGCATGCGACCGAAGACTATTGGATGCTGGTCGTCGCGAGTTGGAGGAACAATAAAGACAGAATCTTCATGTGGCCCATATGTCACGACAACATTAGATGTTGACGCATCTTTCCACATGATCTCCTCGCGTTTGACAGTTAGGGGAACTAAATTCTGATGATGACTCCTGTCTTTACGTTTCTGGATCAAATATTCACGCAATTCAGGAGGATTAACAGAAGAAGAAGAAGGCTTGTTTCTCCTGTTTACATCAGTTGGCATACGGATATTGGGAACCATAACTTTTCCTCTGCCACCCGTATATAGCAGGTTAGCCATATGAGTAGCAGATGATCCCCGAGGAGTGTGCCTTTCTGTAAACTGAGCCTTCTTTATGCTGAGGGGCTTAACCTGGCGTAACTTGGAGTTCTGATCAGGCTGGGGTAAAACTGAGGAGGTCCTCAATCGGCCATCAGCTTCTCGCATAATCCAGAGGGCGGGCAAATTCTTCTCTTGCTGGCGTAAAGGCCGAGAAGTTGAGAATTCCGTCACTTGTTTTTTCTTACGTAGATTGCATGGACCATCTGCTTTTCCAAGGGGGACAGATGCATTTTTATGCCCGGAGCGCATTTGGAATTTCTGATTTGGCGCTGAGGCATTATCAAAAATTTTGCCTGCCACGTCACAGACAGGAGACAAAGTTTTATGCGCGGAGCGCGAAGCAGACTTATGGACTAGCACTGAGACATCACCAGAAGTTTTGTCTGCCACATCACGGACGGGAGACAAAGTTTTATACGCAGAGCGCGAAGTAGACTTCTGAACTAGCACTGAGGCATTGCCAGAAGTTTTGTCTACCACATCACAGACGAGAGACAGAGTTTTACGTGCAGGGCGCGGAGGTTGTGAAGATACAACCTTATTGGTCGGAGAAACCAGAGAGTCGGCAGGAATGGTAGGGGATGTCCGGGGCATCCAGACCTTACGCAGTTTCCCATTGTCTTGGACAGAGAGAGAGTGAGAGCTACCCCCTGATCGAAGCATATCTTCGTAGGCGGATTGGTCGAATTGGACGATCAGAGTCTTCTTCATTGATCCTACTGATACTGCATCGTGTTGAGCAATTACTTTCTCGTCAGATTAGAAAGAGGTCCCCAGCAGAGTCGCCATCTTGTGTTTGATAATAAACGAAAGAAATAAAACAAGGTTTATACGAAACCCTCTCTTTGGTTTACAAACAAGAAGTACAATTAATCCTATACGCGGATGTCAAGTACAAATTTTAATCTGGATAAATATTACTATAGGAGTCTGATCTGCGGTCGATCACTTTGTCCCTTGGACCACACGATGATGAAGAAGGGCTGTAGAAGACGGAGAAGCTTCAAAGATTGCAAAGGGGAGTGGATGCTCGATGACAAAAATCGTCGATCACTACTCTCTGTCTGTGCTCTTCTCTCTTTGATTTTTCCACTCTTCGACCTTTTTCCGACCTTCCGACCTTGGAGATTTTGACCTTTTTCTGACCCTGGACCTCTGTCAATAGAGGTCTCTATTTATAGGGTTTTATTGACAGTAACCATCTAGTCGACGTAGAAGCCGGATAGTGGAGAGTATGGCACTTTTTATGCGGCGGTTACAATAACTGCCACCTACGTATAAATGATCTTCTGAATCTGCGTGTGACGTGTGTCCCATTATGAGATAATGCGTATAACTGCTGCAAAGATCACGTCATGCAAGCCACGTAGGTAGTTGTCCCTCGCATAAAAAAGGTTGGCGTAGAAGCCAATAACTGTCACCATGGCGTAGAAGCCAAATTGTTGTCAAACAGGCGTAGAAGCCAGGTAGGCGTAGAAGCCCAGTAGGCGTAGAAGCCTGATGCTGCGTGGATAGGTAGCTAGCGTACAAGATAGCCGATCATCTTTCCTTGACTAAGGTCTTGAGCCAATTCTGGACCCAATAGCCTCATTACGCACCAATACAAATATAGCCTGAGTTGGCGTATTTCGAGGAGATAGCATACGGCATACTCCTATAGTTGAAAATAGCCAGGTCGGCGTATTTCAAGGGGAAGCGTACAGCGTGCTCCTATAGCTGAAAATAGCCTGATGGCGTAATATGCAGAGGTGATGATGTGGACGTATTAGCCGTAATTATGGCTCACCCAGTCTTTGAAAATAGAACCAAATTCCGTGCATTGAATGCAGAGATCTGCCCCCATCACGCGCATTAACTGCCGGGATGTGCCTCGAGCTCTGTACGAAGAGCAGCTTTTGACGTGGCAGTTCGTTTTGTCTTCTGCGGATCGTAAAAGCTCACATCTGCCTGTATAAAACTAGGCGACGTATTCCCTTAAACGCGTAAAAGCAATTTATATCAAGGAAACGTCACTAAACGATGGTCTGGGTCCCTGTGTCGCACCATCATTACAGCCGTCGTCTGGATAGTCGTGCAGTACTCTTTGTCAGGAGTCAGGTTCACTGCATGATCTGACATGTTCATTCGAGGAATACGAAGAGTTCTCCGTACGACTTCCCACTGCATTAAAAGCGAGTAGGTTTTATGCCAAAGTGGCGATATAATAACATTTTTACGCTGAAGCAGTCTGAACACACTGCATTACACGGGTTGTTTTGGAGCTATGTTTTTATGTTGTGCTAGCGATAAAGCTATGTTTATACGCCGATGGCTCTGAAGTCACGTCTTACGCCACACAGCACTGAATTACTGCATATAACTCTGCAACATATTTTTTATGCTTCTACATCTGCAGTCTACTTAACCATAAACAATCTCTGCAACCGCGGCGTCAAAGGCAAGTAGTGCATCGAATCGGTAGGCTTCCTTGCACCGACAGACTTTCCTCTACCAGTGGCCTTGTAGCAATCAGCACCACAGAATTTGCACGCATTTTTATCCTTGTCGTCTTTGTAGTACAACATGCACCCGTTGTGACATGTATCAATTTTCTCGTATCCCATCCACAGCGATCTCACCATCCTCTTAGATCGGTAGAAGTCTTTAGGCAACTTTGCACCCTCGGGCAAGATTTCTATAATCAAATTGATCAGTCGGTTATGGCATTCTTGCAACATATTAAAATCTGACTTGATGCTCAACAATCTTATAACCACCTCCAACAGTGAATCATCCTCACAACTAGGATATAATGGAGTCCTTGCATTCTCCAGCAACTCCATAAACTTTACAGCATCGGTATTTGGTGCCTCCTCAGCTGCATCATGATTGTCCAAATTGAAACTAGGTCCCGCCGTATCAAAAACTATGTTCAGCCACCCTCCGTCGTAAGCAGCATGGTTGTGGACATCCATATACGGCTCCACATAAGGCTCCAACTCCGATGCTAGAGACACAAGTTCTTCGTGTGCGGTCTACTGATAGTAATTTGCCGTAAAGCCCTTCGAGTACAAATGATATGTGACTTCCACTTCTTGATGATATTTCAAGTTGCGACATCTCATACACGGATACTTAATTTTGGTACCGTCCATGTACTGAGGGAACGCCTTGGCGAACTGCAGAAACTGTTGTACACCCTCAATGAATTTATCCCGCACACCGCGCATGTCATCAGGATGACGGTTGTACATCCACGAACGATGACGCAGATAGTAATTTATATCCATTTCTAGATACTTCTACAAAAATGACAGTATGTGTCCTATAAATCGTTAAATACAGTGTAATTCTCTGAAGGAAGGTAAGAATTGCTCTAACTTGATACACAATGACCTATGTATATGTGTGTGTGTGTGTGTGTGTGTGTGTGTGTGTGTGTGTGTGTGTGTGCATATGGTTTTTTGAGTGATTGAGTGAGCTCGAGTCTCTAGGGAGAGCAGTTCTCAGTTTTTAGTGTGCATCATTTGGCAGTGATCAATTGAAGGGAGAGCAGTTTATAGCAGTAGCAGTAGCAGCTAGCTGTACTGTACAGTGATGCAGTGAGGAATCAGTGTGCAGCAACACTGTGCAGTGCACAGCAGGAAGGATGCACAACAGCAAGTAAACTCAGCAAGTAGCAGCAGAGTCAGTGCACTGCAGAGCCTTCAACAACAGGTTTAGCAGTCTGCAGTAGCCAATGCAATAGTTCGTGCAGCAAGAAGCATGAGCCCAAGTTGGATACGAGTTCTAGAAGAAGCCAATACTGTATCGTGTCTCGGCTTTGAAGAGTCATTCCCGTGTCCGTGTATACGACTCTTCTTGAGTCGAGATCTGCATCGTAATATATACGATGCAGATATGCAAGGTTGTGTCTAAACTCAGACAGCTTACTAGAAGAGAGATAGGGTTAGGGTCTATGTCATATATCGTGTTATGTCAGTGTATGTGTCTGTGTCGTATCCCATGTCATGTCTATGTCATGTCTTGTCTATGTTTGTGTGTGTCCGTGTCAGTATTAGGGTTAGTGTCCGCATGTATTAGTGTGTCCACGTGCGTGTGTGTGTTCGAGTTAGGTTTAGGGTTAGTGTGTCATATTGTGTCGTATCGTATCGTATCGTGTCGTGTTGTGTCATGTTAGAGAGAGAGAGACAGAGAAAGGAGACAGAGAGAGGAGCTCACTAAGTGAGGAGGAGGGGAGCTGGAGAGAGGAGAACGCCGGAGGGAGGAGGGGACGTCGGCCTAAGGGGGGTCGCTGAGGTGGGGCGCCTGGAGGAAGGAGGGGACGCCGGAGGGAGGAGGGGAGCCGGACACGACGGAGGGGAGGGGGTGTCACGCCCCGGCCCTGAGGGCCGCCCGACCACCGTTCTTCCTGCGGCAGGACCGGACGCGAATCACCGCACCTCGATGCACCGGACGCGAATCGCAGTGCCTCGGCGCTTCTCGACGGGGAGCGTATGGCCGTTTGATACCGGGACATGATGCCGTGCGAGCCTGGGGTTGCGCCTGCACAAGGCTTCATCGTTTAAGTTGTATTTGGCTATCATAGCATCAATCGAGTAAGCAGCGGAGGGACATTGTTGTAATGCAATACATTTAGCCAACTGAGTATTCGGGGCAAATCGAGGGACTTAGGTTTCTCTTAGGCAAAGGCATCATTCCATGCAGATATGCAAGGTTGCGTCTAAACTCAGACAGTGAACTAGAAGAGAGATAGGGTTAGGGTCTGTATCATGTCGTGTCGTGTCGTGTTGTGTCGTGTTAGAGAGAGAGAGAGAGACAGAGAAAGGAGATAGAGAGATCTCACCGAGTGAGGAGGAGGGGAGCTGGAGAGAGGAGAACGCCAGAGGGAGGAGGAGTCGCCGGAGGGAGGAGGACGCCGGAGGAAGGAGGGGACGCCGGAGGGAGGAGGGGACGCCGGCCGGAGGGGGGTCGCCGAGGAAGGGCGCCGGGAGGGAGGAGGGGAGCCGGACACGACGGAGGGGGAGTTTAAAATTTTGGGGGAGAGAGATCGAAAGAAATAGGAGGAAAAGGAATTCGTCAACCCTAAATGAAATAAATTAGCGATGTTTAGCGACGCTAACTTATGACGTCGCTAATATAAATATTTAGCGACGTTATAGACGTCGCTAATATAAATATTTAGCGACGTTATAGACGTCGCTAAATACGTCGCTAAATAAGTCGCTAAATATTTAATAGATTAACGTCGCTAAATACGTCACTATTGTCGCTAATCATATAACTCAGCGACGTTTAGCGACCTTAAATAAACTTATAGCGACTATTCTTTTAAAAAACTGAATTACAATCGCTAAAAGTCGCTATATGTCGCCAAACAGCGACTTATAGCGACGTTATTCTTTGGAGTCGTTGATATCTTTAATATTAGCGACGTTTTACTTTGACGTCGCTAAAAACGTAGCTAATCCCATAATTTTTAGTAGTGCATGTTGATTCCGGCATGCATACACGTCCAAATCAACTTCCGTGAAAGTCCACACGTTAGGATATATAATATGCGTCTTTTGATGCAATTGGTATGCAACGAGGTGCTCTTCCGTTTGGTGGGGCGTACTCCGTATCGCAAAATTTAGGTTTTGAAAAACATAATTTTTGGTCGTTTTGGAAACATAATAGTTTGACAAATAAGTCAAACTAATAAAAACTAAAAGAATATAAAAATTGTTGGATATGTTGTGAATAAGTCCCTTCAAACGTATTTTGAAAATATTTAACGAATTAGTAGAAAACTGGACATGAACATGGTTACTTTGACTGATTTTCTGAACTATTTTGGAATAATTTTTCGTCCAACTTTCGATTGACTTTCCGATCAATTCAGGACACCTAAAATTATTCTACTTGAAGGTGTTCCTAGAGGGTTATATTGTGAGTGTGTACGAAAAATCGTTCGAGAAAAAAAATCAGAGATGAGAGAGATATGATACCTATAATTATGGGTCATGATCGCGTCTGCTGCACATGTGCGTGCGGGGAAGGGCTATCGACTGCGGTTCCGGCGGCTGCATTACGGCGGTTTTGTGCGGCCGGCGGTGCTCCGGCTCCGGCCACGGCGATCGCCGGCTAGGGCGGTGGCACAGGCGGCGGTCGGGGTTAGGGTTAAAGGGGTGTGCGGTTTGGGTAGTATTAGGTTAGGGTCGAGTCTATATATGTGCGTGTGGTTGTTTGTTGTTGCTGTTGGTGGTGGTTGTTGTGATGGTTGGTTGTTGTGTGTTTTTCTTTTCTTTTCTTTTCTTTTTTTCTATTTCCCTTTTCTTTCTTTTTTTACTTTTCCTTTTTTTATTTTCATTTTATTTCTTTTATATTTTTTTACTTTGTTTATCTATTTTCTTTCATAAATTAAATTATTTTATTTTAAATTTATTTCTAATATTTATTTATTTGTTGTATTAATACCTTTATTTATATAAAACTATTCTCGTATTTATACTTTCATAAGTTCAATTATATATATATATATATATATATATATATATATATATATATATATATATATATATATATATATATATAAAATGAATACTTAATACTTATTTTTATTACAATTACTGTTATTATCATATGTATTTAATTGAATAATAAAATTAGAATTTGAGAGGTTTTATAATGTGCCCAACAAGATGGGCACATGCTGGAAGAGGGCGCATGGAGCTGGGCGCATGGAACTCCATCGTCCCAAAACAGCATAACTCCATAGAAAAAGCTCCAAAAGAATTTCGAAAAATTTATTTTCTTCATAAAATCTTTATTTTAACTCCGAATCCAATGATTCAAATGCCAAATTCCATGAAATGAAAGGCTCTATCATATAGAACAACTAGTTTTCCAAAATACTAAGTTTTAATAGATCAAAACCAAAAAAACTCATGGAACCCATGAAAATCCTAACTTGAAACTCCGATCTACTCCAAATCATCTATCAAAATCCAAAACTCTATGAAATAAATTAGATGAGAACATCAAGAATAACATTTTCCATTAAAACACATTCTTGAATAAAACATATATGCAAAAATCCAAAAATTTATGGCTTTACCATTGAGAAAGATGTACTTGCCTAGAGTGACTTCTTAGCCTCTACCTCTCACGGTCCAAGTGATCACAACTTATTCTAGGGTTAGGGTTCGGTCTAGGGAGAGAGGACGGAGAAAGAGGAAAAGAAAAGAAAAGAAAAGAAGTGAGAATGAAGAAGAAAGAGGGAGGAGAGAGAAAACTCTCATGTATATACTAAGGAAAAAAGTGAGATAGTTTAGTCATGGGTTCAACCAAAATGAACCAACCCAAGCGTACAGTCTACATGCGGGTCCTAAATCTAATCTCATGGCAATGCCAATGGATATTCTACTGTTCTTGGGTAGTCTCTTTAAACAACATGAATAAATACAAATGACAGGAAGATCATGCAAATAAAGCAGAAATACATTATCAGAAAATAAATTTAAATATCAGAAATTCAAGAAATAACAAATCAGAAAATGGGTGTGACACACGTGGCAACTCATGATTGGCGAAGCAAAACCAATAACCTCATTCATCCTTTTAACATAGGCCAAATTTTTTTCGCCAATCACCGAGCGCCACGTGGCCGCAATTTCTTTCGCGGTCTGTATAGATGCGATGTTACAATAATGAAAAACGAATAGCCAAATCCACTAGAAAAGAAACAGCTTCATTAAATTATTAATACATGAACAACCTTATACAAATTTTGTAGAAAATAAACATGTATTTGCAAATATAAATATACCCATAAATAATGAATATTAAGCCAGTTTTTAAAAATATTAAACAAGTTTACATATATCTACATAAATATGAATATCAACTATACGTACCATTCGTCTAAAATGCTCAGTAGTTGAGATGGATCCACCCGTATGGAGACCAGCCTTAGCATCGTACCGTCTTTGCCTTCTCTGATCGGACCTTGTACTCTGGAGTGGTCATCTCCTCCTTCGTGGTCTTCTGTCAAAATTTCTCCTTCAACCACTCCTTGCGCCGCTCTCTCGGAAGTAAGGCCATTGTCTTTTGATCATTGATCATGTCCCTCACTCTTTTGTTGGCAACCGACTTGTAGAACTTCTTGATCATGTTTTCTCTGTGATCTAACCACCAATAGCTCTTCTGCAAATGAAAATAGAAATTCAAAAATTAGTAAACTACATAATTAATATAATAAAATTTTATTATGATATTTAATTATTTTATACATATCCCTAAAATCTCAAACCAAAAGGAATATCTTCTCCTTTGATAATAGAGCCCAAGCTCATTGTCATCTATGAGCCGAAAGAACCTGAAATAAGTAAACAAATTACAATTCATGAAATCAAATAATGCATGTGTAAATATATGAATTGATAGTAAAATAAAAGTAATAAGAAAATCTATACGATACCATAATATATAATAATAAAAAGTGGCTTCACCGTAATTTTTTTTTTCAAATATACTCTTTTCTAACTTTACTATTTAAAATACTCATTAAATTTAATAAGGACAACTAGATAATTACGTATACAATTTTTTTTAAACAAAAATATTGTTTACTTTTGTGTTACATTTTGCTCTCCCCAAGTACACAAAAAAAAAAAAAAAAAAAGTTAAAATACGTACAACGCATATACATCTGTATTAGTGTTAGTGTAAGTTCAAATCCATTGTCCGAACTACCTTAATTGATTTTTTAAAGAAATTTTTGTGCAACCCTCCAACTATACAAATATGGAGCATCCATTGACTAGTAAATTTCTTACCAACCTCTCTCTCAGCCATAAAAACGAAATTCTAATAATCATTAAAACGATTACATGTAGTTCTAAATAGTTATAATTAATTAGTTATAAGTGGTTATCAATAATTGTAAATGGTCATAGTTTTATGTTTATAACCAATCTAACACTAATATAACAAATCAACCACTATGATAACCAATTGAAGAATACTATAACTAAAATTTTCTTACATAGTAAATAAAGTTTGTTGAGAAAGGGGATGGTAAGATTTTGACTAGTCAACAACTAGAGTGTCAAATTTCAAGAAGTTAGAGGGCCATACAAATTTTTTTCATATATTAATTATAGGAATATTATTCGGTTTTTGGACCGAAAATCGAACCGAACCAAATAAGAGATTCGGTTAAGTTTAAAAAAAAATCGGTTCGATTTCGGTTTTGAAAATACTAAATATTTTTATTCGATTTCAGTTTCGATTTTGGATTTCGGTTTCGGTCCAAAATCGAAAACCGAATAAGAATATATATATATATATATATATATATATATATATATATATAGGAATATATAGACATATTTATTTACTATATATATTAAAAAAATCCACAAATAAACCAAAAAAATCTAAAAACCGAAAACCGAACCGATTTAATTCAGTTTGGCTTTGTTCGGTTATGGTTTAATTCGGTACGGTTTCAGTTTTGCTTATTCGATTTTCGGTCGAGTACGATTTTTCTTATTCGGTTCGATTTTGAGCCGAAACGATACTCACCCCTAATTAATTAGACTCAACTAGTAACTTTGAAACAACACAAAGTGTCCCACTTTGGAGGGCCATGACACAATGCAGACACCGATAATTATCCATGTATACGAGTGAGTTAGGGATTGTTTGGTTGTCATGCAGTCCAAATTGTAGTCCAATTTGTAGGAGTTATAGCTTGGAGGGACAATTTAGAAGAATTAATAGTATTATTCTTTTGAAAATGATCAGATATTGGTCTGGAACTCTTTAGTTCTGAAATTCTTGTCCACATTTAACTAATTAACAACCAACCATAGTACATTAATACCCCCAACCATATTAATTAGCTGCACATTTAATCATGGAAATCCTTCATAATGGCACAATCATACATTTCAGATGAAATTAACCGCCTCTTAATTATATATCTAATTATCAAACGTATAGAGAATGAAAGAGAGAGAGAGAGAAGAGAGAGAGAGAGCGACGTTAGAAATTCTCTCTACTTGTCATAGTTACATAATGTTCTTTCAACCAATCAGTGCCAAGAGCTCACACTCTCCCTTGTATAAATACTCCCACTCCCTCCCTTCTCTCCTTTCACATTCCAAAATCTAAACCCCCTCCTTTCTCTAGCTAGTGATGGATGAGAGCAGCCAAGTCCAGAAGAAGAGCTCCACCACAAAGAGGGCATCCTCCTCTTCCAAGGAAGCCGGAGGGATGAGGTACAGAGGCGTCCGGCGCCGCCCGTGGGGCCGGTACGCCGCGGAGATCAGGGACCCCCTCTCGAAGGAGCGCCGCTGGCTCGGCACCTTCGACACCGCGGAGCAGGCCGCCTGCGCCTACGACATCGCCGCCCGGGCGATGCGCGGCATCAAGGCCCGGACCAACTTCCACTACCCACCAAACCCAAACCCTAACCCTAACCCTAATATCTTCTTCCACCACCACCACCCCACCAACAACAACACCACCCCCACCACCAACTTCACCAACAACTTCCCTTTCCTCCTCAATGCTTGTCCTTGCAGTAATGCTGCTGCTCCACCATTCCCAATAGGCTTCCCTATGGATCAGACTACTAATAGTAGTAGTCCAGCTAATTTCTTTGGCAGCAATAATGCCGTGCTGCAGTCCAATGATGTCCCTACTGAAGAGCCAACGGCCGCGGCGCCGTTCGCGGAGGACTTCTCTTCCGCTGACGTCGACTTCTTCGGTTCGGAGCCGCCCGAGACGGGGCTGCTCCAACAGATCGTTCAAGGGTTCTCCTCTTCCAAGAAGAAGATGGAGCAACAGGCGTCACAAGTGCTGCAGCAGCAACAGCAAGAGTACTACCAGACGCCCAACTTCGTGGCGCAGGACCCGACGCCGGGCTTCGGTGCGGCCGGAGCCCATGGCGCCTTCCCGACGGTGCCGGAGGGGTTGCTGGAGGACATCATTCAGTACCCGGACTTCTTTGAGATCCTCTCCAGTACTAGGTTCAATCAGTAATTAGTTAGTTATAGTGTCATCTTTCTTGCATGTTAAACTAGCTAATTATTTGTACTTGAATACCTTCAACTGTCAGCTTGCTACGTCTGTACTTTTTTTATTTGAACTTTGCTATGCAAAAAAAAGTGTTAACGACTAACAAGAGCGTCAGGTTACAAGCAAGAAGAAGAAGAAGAAGCAAAGTGGACATAAAAGTAATACAGGTAGCAAGCTGCGAAAGTACAATAGTTTGTTGGTTCCAAATGCAGATTAGTGAGAACAACTTGATATTGTATGCATAATATCGCTCCAGCTTGGGTTGGTTCATTGTAATCAGCTATATATAAATGAAGTAATGGTGCTACTTATTGTTATGATGTTTATTCTCTAAAGCACTATATTGCACCAGTTTCAAAGATGCTTCTTGCTCAATCAGGCCCAACAACAATATATCCACTGTCACCAACTTCCATGGGTTGCTATCAATCATATTCAGCAAGAGAAGAGACAGAAGAAAAAACTGCTAGCGCGCTCTCTCTCTTGGAAATTCCTTTATTTTTATTATTATTGTTAATTTTGATATGGATGGCCAAGGATGGAGTGTGAGTGAGTGTTCGATTTTTTTTTTTTTTTTATTATTATTAATTTTGATATGAATAAAACAATATTTTATAAACGAAAAATTTCACTGAGATCATTAAAATATAAAATATTTTCAATAAAAGCATTATATTTTCAAATTTTACAATCAGAGCATCAAAACGTCATTTCTAAGGACGTTTTATGCTTTTCGTTAACTCTCTGTTAACGGAGAAAAAAAAAATATTATACACAGGAAAAAATGTCCTTTGGAAGAACATTTTTTCTATAAAAAACGCCATTCCTAGGGACGTTTTCCCTCTCTCCTCTCTGCTCTCCTTCTCTCCCGCTCCTCTCTCTCTCTCTCTCTCTCTTCTCCTCTCTTTCCCGCTCCTCTCCTCTCTTCTCTGTTAACCGTATTTATAATATAAATATAATATATAATATTTTTCAGAGAACAAGGAAATCCAAAAATTAAATTGTTACCGGCCTCCGGGGAAGTCGTGCATGAAGCACTGCCTTAAGAGTTTATCCGAGGTTTATGTGCAGACGTTTCTCGGAAGCTCCTAGTGGTAAAATTCCTTGACTACCGGGTTCTCTTTGCCGCACACGACTCGGAGAGAGAGACCGAACTTAGCTCTGCCCAGAGCAAGGATTTGGAGATCAGAATATCGTTTGAGAGTGGAGTGAAAGAGAGTTTGGACGTATGATTATTTTCTGTACCAAATGAAGGAGAAGGAGACCAAATAAATAGGCTGGAGCTGTGGCAAGGTTCAATGAATCTGGCCACAGACAGGTACTTAATGGCTCATAAACAGGCCATTAAGTAATGAATAAAACGTGGGATAAATGCTGTCAAAAATGAGCTGTGGCAAGGCAAGGTTCAATGAATCTGGACAGTGTCCCAACATTCAAAATTTGAACGGTTCAAAAAAAAGGAAGAGGAGCAAAAAGAATTTTAGGGTCCCAGCCCGAACCCGAAGAGGAAATAGGATCGGCATTCGGCGCCCGCAGATGTGGGCGTGTACCCGCACCCGTTACGCGCGCCGAACAGAACCTAGCCGGGCCGGGCGGCGGCGGCCCGCGCGTGTGGCCGAAGGGGTTCCCCACACAACAACTTAATCTATCTAGAACTTCATCTTTGGTTTTTAGTAGATATGTATAACAATACTTTGAATGATCATCTATAAAGGTAACAAAGTATTTTCTACCATCTCGGGTCAAAACCCTATTTGAGTCACACACATCACTATGAATAAGCTCTAGAAGGTCAGAGTTTCTTTCTACAGATTTGAAAGGTAGCCTAGTATGTTTGGCTTGAACACATATCTCACACTTGTGTTTATCATCTATTGGAGTCTTAGGAATAAGATCTAAGTTCATCATCCTTTTTAGGGAACCTAGATTCACATGACCTAATCTACTGTGCCATACATTTGAGGATTCTACATTTGAAACAACAAAGGAAGGATCAGAAATTTTATTCACGGTACTCAAAATAAAAAGACCATCTCTTACAAAATCTTTCCAATAAAAGAGTCATTCTTAGAAAAAACTACTTTATTTGCTTCCATAACAATCTTGTACCCTGAAGCTACAAGGAGAGACCCACTAACTAAATTTCTTCTGATAGATGGCACATGTAACACATCATGAAGAGTCAGAGTTTTTCCTGATGTCATCTTTAGATCTATTCTTCCTCTTCCTATAATCTGTGCCGCTGAGCCATCTCCTAGAGTTACACCTCCTCTACCTGATTCCTGATAGTTTGAAAAACATGAGCGATCAAAGGAAACATGAATATTAGCTCCAGAATCCAACCACCAATCGTCAGAATGGTAAAAAATGTTGACTAAGGGTTGATAGCTTACAGACCTGAAGGAACTAGAAGAGCCGTTGAGAAGCATGTTTGCTTCTGGTTTTGTAGGACGTTTCCCTTTGAAAGAGATCTGGACAGCTTCCTTCTTCCTATGAAAACAGTTGGTGGCTATATGGTTTGTTTTACCACACACAAAATAAAATCTCTTCTGATCCTGAGTTTGACCAAAGGTTCTTGGTTTATTGTGGTGATGGTTTTAGTGGTGAGGCTGAGAGTTCTGCTTCTTCTTGAAGAGGTTCCTTTTTGGTTTGTGGTGATGATGAGGCTTGGGTTTACCTTGGGATTCTACAAGGTTTACCTTAGCTTTAGACTCGGACTTAGGGTTAGACCTTAGCCTAATTTGTTCTTCTGTTCTAATTTTCTTTAGGACTTGAGCAAAGGTAAGGTCACCCTGAGTGTCACGACCCGCACCCGGATATTCGGGCACGAGTACGTGGGTACGACCAGCCTACGCCGCAGTGTCGGCGGTAGTACGCTGTCTAGGGTATAATCACAAGTAATATAAAATCTAGCTCATTCACAATAATTAAATAGGCAAGAAAATATCAGAAAAAGAATGCTAAGATTTCATAAACTGAAAGTGACAACAGATCCAGAGTTTATTACAGAATCCAGAAATGAAATCGGGGACAAACCCGATTACTAAGATAAAGAGCATAAATAAATAGCTACTGCTAACTACTCTGCAGAAGTAGTCTCCTGGGTGGGAACTGGCTCCTCAACTGTATCACCTGCTGCCTCATAGGGGCCATAATAGGTGGGGGCAAGGTTCTCATCATCGCCTAAATCAACGGATCCAGTCAGGAAAGGAGCAAAGTACACAATGCACAACAAGATTAAACTAAACATTTATGACAATTGGAAACAGAAACTGATTGTGTAACATATTGAGAATATGCATAAAAGAAACAACAATAACTAAGTGTTAATGCTATAAACAGGAATATGAGAAAGCAGGAGTAATATGAGACAGGAAATGAAACTACAACAGCCAACAAGAACTATAGCAAGACAAGAAGCTATGTGTGTGAACTTGTGTTTATTTTAGAATACATAGTTGACATGTAGGGGTTTATAAGGCTAATCCGGCCGTCATAGACGGCTATTAAATACGAATAATCGAGATCCGGCTGAGGGTACAGTCGTGCACCAACAGCTATTAAACACGGTAGGGGGAAGGGTAAACTACATGCCTTCTAGTATTCTCCCACCCGACACGAAAGCAAGACATAAAAAATCAGTATTCAAGACATGAAATCCAGTGTTCTAATACTACGTGTAATCATCAAGGGTACTAATAGAGCAGGGAATTTATTATCATAATATAAAGATTTAAACTTGAAGTGCAGGTACTTGCCTGATGTTTGGATCCGATTATAGTTTGTATCTCGGGGAAATTTTCCAGAAATGAGTCCAGATGCTGAAATAAACATTACCATCATGCTCAGAAGATATCAAATAGCTAGAAACGCCTGTCCTTGGGTCCAATTTGGAGACAAGGGCAGAAACGGCAATTTTGGGTCAAAACGTGGTCCGCTGGTGGGCCCGCTTTGCACCGAAAAACGTGTCAGGGTCAAAGGTCTCCAAATTCACCAAACTTAGTGTCAACAGGTCAGGAACGATGATACGAACCCAACAGAACTTCCAGAATTGGATTCCGATGAGCCGATCACAAAATCGTCCGTCGAGCAGGGCCTGTGGGGCCCACGACACGTGATTTCGTCAACATTCTCAGAATCGAACCAAACTTGGGTTACAGGACCAGCGTATCGCTACGAGTCTGATGGCGTAAGTTTCGTTTCGATCCGACGTGTGTACAAGAAGTTAGGGCGAATTACAGAAAAGTCGGATACGGGGCGATGTCCGCGGATACGCGTTGATTCCGGTGTGCACGCACACCCGAATCAGCTTCCGCGAAATCTCACACGTCCGTATCGACGGCACGCACGTATCTGTGAAGACCGCACGCGACCAAGTTGTCCCGTTTGGCGGGGCGTACTCAGTTCCGGGTGAAACAGGGTCTGGTTTTTTCTGTTTTTGGATCGCGGTGTGCGATCACTACAGGACGCGATGCCCCGAGCGGTTTATCCGGGCACCGAGAGGGTCATACAGGCTTCGCAACACAATTTACGGAATTGAAAACGGAGATACAGGGTGCAAGATACGAGTACCTGAACCGGGCTCTTCGAAACAGGGAATCTTGTGTCCGTGTCGTGTCCGACAGGACACGAGGAATTGGGGATTAGGGTTAGGGTTAGGGCTGATCGGCGCTGTGCTGGCCGGAGGTGGTCGGGGACGCTGAGGCGAGGCCGGGCGGAGGCACGGCGGAGCGGGGGTGGCGCCGGGAACGACGGCTGCTGCTGCTCGAATGGAGAGGAGAGGCGGCCGGGGGTCTCTGGTATGGTGGTGCGGCGAGGGGACTGCGACGGCGAGGGGCGAGGGCAAGGCGGCGAGGTCGGGGGCAAGGCGGCGGGGTCGGCCTGCGTCGAGGCGGTGATCGGGGTCTGGTGTGTTGGCCGGAGGGGGGGGTTCTCGGGGTTTATAAAGGGGAGAGGGGCCGGCCAAGGCGGGGGCGAGGGGGTCGTGGCCGCGGAGGGCGGGGCGAGCCGGGTGGAGCGGCGGGTGGCGCGGCCGGCGGAAGCGGAGCGGGGAGCGGGTCAGCCGGGTCGTGGGGGGTGTTGGGGAGACCGGGTCAGTGGGCGATGGGTCGGGTCTGGGCAGACCCGACCCGACCCGGTAAGGGGCGGGCTGGGCCGGATCAGGCCTAGCGGGCCGGACCTAGGGAATGGGCCAAAAACAGAAAATAATAATAATAATAATAATAATAATAATAATAATAATAATAATAATAATTTAAACAGTTAATTAAATAATTAATTAATTAAATAGTTTATTGGCATTTAAAAATAGGTCTGAGGCCCAACAAAATCCAGAAAAATTACCCTAAGTCCAGTTTTTAATTTTACACACAAAAATATTATTTTTATAATATTTTAATATTATTTATTAATAATTATAAATTATTTAATAATTAAAAATCCTGATTTTAATTACAGAAAATTTCCAGAAAATTCCAGAAAATTGTGAAAAATCCAATTTTAATATTTTTTGAAAAATTAAGGGCTTACACTGAGTATGAATGAGGTCTTTCTTGACATCAGACCAAGAAGGAGGAAGCTTGTCTATTAAGCAGGCTATTTTATACTCAGTAGAGAAGAAAGTGCCTTTGGCTTGAATATGCCTAAGGTATTTTTGGAATTCATGTATTTGGTCATTAATAGGTTTGTTATCTACCATAAAGTATCTGTTGAATGAGGAAGAATTGAATCTTTCAATTCCAGCATCATCATAACTATATTCATCTTCTAGGGCATCCCAAAGTTCTTTTGCACTTTTGTATTCGAAGAATATGTCATATAGAGATTCAGACAAAGCACTTAGAATTCTATGGAAGCAATGGTAGTCTATTTCCTTAGGGGTTTTGGGTCTAGAAGAACCAGAGGACTTGGATATACCTATGTCAGACTCAGTGTCATCAGAGTCATTTGTGATTGGTGTGGAACCATCAATGGCTGAGATTAATCCTATGGTAGTGAGCCAAAATTTTATCTGACTTTGCCATCTCTTAAAGAAAGTTCCGTTGAATTTTGCAGGTTTAGCAGTAAAAGTCTCATCCTTGGCAGTCATGGTTGCAAATGAGGAAAGTCTGAAAGATACGAAATTACTCAATAACAATGTCCAATAATTTAGAATAATAGTTCAAGTGATTTTTGCTAATCAGTCTTAAAATCTTGAGTCTATCAAGTGTAGATTGATTTGAGTTAGCTGTAGGGGCCGGTTCCCAGCTAGCGGTGGTCCGAAGACACTTAAATACCGTGTCGCTTAGGGCTATTTACACCCGGTTGACAGAAGGACCCTTTCGGCTTGTTCCCAAATTGATCTTTACTTTTAGAATCCAGACTCAAAGAGATTTGCAGTTTCACTTTAACTATTTATTTTGACTTAAATTGTTTAAAGAAATTGGAATTAACAATATGTCAAATAGAGTGAGCCAAGAACACAATTTGTTATGTTAATACACAACCAAGTATGCCTATAAACAAAATAAATAATAAACTTGCTTTAGCAATACAAATTAATAGTACTCTTGCTTTGGCAATACAATTAAAAATTAAACTTGCTACAGTTAACTTTATATTTATATCAGTTTGCTACCAACAATTAATAAGTACTAAATTGCTACAATACTATTTTAACAGCAAGTAATGTGCTATCAGCAATTAAGAATCAATTTTGACAAGTATTTATTTAGAATGACAGCAGTATAGTTTATTTAGTATGTAGCAAAATGTGTGCTATAGTATATTAGGAGGTTATAAATAATTCGCTAACAATCAAATATGCTAGTGTTTAACAGATATGCTTTTATATTTGGTGACAAGTAATTCGTTTTGTTCTTTTGTTTGTAAAACAAAATTTTTATATATGTAGCTACAGTAATCACAATTCGTTCTTGTTGTAATAAGCAGCAGTAGACAGAAATATGTTTTGAAAATGAGAAACAATAGCTAAAAACGATAAACTCTTAGATTGTTAACCGTATTTATAATATAAATATAATATATAATATTTTTCAGAGAACAAGGAAACCCAAAAATTAAATTGTTACCGGCCTCCGGGGAAGTCGTGCACGAAGCACTGCCTTAAGAGTTTATCCGAGGTCTATGTGCAGACGTTTCTCGGAAGCTCCTAGTGGTAAAATTCCCTGACTATCGGGTTCTCTTTGCCGCACACGACTCGGAGAGAGAGACCGAACTTAGCTCTGCCCAGAGCAAGGATTTGGAGATCAGAATATCGTTTGAGAGTGGAGTGAAAGAGAGTTTGGACGTATGATTATTTTCTGTACCAAATGAAGGAGAAGGAGACCAAATAAATAGGCTAGAGCTGTGGCAAGGTTCAATGAATCTGGCCACAGACAGGTACTTAATGGCTCATAAACAGGCCATTAAGTAATGAATAAAACGTGGGATAAATGCTGTCAAAAATGAGCTGTGGCAAGGCAAGGTTCAATGAATCTGGACAGTGTCCCAACATTCAAAATTTGAACGGTTCAAAAAAAAGGAAGAGGAGCAAAAAAATTTTTAGGGTCCCAGCCCAAACCCGAAGAGGAAATAGGATCGGCATTCGGCGCCCGCAGATGTGGGCGCGTACCCGCACCCGTTACGCGCGCCGAGCCGAACCGAGCCGAGCCGAGCGGCGGCGGCGGCGGCGCGCGCGTGTGGCCCAAGGGGTTCCCCACACAACAACTTAATAGAGCAAAGGAGAGAAACTAATATATGTACACAAGAAGGCTTTGGTGCATCCGATGTGGGACTAAAGAAAGGAAGAGGAATTTGAGTTTTTGAAGAAAAACAAAACCAACATTCTCCTCTCGCCTAGGCAAAGTATATATATATATATATATATATATATATATATATATATATATATATATATAGAAAATGGGGGGGAGCCAATTTCAGCCAACAGTGTTGGCAAAATTGGCCTGTGGGCCCCAACGGGTTCAGTTGGGTCGTTTGATTTAGTTGGTTTGGTTTTATTTGGTTTGTTTTATTAGTTTTTCAATTAGTTTTTTTGTTTTAGTTTTTTCTATTTAGTTTGTTTTTTTTTCAATTAGTTTCTTTTTTTTATTTTCTGTTAATTTATTTTGTTAATTTAATTAAAATAAATTAACAGAAAATTTACTGTATCGAAATTTCAAAATTAACAAAAAATTAAAATAAATTAACTCAGTTGTCGATATGTATCAAAATTTTAAAATATCCTAAATTTTTATCCTTAAAATTTGTTAAAGTATTCTGTTATTTAAAATATCCCAAGGTTTTATTAACAGTAAATTTATTATTGGTACAGTAAATATTCTGTAAAAAAAAATTACCAAAATTAAAATTTGGAGGTCGAAACATCATTTTTTTGCGATTCTAAAAATTTGAAAAGTCCGTAAAATGGTGAAACGGTTTATCCCGAAGTACTTTTCTATACGATCATTTTGGCACAAACTGGGCCTTGTTTTGATCTCCCAGTCAAAAGTTATGATACTTTAAAATTTTATATTTTATATTTTTGTCTGTAATATGTACGTCTTATTTCGGATGAAA
This sequence comes from Iris macrosiphon, assembly GCA_036927795.1. Classification (NCBI taxonomy): domain Eukaryota; kingdom Viridiplantae; phylum Streptophyta; class Magnoliopsida; order Asparagales; family Iridaceae; genus Iris; species Iris macrosiphon. The sequence goes on from JAYESA010000009.1 coordinate 51,075,545, forward strand.
ATTCTCTCTACACAAATTGTGTTACTCTCGTCGAAAACATACAAATCGACCTATTGTGTGACGAAAAATGATTTGAAAACAAATAGTTATGGTCGTTCGAAGTCTGATCGACGGCAGACGTAATATTCGTACGGTAGATTTTTTTTTTTTGGGTTCAATGATAACATATTTTATTATGGATTTTAAACTAAATAAAAAAAATAAAAATCCAAAACTAAACTAAATAGAAAAAATACTAAATTCGTGGAATGCGAATAGTTTTTAAACTGTTTGAAAATGATAACATATTAGTATTGATGCTACTTTTCTAATGAGAGTGGAAAGTGTGAGTGAGAGAGAGGAGAGAGAGGAGAGAGAAAGAGAAGAGAGTGAGAGAGAGGAGAGAGAGAGAGAGAGAGAGAGAGAGAGTGGACGGGTGTGAGTGAGAGAGTGTGGGTGAGAGGGAGAGGAGAAAAGAGGAGAGAGAGAGAGAGAGAGAGGACAGAGAGAGAAGAGAGGAGAGGAGAGAGAGGAGAAGAGAGGAGAGAGAGAGAGAGAGAGAGAGAGAGGGGGGGGGGGGGGGGGAGAGGAGGGGAGCGGAAAGAGAGAGAGAGAGAGAGAGAGAGAGAGAGGAGAGAGGAGAGAGAGAGAGGGGAAACGTCCCTAGGAAGGACGTTTTTCCTCCAAAGGGCGTCTTTCTGTGTATAATTTTTTTTTTCTCCGTTAACGGAGAGTTAACGAAAAACATAAAACGTCCTTAGAAAGGACGTTTTGATGCTCTGATTGTAAATTTTAAAAATATAATGCTCTTATTAGAAATATTTTATGTTTTATTTCTCTCAGCGAAATTTTTCGTTTTATAAATTCAAATAATCGATTCAGGTTGTTCGGTTGAATTATTTCTGTTATTTAAATATGGACCGAACCCAAATTTGGGACGGCAGTTAAATTTTATTTAAAAATTAATTTTTAAATGTGTTTTTAAATTGCTTTTAGAAGTTGAATTAGTTATTAAATTATCAAAATTTGATTTGAAAATACATAAATATAATTTTTTTTTTTTTAAAATATATCACAAAATATCAATAAAATTGAGAGTATTTATATAATTATATAAATCTTATTTAATTAGTTTTAAATCGAAATATAAAATTGTAATCTAATAAAAAATTTTGGTATTTTTAAAACTGAAATAAAATTTAATCGGTTCAATTTTTTTGTCCAAAACGGAATGATGCTCACCGGTAGGGTGGAGTGAAGTACACACTGGAATACGGTGGACATTTAATGGATGGACTTCTGATCGATTGAAAATTAAAGGCTCTTCAGAACGCTGTCATTGTCGGGCCCTTTCCTTTACTCCCTACAAACATTCTGAGAACTGAAAAGTATGAGAGAGGTAGCAGATCATACAGGGATGTGTCCTTCATTTCCTTTGGGATTTCATATAATATTCTTTTGAAGTGACTATTATCTTTATGTGATACGTTACCCGAGGGCTAGGCCGGCCCATGCCCCAGAATTTTGGTGATGGTTAATAATTTACATAGAAATTTGATGATGCTTTTACTTTAGGGTTAACAGTTTACATTATTTTAACATATTGTCGCAGAAAGCCCATTAGCTCTAAGAGTTGGATTTGTGTAATTGTATATAATTTTGTTGGTCAAATCTACTTAAACTGTGAGATAAATTTGAAGTTAGATTTTTTGACATTGTTAAATTTATTGCCACTGTACCAAAAGTCGATAGAATTATGTAAGGGTTGAGATATTATTCTATTTTATATACTTAATGTGCTAATTTGTACTTAAATTTTCCGGACTATCGAATTTTTGCTTCTTAATACCCTCAACATTTCTTTAACAAGTTGCTACTATGAGTTTATTTTTTGATCACTTAATACCTCGTTGTTTTGCATGTTAGTCCTAATTATCAAGACCGAAACACTGTAATGCCCGTTCTAATAGTTTCTTTTCTAAAATAATTTAGAAAAAAGAAAAAAAAAATCCTACTCTTAACTAACACACCACCACCACCCCCCTCCAATGTCTGTTGCCATTGACCTCCCCCTGCTCTCGCTTAGGATTTTTTGTTTTATTAGCTAATGACGATGCTGTAAGAAAGGAAGGAATTGGGGGGAGGTGGTTACAGTGGCCGGAGAGGAGGACAAAAGGGTTGGGATTTTTTGTTTGTAACTTTTCTCATTTTTATTTTCCAAAAGTTGTAAGAAATAATTTCTTTGGGGAAATTTCGATGGCAACCCTACAACTTTCCGAACCCATCCAGGTGACTTGTCTTTTTCCTCGTAATACCTGCCCTCCATCCACTTTATTTAATAATTCAACTTTTTGAAAAAATATATATAAAAGGACTATAACGTCCCTTTATATAAAACTTAAGTCGTGGCTATGTCATACACTACTAAAATAAATCAAATTAGCGACGTCTTTTTAACACCGCAAATGTCTAAATAAACGTCGCTAAAATTATTTAGCGACATTTGGGCCTTGTCGCAGTATAGATAGTCGTTGAATAAAAAAAAATGTCGCTAAACGTTGCACCAGTGATGTATTTAGCGACATTTCGACCTTGTCGTGGTATAGTTAGTCGTTGAATAAAAAAAAAATGTCGCCAAAGTGCCAATGCATAGATGCATTCCGTCTTCGACAAATACCTTTGGTTGCGTCTATACCAAAGAGTCGGTGCTATAGATGTTTTCACCTTAGCCAAAGAGGTGGTGCATAGATGCATTCGTCTTTCCCTTTTTATAATATATTTCTAGTTTGTTTGGATCAAGTTCCTCAAGAACTTGTGAAGAATATTTTTCTTAAAAGACTATAATTTATTAGTCTTTTGCTACTGTGGATGGTATTTGTTGGTTTTGATTTTGCTTTGGTTTTGTTTTTCTAGCAAAAGCTCAATTCCTCTCCCTTTCTTTAGTCCCACATCGGATGCACCAAAGCCTTCCTATGTACATATATTACTTTCTACTCTTTGCTCTATTAAGTTGTTGTGTGGGGAACCCCTTGGGCCACACACGCGCGCCGCCGCCGCCGCCCGGCCCGGCTCGGCTCGGTTCGGTTCGGTTCGGTTCGGTTCGGCGCGCGTAACGGGTGCGGGTACGGGCGCCGAATGCCGATCCGATTTTCTCTTCGGGTTCGGGCTGGGACCCTAAAATACTTTTTGCTCCTTCTTCTTTCTTTCATTTATTTTTCTTAAACGTTGGCATTAAGTTCTGAAACGTTACAATTGTTTGAACGTTACAATTTCTCATGTCCAGGTTCATTCGTAACGGCTGAATTAATCGTACATTAATTCAGACCGTTACACAAATGTTTTATATATTCACATCTGATTTCTTTGTAAATCCATCAGAAAAAAATCGTACTCCAAAACTCTGTCAATATTCTATTCAATTTCCGTTCACTGTGTATTTAAAATCAACACTACTGTCAACCGGTACTGTGTATTATAATTTGGATTATTTCATATATATATAAATCAACAGTACGGTGTATTATAATTTTCTTCATAGCAAAATATACAAGTTGATTTATATTTATAATTTGCTTAGTTCATTTTTATTTAAATAGTTATTGTTATAATTTGCTTAGTTGATATATATATAAAATCAACAGTACTTAGTATTTTGAAATTTCTAAAGAACTAATAGTTAATAAAACTTGATTTACAAATAGTTACTGTTGAATTAGACTGAAACAATTTTTATTCACAACTTCTTAGCAAATTTAGTACAACTTTTATTCACAACTTCTTAGCAAATTTAGTACAACCTTTTATTCACAACTTCTTAGCAAATTTATTACTGTTGAATTAGACTGTAACAATTTGTATTCTAGAGAATTTGATTTCTACCATTTTATTCACAACTTTTGTTCACAACTTGTAACATAGTTACTGTTGTATTCTAGAGAATTTCATTTCTAGCAATTTATTTGTATTCTAGAGAATTTGACTTATAGCAAATTGTTAATAGTTACTACACAATTTTTCTACAAAACTCAAGTTAACAATAGTTACTGTAGCAAATTAAAGTTAACAGTAGAAAACTTCTACAAATTTCAATTTGCTTAATATTTACCATAGCAAATTTCTTATTATTTGTTTACTTATCAAGTTGCTGACTATTCTGTCAAATTACAATTTTGCTTAAAGTGTTTTAAAATTATTAGCACATTTGATAATTTTCTCAATTGCAATTTTTATTACATGTTCACTTAGTATTTTTTAAAGCAATCTAGGATCAAAAGGAAAATAGTTTAGTAAAAGGAAATTGCAAATAAAATCTTCAAATCTAAAGTTTCAAAGTAGAGACAAACTCGGGCACAAGCCGAAAGGGTCCTTCTGTCAACCGGGTGTAAATAACCCTAAGCGACACGGTATTTAAGAGTCTTCGGACCACCGCTAGCTGGGAACCGGCCCCTACAGCTAACCTGAGTTGATCAACACTTGAAAAACTAAAGATTTTAAGATTGATTAGCAAAGACCACCTAAACTATTATCTTAGACATTGTGATTAAATAAATTTATATTTTTCAGACCGCAATCATGACTGGTAAGGAGGAATCCTCTACTGCAAAACCTGCTAAGTTTGATGGTTCATATTTCAAGAGATGGCAGAGCCAAATAAAATTTTGGCTCACGACCTTAGGTCTTATTTCTGCCATTGATGGTTCCACACCCATCACAAACGATTCTGATGATACTGAGTCTGACGTAGCAGTGTCCACCTCATCGAAACCTAAAACCCCAAAAGAGATAGACTTCCACTGCTTTCATAGAATTCTAAGCGCATTATCTGAATCCTTGTATGATATATTTTTTGAATACAAGAGCGCTAAAGAACTGTGGAAAGCCTTGGAAGATGAATACGGCTGTGATGATGCCGGAATAGAAAGGTTTAATTCTTCAACCTTTAATAGGTATTTCATGGTAGATGACAAACCAATGAATGACCAGCTCCATGAATTCCAAGAATACCTTAGACATATTCAAGCCAAAGGGACATCTTTCTCCAATGAACATAAAATAGCATGCCTAATAGACAAGCTACCTCCCTCTTGGTCTGATATGGCTAAGGATCTTATCCATACACAACGAGAACTTACCTACAATCAGGTCCTAAAGAAAATTAGAACCGAAGAACAAATTAGATTGAGGTCTAAGCCTAAGACTGAATCTAAAGCTAAGGTAAACCTTGTAGAAGGCCAAGAAAAACCCAAGTCTAATTTTCTTTATAAACCCAAAAAGAATTTCTTCAAGAAGAAGAAAAACTTTCAGCCTAACCACCACAACCATCATCAACAAAACCAAACACCTAGGAACTTCAGTCAGACTCAGGATCAGAAGAGGTTTTGTTTTGTGTGTGGTAAAACAAACCATATGGCCACCAACTGCTACCATAGGAAGAAGGAAGCTGTCCAGACCTCCTACAATGGAAAGGGCTCAGTTAGACCAGAAGCGAACATGCTTCACAAAGGTTCTTCGAGTTCCTTCAGGTCTGTAAGCTTTCAACCCCTTTTTAACCTCTCTTACCATTCTGATGATTGGTGGTTGGATTCTGGAGCTAATGTTCACGTTTCATTTGATCGCTCCTGTTTTTCAAACTATCAGGAATCAAGTGGAGGAGGTGTGACCCTAGGAGATGGCTCAACGGCACAAATAATTGGAAGAGAAAAAGTTAACCTGAAAATGACATGAAAATGACATCAGGAAAAATCTTAACTCTTCATGATGTTCTTCATGTGCCGTCTGTCAGGAGAAACCTAGTTAGTGGATCCCTTCTTGTAGCCTCAGGATACAAAATTGTAATGGAGGCTAATAAAGTAGTTTTTCTAAGCATGACTCTTTTATTGGAAGAGGCTTTGTAAAAGACAATTTTTTCATTTTAAGTACAATAAATAAAATTTCTGATTGTTCTCTCATTGTCTCTAATATAGAATCTTCAAAAGTTTGGTATGACAGACTAGGTCATGTAAACCTAGGTTATATTAAAAGAATGATGACCTTAGATCTTATTCCCAAGACTGAAAAAGAATGAAGGATCACATTTGAATAACATAAATATTCACAGATGATAGGCTCCCTTATATATATAACAAACAGGACAAGACCTGATATTGCATTTGCTATTGGGAGACTAAGTAGATATACCAGTAACCCAAATCAGTCACATTGGACTGCCTTGGATAGGGTATTTAGATATCTCAAGGGCACCATAGATTACAAACTTTATTTTACTAGGCACCCTGATATCATAGAAGGTTATTCAGATGCAAACTGGGTAACCGACTCACATGATATAAAATCTACTACTGGATATGTTTTTACTCTAGGAGGAGCTGCGATCTCCTGGAGCTCTTGTAAGCAAACTATCATAGCTAGGAGTACAATGGACTCTGAAATGATAGCTTTAGATACAACCTGCACAGAAGCTGAATGGCTTAAAAATCTTATTATGCATATACCTGTTTCTCTTAATCCTGTTCCTGCAATTTCTATAAATTGTGATAATAAATCTGTTATTGAACTACTAAAGCATGATTCTGTGAATGCTAAGATGAACAGGCACCTGCAGTTGCGCTTCAAGTCAATCAAAAGCCTACTAGGCAAATATGTGGTTCTTGACTATATAAAGTCAGAAAAGAACCTTGCAGATCACTTGACGAAGGGTCTGTCTAGGACTTTGATCCTAGAATCATCGAGGGGGATGGGGTTAAGCCCATAAGTTAGTCACCAGCAGTGGCAACCCAACCGAGTCTGACTGGAGATCCCAAGAAGCCGGTTCAATGGGTAGAAACAAGCTGAACTTAGGTGACTTTATGGAACACTGACTCGAGATTAAAATCTCATTAAAATAAAGCCCAAGCGGCTGTACATGTGTACAATAATTCCCCATCCCTATGGTGACAGTGTTCCTGTGTGATATGGTTAGGATGAGTTTAAAACTCTTAATAAGTCCAAGCTGTAATGCTAGGTTGATTCATATCACCAACCATTAAGGACTTACCTATATGAGAGGTCGTGAAGGCCGCGACTATAGGACAGGGCGATCCCAGACAACTCTCATGAATGTGGAAAGTGCGCATGGCCATTTAAAAGCGCCACCCGATAGACCAAGGACCTCTAGCGTACTATGTGTGCTATTTTCTAAATCTGGTTCAAAGAAGTCTGATTCAAGGCATAGTCCATCAAGCACTTCTTCAGATTAAGGCAATAGTCACTACATGAGATTCAAGGCTGTAGTCCATCTCATCTATGCATAGTATTTTACTGCCCAGATGCTCTCTCTCTCTCTCTCTCTCTCTCTCTCTCTCTCTCTCTACTTTACTTCACTCTTATCTCTGTTTCGGAACTTGACCTTTTGGGGGGGGATTGTTGGTTTTGATTTTGCTTTGGTTTTGTTTTTCTAGCAAAAGCTCAATTCCTCTCCCTTTCTTTAGTCCCACATCGGATGCACCAAAGCCTTCCTATGTACATATATTACTTTCTACTCTTTGCTCTATTAAGTTGTTGTGTGGGGAACCCCTTGCGCCACACGCGCGCGCCGCCGCCGCCGCCCGGCCCGGCTCGGCTCGGTTCGGTTCGGCGGGCGTAACGGGTGCGGGTACGCGCCCACATCTGCGGGCGCCGAATGCCGATCCGATTTCCTCTTCGGGTTCGGGCTGGGACCCTAAAATACTTTTTGCTCCTTCTTCTTTCTTTCATTTATTTTTCTTAAACATTGGCATTAAGTTCTGAAACGTTACAATTGTTTGAACGTTACAATTTCTCATGTCCAGGTTCATTCGTAACGGCTGAATTAATCGTACATTAATTCAGACCGTTACACAAATGTTTTATATATTCACATCTGATTTCTTTGTAAATCCATCAGAAAAAAATCGTACTCCAAAACTCTGTCAATATTCTATTCAATTTCCGTTGTCTCCGAGCTCTGGGCAGAGCTAAGTTCTGGTCGTTCTCTCCAAGTCGTGTGCGGCAACGAGATACCGGTAGTGCGGAGGTTTTACCACTAGGAGCTTCGGGTACGTCTGCACACAGATCCCGAATAAACTCTTAGGGCAGTGCTTCGTGCACGACTTCTCCAGAGGCCGGTAACATCTAATTTTAATTTTTGTTTATTCTGAAAATTTTCAGTAAGTAAAAGACAACAAAATTCTAACAGTATTCACATTCAGTGTCTTCGACGAAATAATATTTTGGAAAAAGATATATACTTATGGTTCTCATACGGATTATGTTCTCGCAACAAGACATTCTGTCAAGGACCCTGAATGGGACACACTAGGTTGTAACGGTAGCGAAAAGAGTAATAATCCGTAGTCTATTAAGGAATGCACATTTAGCTCGTAGCCCATCACTTTACTCCAATGAATTTATCTTCTATTTCTTTGTAGAAGTTAACACAATATATCTTTCCGTTGAGAGCAACTAAAGTTACAATATTGTTTGCAACTTGTCATAAAAATAGTAACGCAAGGTACTTGGAGGGAATGAATGCAAATAAACTAAAAATTATATTAAGAGAGATGTATGTAAGAGGTACATAGAGGAAGAGAGACTAAAGCTCGATACTATAAGTTTTCAAGCAAAAGGAAGGGAGTTGAGTTATCATGCAAGTTATATTATAACAAAGAATATATAAAAAATTAAGAAATTAAGTAAAGGCTCAGATCGGCAACCAAACTTTAATCCTTTCTTGCTTACAATACACAAGACACTTCTAATTATGCTCATATATAGTATCATAAGTTCTCCTAATTGCAAGTGTAAAGAACTAGAAGCACCAGATAGTGTAAAGCTAAAAAAAGTAATATATTGCACATTAGAAAAGAGTGCATGGTCATCGCATCATTATTGCCAAGTTTGAGGGAAGGGACATCCATAAAGCCAATTTATACAATATTTATATACATAGGGATGCTTTGCTTTCTTATACGTATTATATCTATTTTTATTATATATGTTGTGTGTATAAAATCAAAAAAGATGCATAATGAAAAAAGATATAATACATGAAAGTAGGCATCAATATTTGATAAATTAAGATACAAAGGCATATGAATGAATATACATACATCCAGAGTCGAATATGTCACGCCCAATCCCGAAGGTCTCCCGACCACCGCCCCCGCTGGGCGCGAATCACCGTGCCTCGGCGCTCCCGCGGGGCGTATAGTCGTTTGCCACCGGGACGTGATGCCGTACGAGCCAGGGATTGCACCCGCACAAGGCAACATCGTTAAAGTTTGGCTATCATCGCATCTATCGAATAAGCAGCGGAGGGACATTGTTGCAAGCATTTATCCATCTGAGTATATGGGACAAATCGAGGCAATCGAAACCACTACCAGAATAAGTCAAATTAGCGACGTAAAGAAACGTCGCTAAATGGCCAAAAAACGTCGCTAAATAATTTTAGCGACGTGATTAGCAACGTTTTGCTGAAGTCGCCTTTAGACTAGTCGCTGACAGGAAAAACGTCGCCAAACGTCGTTATTCCGACATTTTCTAGCGACGTAAATGTGTCGCTATATTAGCGACGTTTAGCGACGCAACGTTGCTAAATTAGCGACGTATATAGCGACGTTTATAACGACGTATGTGCGATTAATTTAGCGACGTTGTGCGACTCATTTAGCGATGTTATTTTGACCTGGCAATATTGCCATGTCAGCAATTTGCGACAGACAGCGACTTGTTTAGCGACGTGTATAGCAACGGGTATAGCGACGTATATAGCAACGTATTCAGCGACGTAATTAGCGACGTCAGTAAACGTCGCTAGACGTTGCTAAGAACGTCCCTAAAGATACAGTGAAAAATAAAAAAAATATTGAATTATTTTTAAACCATTCTTTCTGCAGTTTATTAATTCATAATTTGTACAAATAGACCCGGAGCAACCCTCCGTTGAATTTGCTGGGTTCGCCGACCCCCTTCGGTTGAACACTCAACACCGGTAAATTAACATATATTTAATATAAATAATATAATAAAATTTGAAGAAAATAAAATATTGAGATTACAAACCGAATAAGGAAAAAATATCATCATAAAGAATACAACAAATATCCACACAACTGAGTCTGAAAGCCTCGTCCTAAAGAATACAAGAAATAATGTCTGAATGCCTCAAAAATAAAAAATATTCATAAATGACCAAATATCATAGGTCTGAAATACAAACAATCAATAAACGGTCCTAACTAGGACTATTGCAGATCTGCAAGAGGATGACCACCGGTGCGCATGAGGGATAAGAACAGATCATACTGCTCCCATGAAATCGACACTGATGTCGATGGAGAAGGCAGTAACGTCGGTAGAGTCTGTGTCGATATAGGCGCACCAGGAGGACGTATCTGCTCCAACTCTGCTAGTCGCTGGTTGTATGAATCCATGGTAGATAACAGTCTTGTACTGCTATAAACCATTGAATATTGCATCATCGTCAGCCTCTCGACCATGGACAGCTGTGATGCATGCAGCTCCGTCACGCTTCGCTCTGTCGAAGCTCTAAGATCAGCTGTGAAATCCCGGATCTCCATGATGCTGCGCTCGAGAATATCAAATCATGCGATGAGCATCGCATCGTCCGCCTACGGCTAGGACAGGGGCTGCTTCTCCATCCTTCACAGCAGCTCGTCACGGAGAGACGCAATCTGACGGTCAACGACCTCCTGGACTCGGACCGACGACTGCGAGGGCTGTGGGAAATGCGCACTTGCCGGGGAGGCCCTAGATGACTGTGTCGCCACAAGGGCGCCATAGGATCCCGTACCATAGTACGTACCCCTCTGGAGACCACCTGCGGCGGTCACCCACAGCTCGTCCGCCGACGGAGCTGGAGAGGGCTGCGAGGAAGTACCAGCCTCTCCCGCTGTAGGTGCACTAGCAGTCGACCGCTCACGCAGCCTAAGATACTCGGCCTAGAAAAGTTTGGATACTCGATAATTGCCTAAGTTATATTATAATTAATACAAAGTAAAGTAATACTTATATAGGTCTGCGAGGCCCTCTCATCAATGAGATTCCCGCCCTTTCGATGGATGGCCAGGAAGACGGTCACCATGTTTGCATCCTCACCCCTCTGTACCTGTTAAAAATATATTATTTAGTACTAAAATTAAATATTTTTTCCTACTACCATTTTATCGTACTTGCATTAAAATAATATATCTGAAATAAAAAATATACCAAACGACGAAAATGTTCTGTCATCAAAATCGAGCCACCATACCGCTTGTCACTACCCGATTCTAGAAAATAGGGTATTTTTTTTATTTTTAATTGGTAAATTGTGTATTGTATTTAATTAATTATATTTATATTTAAATAATGATTATATTATTTTTTTTAATGATTGTTTTAGGGTTTTGGCTAGCCTGGACCCATGTCAGACCCTAGTGGACCCATGTCCGACCCAACCCATACCCTTGTGAGGATTATTTGGGGCTTAAAAATATTTATTATATTTTTAGTGGGTTAGTTGGAGAGATTTGGAGTTAGTTTGAGTGCTTTTGGAACCCCGAAACCCAAAACCCAAGTTAGGAGGGCATTTTGGTCATTTAGACTTATGTAACCCCCTTTATTACAAGTGGCCGGCCCTATTTTCCCACACCTGATCGTGAGAACCAGCAGCAGCCCCTGTCATGACCCGCACCCAGAAAATCGGGCATGAGTCGTGGGTACGTCCAGCCTACGCCGCAGCATCGGCGGTAGAACGTTGTCTAGGTCAACTATCTAGATAATAATCTCACACAAAAATCGGCCATGACCTCTCCAAAAGGAGGGCAACCACGCAATCAATATATAAACTTGTCAAGATCTCAACTCCAAACGGAGGAGCAATATCATAATGATAATCACGATATACTCAATCACGAATCTAAGCACGATAAGATAACATAGAAGGCTAACAACTCCAAAGTCTAACCAACAATAACTACTACAACAACCACAACATCAATAAATATACAACAATACAACATCATCCAAAATAATATACAAACAAGGTCTCAATCCAAAATCGGAGACAAATCTGGTGCTAAAAGCTAATAAAAACAACAACAAGGTCCTAGTGATCCCGGCTACCAACCCGAAACTCACCCCTAAACTAGAGGGTCCCTGTCTACACCATCGACAGGCTCAGATCCATAAAACGTCGGACACCACTCCTCCGAATACTCTGAAAAATATGTCCAGTCAGGACTGGAGCAAGTACATCTCTAACAGCAGTTCCATTTAAATGATAAAAACTATAAAACAGTTATAGCAAGTAGCGAGAAGAATGAAACAAGTATGAAACAAGAAAATATGTATAAGTGGTGTATAAAGGTAAAGATTCATGGATATCAGAGCAAGATAGTAATAACTGCAAGATACAGGAAATCTAAGCTAAGATCAAGTCCGTGCACAAGAACGTGTAGTGAGTCCAGCATAAAAAACATGCAGTGAGTCAAGTCCAGAAACATGTAAGTGAGACAAGTCAAGAAATACAAGAGAGTCCAGACTATAAAGAATGAACTCGGTGTCTTTGAAATACTTGTTTCGACATGTAAACGGCTAGGGGTAAGTATGGCTCACCGCGCACTGGGTGCGCGGCTACTATCATTCCAGATTAGACCAGAGGGAGTGATTTCTGATGATGCCAGATAGGAATGTTTACATGTCTACTCGAGTATTTCCCCACCCTGACTAATACAAGTGGATCCAAGACCCGACACGCAAATCAAGATGAGTCCAGCCTGAACATGAATGATGCCTGTAGTGATGCCTGTAGGTGATGCCAATCGTGATTCCAGAATAGAGGCCAGAAACATGAAATATACGTGTCACAAGTAAATGAATTCAGAAATATCAGTCAGTGTCCCGTGTTGTGCCAGAATAATCAGATGATACTATACTAGAAGCTGAATCATAATAATCATCAGATAATAAAAACTATCAGAGAATGTACTCGCCTGACGTCCTGAGCAACTAGCGATCCGAACCGGTGTCGCAAGAACCTAATGCGAAAAGCAAGGTTAAACAAGGTTCTAATGAGTTAAACAGATATAAAATAACTAAAAATAGGCTTCTAGGGTCATTCTAGGTCAAACGGGTCAAACCGGTGAAATATAGGTCAAAAAGTCAACTCTAGGTCCAAAAAGTCAACTCTGGGTCAAAACTAGGTCAAAAGTTGACTTTGGCGGTCAACCGAGTCAACTACGGTCAAGTCTGGGTCAAACTAGGGTGCTCCTGAAATTTTAGGTCAAACCGAGGTCATTAAGCTAGAAAACTCACAAATTCGCCTCCTTGAGATACCGGGATACCCTCGGTATCCGATACCTCAACCTACGCTATATACCCCGCCTATACCCTCTAAAACCTATGCTAGCACGTGTAAATATATACACATAAGCATATAAAAATTACTCCAATACTATTCCTAGGCTATTGCTCAAATACCCCGCTCGAAACTCAATACCTTGGTTATCTCAAGGTATTGAGATACCTTGGTATCTCAAGGTATTGAGATACCTATCTAAACTCAACCCGACTACCCCTCTAGCTAACTAACTATGCATAAACATATATATATCTAGCTATAATCTAGGCTAAAATATATATATCTAATACATATAGACATATACCTAGGTATCTACATACCTTACCTTACCTTACCCTCCTCATAAATATATATGTATCTCTATATCTAGATATCTAAACTATCTACCTAGCTATATGTATATACCTATACATATAGATCTATATATCTAGCTATCCCTCTACCTATCCATCTACCTATCTAGTTATCTATCTAACTATCTAACTAGTTATCTATATCTAGTATTTACCTATCTAACTATCTATCTAATTATCTATCTATTAATCTACCTATTTACCTATCTATAGATATCTATCTATCTAGCTAGCTAGCTATATAACTATATATCTATCTATCTTTCTATTACCTATCTATCTATATGTCTATCTATCAATAATCTCTAATATCTATCTAACTATAGATCTAGTTATCTATCCATTTACCTATCTATCTATCAAACTATTTATCAATCCGTCTATCTATCCATCTACCTATTAATCTATCTATCTATATACGTATCTATCTAACTACCTATTATCCATCTATCTATCATATATCTATTTATCTATCTATGCATCTATCTAACTACTTAGCTATCTAATATCTACCTATCTATTTATACATATATACATCTCTATATATATATACACTCATACACATATAAAAAAAAGGGGGAGGTATAAACAAGCTCGCTAGCGCGCGTGCACGGCTAAAACGCGCTCGCGCTGCACAAACGCCGCTGCGCTGACCGCTGGAGCTGCTGCTGGAGCTGCGCTCGAGCGAACTGCTGCCGCGGCGCCTGCTGCCTGCTGCTGCTGCTGCTGCAGGCCGCGCTGCTGCAGCCTGCTGTGTTGTTGCTGCTGCCTGCTGTGCTGCTGCTGCCGCGGTGTGCTGCCGCTCGAGCGAGCTGCTGCCCCTTTGTATTCCACTTCTTCTTCTTCTCCTGTCACGACCCGCACCCGGAAATTCGGGCACGAGTGCGTGGGTACGTCCAGCCTACGCCGCAGAGTCGGCGGTAGTACGCTGTCTAGGTCAAATCCATATTTACTAAACTAGCTCATTCATAATTAACATAGGCAAGATAATAATGAGAACAGAAACTTAAGATTTGCAATTGAAATAAATATGACAACAGATTCAAATGTTTAGTACAGAAAATCAGAATGAAATCGGGGACAAACCCGATTAATAGGATAAGAAACAGAAATAAAAGATAGCTACTACTAGCTACTCTGCAGCAGGGGTCTCCTGGGTGGGATCTGGCTCCTCATAGGTATCATCAGTCCCCTCATAGGGACCATAATAAGTAGGGGCAAGATCCTCATCATCGCCTAAATCAACAGATCCAGTCAGGAAAGGAGCAAGGTACATAGTGCACAACAAGGTTAAACTAAATATTTATGACAATTAAATATTGAATATCAGGTTGAGAAACTGCATAACAGAACATCATTATCTCAAAGTTAAAGCTGTAAACAGGGATATGAGAAAGCAGAAATAAATGAGACAGGAAATAAAACTACAACAGTCAGCAAGATATATGTAACGAGACCAGAAACTATCGGTGTGAACTTGTGTTTGTTTTTAGAATACATAGTTGGCATGTAGGGGTTTATAAGGCTAATCCGGCCGTCATAAACGGCTATTAAATAGGGGAAATCGAGATCCGGCTGAGGTACAGTCGTGTACCAACAGCTATTAAACATGACAAGGGGAAGGGTAAACTACATGCCTTCTAGGTATTCTCCCACCCGACATGAAAAACAAGACAGGAACTCAAATATTCAAGACATGAAATCCAGCATTTCTAATACTAGGTGTAATCATCAAGGGTACATGTAAGGCAGGAAATTAATTATCACAATATATAAAGATTAACTTGAGGTGCAGGTACTTGCCTGTTGGTTGGATCTGATTAATATTGGCTCTTGGGGAAATATTTCAGAGATGAGTCCAAAAGCTGAAATAGACATTACCATCACACTCAGAAGATATCAAATAGCTAGAAATGCCTGTCCTTGGGTCCAAATTGGAGACAAGGACAAAAACGGCAGTTTCGGGTCAAAACGGGGTCCGCCGGTGGGCCCGCTTTGCACCGAAAAACGTGTCCGAGTCAAAGGTCTCCAAATTCACCAAACTTAGTGTCAACATGTCAGGAACGCTGATACGAACCCAACGGAACTTCCAGATTTGGATTCCGATGAGCCGAACACAAAATCGCCCGTCGAGCGGGGCCTGTGGGGCCCACGACACGCGATTTCGTCAACGTTCTCAGAATTGAACCAAACTTGATCCACAGGACCAGCGTATCGCTACGAGTCCGATGACGCAAGTTTCGTCTCGATCTGACGAGTGTACAAGAAGTTAGGGTAAATTACCGAAAAGTCGGATACGGGACGATGTCCGCGGATACGCGTTGATTTCGGTGTGCATGCACACCTGAATCAGCTTGTAAACCCCCTCGACCAGAAATTAGGGTTTACTAGTTTAATTAGCCTAATTAGGGTTAACCTAAATTAATTAAGATTTAATATATAGTATTATAATACTTGTGCAATGATTGAATGTTTTAGGATACTACCTTAGCTGTTGCCCTAAAACGGATTCCACATATTTGACCTAGACCTGTAAACCCATCATATTAAACCAGGAACAAACCCCGGATACCGATTTTCGTGCCTGATTTTAGACGCACAAAAGTCGTTACAAACGTCCGTGCACAAATTATTAAATTGCGTGATTACGTTCGCTGCCCGTTCTAAATTAAATGGAGACCCAACCTCAACCAGTTTTGACCAACCCAGACCACGATGATATTGTACACGAAGCCTACTACACCAAGGACCCTTGTCCAACCAAATTTAGACTCCCGATTTTTAATTAAATTAAAATAGAAACGCCGTTACATTAATTATGAATTAATTAATGTGGCTACCCAATCTCAATTAAATTGGACCCAACTCCAACCCAAATCCACATCCACACCCACAATCCTCATACAAAATACCAAACACCCTCATAGTCCAATGAGGAACACCAAACATGGTGTTTGTTTGCATTAAATCCCCAATCCTAGTTATTGTGCAAATACAAATTTATTCAGGGGCTAAATTGCAAAATTGCAATATGGTGTCCCCCTCTCATTGGCCCAAACCATCATGGAGAAAAGCATTGGAATGCCCAACCGTAGGCATTTGGTTCCCCTCCATTTCATGTACTTACATCACCTTTAGGGCAACCCATCTTGACCCTACATTTTGAATGGACTATTCCTAGCCCTCCACTCATCTTGATGAACATCCCCAACTCCCCAAATATCTAGGTCCAGCCGGCCCTAATCCCTAGGCAGCCCCCCCTCTCTCTCTCCTACTTATACATCATTCTACCTCATTTGGAGGGCACATAACCCAAGGAAATACCTAAAACACTTATTTCTCCAACTAAACCCTAACTATCCTCAACCAGCAGCCGACCTAACCTACCCATCCCCGAGCTCCACCACCGCCACAAGCCACCACCAGTCACCGCCACCCTAACCCGACCACCTCGTCGGACCCTCCCCTACCCACGGCCACCCCCACCCGGCCACGACGCCGCCGGCAGCCACCCCCAAACATCCCCACACCGACCTGAGTCTCCCAGCCCGCACACTGGAGCCGACCACCCCGAGCTTGACCACCGCCACCAGCCTCCACCTCCGGCGACCATACTTCACCGGAGCCTCCCCCAGCCAGTCCTCCACCACCCCACAAAATCTCAACCGCCGCCGCCGCCGCACCGGAGAGAAATCGGGCCCGCAGCGTCGACGATCCAGAACGGCTGCTGCTGCCCGCGACCTCCCCGAGCCTCGCCGGAGCGCCGCCCGGCCACCCCCGCCAGCGACGACCGACCAGCTCGACCCCCTCGACCTGACGAGCAATTAGGTACATTATTTTATGTGTATTTATTAATATTTATACATGTAATTTCAGTTACAAGTTATATATATATAAATTTCACATAATCCGTATTTTAGTACGTATTCGATAGTATTTAATGTTTTATGTATTTAACAGTATATATATTTATAATATCCCTGTAAAATTCATAATATATATTTATATAATCTTTTTAATTTATTTTATGTACAATAGAGTTGTATATGTATGTGTGTATGTATGTATGTATGTATGTATGTATGTATGTATGTATGTATGTATGTATGTATGTACGTATGTATGTATATACATACATATATATATATATATATATATATATATATATATATATATATATATATATATATATATATATATATATATATATGAGTATATAAATGTATATATGTATATTGTACAGTATGTAAACCATAATTTAAATATGTAATTTCTGTGATTATGTATGGAAAATAATACTATATATTTTATATATCTTCATATTAAAAATATATGTATGTATGTATGTATGTATGTATATTTTTAGTATATAAAGAATATTAAATGTATAATACAAATTATGTCTAAATACATTTCTGGAAATTAAATATATATATAATATATTTTATATATATATATAAATACTTATACGTATTAAGTCTCTAGTATGTATATGCATATATATATATATATATATATATATATATATATATATATATATATATATATATATATATATATATGTGTGTGTGTGTGTGTGTGTGTATATATTCTTAATACACATTACCTTATTTTTTTTGTATAATAATATGTATAAATGTGTACGTATTTTTGTGTAATTAAAAAACATTAAAATATAAAATGAGAATATATAATTATATAAGTATTTTATGTGGTATACTTGTTCATATAAATATGGTAATATATGGGTCTATGTATTAAGTCATGAATATAGTAATGTGTGCTTATAAATATTACTAAATATATGTATATTTTGTGAGCAAAATTATTAGTGTATTTCTAAAAATACCTAAGTACTATTTCATTGTACTATTAAACCTACATATTATCTTATCGTATTTAAATATGAATTAGTGTGTATATAAATACTAGTGTTAGCTAAATATACATACAGTCCAGACCCGGTGACAGTTGTAGTTACGGACAGTGTGTCCTAGTCGTACTATTGTAGCAACTAATTTTAGACATTACTATATCCTATATAGGATTGCTGGACACTACTGCCGAGGCATCAGGAGCAGGGCTTTGGATTTCGCAGCTACCCGGGGCAGGCAAGTATACCTTGCTGGATTACTGCTTTAAATTTAAATGTTAAATATTTCAATTATACATGAACTGTGCGTGTCCGAGAATGACTCGGGTGCGGTCGACATTGCGTCGATGAGTAGTGTACATGTCCTAGTTGCTAGCTGACTCACCCACTGTGAGGATATTTTGATATCTTCCTTGACCATGGCACTATACACGTATCATGATGGTACACTCATATTGGGATGCGGGTTCGCGTACCCGAATCGCTATCGGTACGTACGACATGCATCACGGACTAGCTTGTATTCTAGAATAATATAGTTAATTGAGACTTGGCATCTAGATACGGTACACTCAAGTCGTGCATTCGACTTGCGTATCTACATTGGGCGGGAAGGACAACTGACAAACGTATGGGATACCCCCACCGGATTCCGTGGTATCCAGAGGAACCATAGACCCGGTGACTCCCTATATTCAGACACCGCGCTCTACGGAGTGTACGGACGTATATACATTGCAGATACCACGTTCCTTAGAGTGTGGACGTTATATATATACAGATACCTCATTCTTTGGAATGATGGACGTTGCAGATACCACACTCTAGAGGACGTTGGACGTTATGCCTACACCTACTTATACGTTCCTAGGTTGTCCTTATATTGCATTCACTTAGATGGTTAGCACACCCCCTCTTTACTTTTATTTCAGTACTATATCCAGCATGCATATTGTATCTTGTTACGTCCCTCTGAGGACCTGGTTATCTTCCAGATCTGGACGAGGCCTTTTATCCCACAGTTTACGGGCCAGGCTTAGAGACGAGGTTTGCTTTTGACGAGGAGCTGGAGGTACTTCCATCAGAGTACCCCTGATCAGATTGGTAGGCCTTCAGCCTATGACTGGAGCTCCTTACCTAGTTAGATGTTGTTCCAGTCTCTCCTTATCAGTACTTTCATTTCAGATATTCAGTACTTTATTTCAGACTATCAGTACATTGTAGTGGGTTTGTTCCCACCAGACTTATTTCAGTTGTACTATGTCAGTCGACTATGTATCTTATATTCCAGTCTTTCATTTCAGTATTTACTTGTTATCTGTGGATGAGATTAGACATTGCCTGTTGTTGTTATTAGACTTGTTAGATTTAGGACAGCGTAGCACACTTCGTCAGGATCCATTAAATTAGGATATCCTCGGAGTCGTGTCAGCTGGCCAATGCCACGTGGCCTGGTTCCATAATATTTTGGGACTGGGGCGTGACACAGCTTCCATGAAATCTCACACGTCCGTATCGATGACGCATACGTATCTGTGAAGACCGCACGTGACCAAGTCGTCCCGTTTGGCGGGGCACACTCAGTTCCGGGGTGAAACAGGGTCTGGTTTTTCCTGTTTTTGGATCACGGTGTGCGATCACCACAGGACGCGATACCCCGAACAGTTTATCCGGGCACCGAGAGGGTCATATAGGCTTCACAACGTAATTTGCGGAATTGAAAACGGATCTACGAACAAGAAGTTACACGCACCTGAAGAGGACCCAAAAATCAGGGTCGAGCCGTGTCCGACACGTGTCCGACACGACACTATTACTGTGTCCACTGCACAGTAAAGGGGGCTAGGGTTTACTGTGTCCGACTCCTGTGTCGGTGGCCGGTGGTCGGCACGGCGACGGAGAACGGCGCTGGAGCGGCGCGGCGGCGCGGGGACGGCGGCGCTGGCTGCTGCGGCTGGGTGCTGTTGCTGCTGGCGGTTGTTGCGGTCGGGGCCGGAGGAGGAGGAGGCGACGCCGAGGGAGGAGGACGGCGCTGGGGCTCACGGCGGCGAGGGTGGTGGAGCGTGGCGGCTAGGGCGGCGCCGACGACTAGGGTTAGGGTTTAGAGAGGGGCTGGAGGAGGAAGACGAAGAGGGGGAGAGGGGTTTAAGTAGGGGGAGGCGGCGGTTGCAGGGCCGGGGAGGGCGGAGCGGAGGGGGCGACGTGGGGCGAGGGCGCGGAACGCGCGGTGCTGCGCGCGGCGGTCGACGCTGGACGCGGGGGAAACGTGGGGCTGGGTCGTGGGTTGGCGGGTCGGGCTGACGGCGGGTCGGGTTCGGTTGAACCCGACCCGACTCGATAGGGTTGGGTCTGGGCTGAGGGAGCGGGCTGGGCCGCGGCCCAATGGGCCAGGGCGGGCTGGGCTGAGAGAAGAAGAAAAAGAAAAATAAAATAAAATAAATAATAATAAATAAATAAATAGATAATTAATTAATTAATTTAATTAAAATAGTTTTTAGGCATTTAAAAATAGGTCTGAGGCCCAGAAAAATCCAGAAAAATTACCCTAAGTCCAATTTTTCATTTTACACCCAAAAATGTTATTTTTATGATATTTTAATATTATTTATTAATAATTAAAAATCATTTATTAATTAAAAACCTTGGTTTTAATTTCAGAAAATTGCCAGAAAATTCCCGAAAATTGGAAAAAATTCAAGATTTAATAATTTGAAAATTCAGGGGGTTTACAACCTACCCAACTTACAAAAATTTTGTCCTCGAAATTTAAGAATAACAAAGGCACGAAATGAAAGGCCGAGAAATGAAATATACCTCAGGGTTCAAAAAGATAAGGGTAGCGCTCTCTAATCTCGTCTTCTCGCTCCCAGGTGGATTCGCCGGGAGAATGGTGCTTCCAAGCTACGCGAACCAGGGAAATGACCTGGTTCCGTAGAACTTTCTCCGATCGATCCAGTATCTCCACGGGTTGCTCTTGGTAAGTCAGACTTGGGCCTACTTCGAGCTCTGAGTGATCCAAAATGTGGCTGGGGTCTGACATGTACTTCCTCAGCTACGACACGTGGAAGACGTTATGGACTCCATCCAGAGAGGGTGGCAATGCTAGACGGTATGCCACTTCTCCGATTTTCTCCTGTATTCCAAAAGGTCCAATAAATCTTGGGCTGAGTTTTCCACTCCTTCCGAACCTAATGGTGCCACGTGTCGGGAAAATCTTCAAGAATACCAGTTCTCCAACCTTTAACAAAGTCATAATCAAGTCTTAGTTCCATAATCAAAATATTTAAATTGACTTGAATTTCATAAATTTAATTACCTCAAATTCCAAGGGCCTTCGGTGGCTATTTGTCCAAAGTCGTTGCCGGTCTTGAGCCACTCGAAGTCTGTCCCTTATTTGCTTTACCTTTTCAGCTGAATCGATCACCATCTCTGGTCCCAGCAGGGCTCTTTCTCCAACGTCGTCCCATGATAGCGGGGTACGACATCTTCGTCCATACAGAGCTTCAAATGGAGTCATCTCAATACTTGCTTGGTAACTGTTATTATAAGAGAACTCCACCAGATGTAGATAGTCTTCCCAGGATCCTCCAAAATCCAGAACACATGTACGGAGCATATCTTCAAGTGTCTGGACTGTACGTTCCGATTGTCCATCGGTTTGGGGATGATAAGCTGTGCTGAATTTGAGTTGAGTCCCCAAGCTGGCTTGTAAGCTCTTCCAGAAGTGAGAGGTGAATCTTGAATCTCGGTCGGAGACAATACTTACTGGGACTCCATGCAGCCTGACAATGTGTCTGATATATAAATCTGCCAGCTTTTCTGTAGATAGCCCCACTTTAAAAGGTAGAAAATGTGCAGACTTGGTCAGCCTATCTACTATCACCCAGATTGCATCCTTTCCACTAGGTGTCCTTGGAAGACCAGAAACAAAATCCATTATGATATGTTCCCACTTTCACTCCGAAATGGGTAGTGGTTGAAGCAATCCTCCAGGTCTTTATCTTTCTGCCTTGACTTGCTGGCACACTAAACAACGAGATACGAACCTGGCTACTTCTCTTTTCATGCCATGCCACCAAACATGCGTCCTCAGGTCCTTGTACATCTTGTTGGCTCCTGGATGTATAGAGTATTGCGATCTGTGCGCCTCTTGCATAACTTCTTCTCTTATGTCTCCTTGAGGTACACATAATCTATCGCCATGCCTCAGTGATCCATCTTCATGAATTCTGAAATCTTCCACTAATCCAGCTTGCACTTGTCCTCGAAGGCTTCGCAGGCCTTCGTCTTAAAACTGAGCCTCCTTGATCTTGTCTATTAAAGTAGACTGAATCTGCAAGTTCATCATTTGGCCTTCTTTTCCTGGGATGATTACTTCAATACCTAAACTTTCCAAGTCCTCTAGCAGGTGTCTGTCCATAGTCAAGTACATCGCCATAGGATATCTGCTTAGAGCATCAGCAACTACATTGGCCTTCCCAGGATGATATTGAAGGATGATATCAAAGTCTTTCATTAGTTCCAGCCACCTTCTTTGCCTCATGTTCAGCTCTTTCTGGGTGAAGATATATTTTAAACTTTTATGGTCTGTAAATATTTCCACCCTTTCTCCATAAAGATAATGCTTCCATAGTTTAAGAGCAAAAATAACAGCTGCCAATTCTAAATCATGAGTTGGATAATTCTTTTCATGGGGTCGAAGCTGTCTAGAGGCATAGGCTATTACCTTCTTGTTCTGCTCCAATACACAACCTAGACCTTTTTCCAGAAGCATCACTATAAATAGCGAAACCTCCGGTTCCAGAAGGTAAGGGTCAGAATAGGGGCAGTAGTCAGCCTTTTCTTCAATTCCTCAAAAGCATGCTGACGTTCATCAGTCCAGGTGAACTCTTCATCTTTCTTGTTAATTTTGTCATGGGGCTCCGCAATTCTAGCAAAGTCCTTCACAAACTTCCGATAGTAGCAGCTAGTCCAGGAAGCTTCTAATCTCTGCTATAGAGTCTGGAGTGGGCCAGGATTCTACTGCAGCTATCTTCTTAGGATCTACTGCTATTCCATCTCCAGTCACAACATGTCCCAAGAATTCTACTTTGTCTAGGAAGAAAGCACATTTAGATAATTTTCCATAAAGTTTTTCCTTCCTCAAAGTCTCCAATGCTAACCTCAAATGTTCTTCATGTTTCTTCGGGGGTCTTGGAGTAGATCAAAATATCATCAATGAAGACCACTACAAATTTGTCTAGGTATGGCTGGAAAACTCTGTTCATTAAGTTCATAAAAACTGCTGGAGCATTCGTCAACCCGAACGGCATTACTAAGAATTCGTAGTGTCCGTTCCGGGTATTGAAGGCAATTTTAGGGATGTCTTCCTTTCTCACCCTTACTTGGTAGTAACCGGACCTTAAATCAATCTTTAAAAATACCCGGGCTCCACTCAACTGATCAAATAGGATCATCTATCCTGGTCAGGGGAGTACTTATTCTTAATTGTTAAGGCATTCAATGCCCTATAGTCAATACACATTCGGATGTTCCGTACTTCTTGGGCACAAATAATACTGGAGCTCCCCAGGGTGAGACACTAGACTAATGAAACATTTGTCTTCTAGTTCTTTGATTTGCTCATTTAGTTCTATTATCTCCTTCTTGTTGATTCTGTAGGGATTTTGAGATACTGGTGCTGCTCCTGGCACTAAGTCAATGGAGAATTCAACTTCTCGGTCTGGGGGTAAGCCTGGGAGATCCTCAGGGAAGACATCAAGGTATTCAGAGATGATAGGTAGTGGCAATTCTTCTGTTACTAGGGCTCCATAAATTTTGTTATTACCCATTTCTCTAGAACCTCTAGCAAATTCAAATTTTTGGCTTGTCAGGGGGCCTGAAGATTACACTACCTCTGTGGCAGTCTATAGTGGCATGATGTTGACTTAACCAATCCATTACCCAGTATAATATCAAAACTGGGAACGGGCATTACAAGTAGTCTAGCATACAGTTCTCTTCCACACAATGTAATAGGACAATTGTTACAGGCCATCACTAACCGGGATGATTCCTCCACCGGTAATGATCTTATAACAATTCCTAAGGGGTTAGTGATTAAGCTATGCTTCATAAGGAAATCTACTGACATGAATGAATGTGAAGCTCCAGAGTCAAATAAAGTAATAGCTGGTATTGAATTTATAAGCACAGAACCTGTGATCACGTCTGCTGTGGCCTCAGCTTCTTCCAGAGTCATTGCATAAGCACGGCCTTGCTGCGGTGCACCCCTCTGCTGCTGCTGGTGCTGAGGCAAAGCGTTGTTGTTGTGTTGGAAGCGGGGGTCCCCTCTGTTGTACTGCTGGGGCCCTGGCCTGGGCTGGAGCCTTTGGTGCAGCGGTGCGTCCTTGAGCAGCTGGACAGTCCCTCATTTGGTGCGGTGCTGAGCCGCAGTAGAGGCAGGCACCTAGCCCTCTTCCCGCAGACTTGCCAAGTATGACCTGGTTTTTGGCAAAAGTTACAAGCAGCAGCTTGTTGGTTCTGTCCCTGAGCCTGGTGTTGGGTGCTGGAGCTCGAGGGAGAGGACGCTGAGTTTTGCTGCGGGGCCCTCTGCTGTTGTTGTTGAAAAGGGCGTTTGTTGGGTCCGCATTTTCCGGTATCTCTCTCCCGTTTCAGTTTATGCCCCATATCATCTTTCAACGCCTTGTGCCACGCTCAGGATTTCTTCATAGGTGCGAGCTCGGCTGGTGGTGACAGCAAGGCGAATATCCGGAGACAGCCCCTTCTTGATTCTACGGGCTCTGTCCTCTGGGGTACGAACCATGTACTCCGCAAAGTGGCTTAACCTACTAAATTCAGCAGTATATTCATCAACAGACAGGTTACCTTGTTCCAGTCTCTCGAATTGGCTTTCGAGAGCTTCCCGAGCCACTTCGGGGTAGAATTTCTCCTTGAATAGTCTCTTGAAGTCCTCCCAGGTGATGTCCGGAGCAGATAGTTGGGGTTCATCTCTGAACCAGGTTCGAGCAATATCGAACAGTTGCAGGCTTGCGGACTCCACTTTGAGGTCATCAGGGACCCGAGCAGTCTTCAGGAGTCTCTCGACATTCTCTATCCACTCATCGGCATAGAGAATGCCCTCAGTTCCGTAAAATTCCAGGGGTCTAAGATTCTTGAAGTCTTTAGCACTCCTTGGCCTTTTGAGTGACGACTCCTGGGACTTAAGATCTTCTGAGAGGATGGTCCGTAGAAGTGTAGTCTATTCTTTCTGGGATTCCACCAATCCCTGGAACACTCCAAGTAGCTGTGCCCCATCCAGAGAACTGCCGGAACAGATGGAGGCGGCGGGAGTGCAAGAGTCTCGGGCACATTCTGCTCAGCTGGTTCTGATGTGCCTCCTACTGTGTTCCTTGTCTGGACCATTCTGAAAGATTAAGGGATAGGGAAGATCAGAATAGAATACTTGGAAATCAAAGGCGATAGGAAAATTGAGCATCAATGATATCAAGAATTGAAATAAGGACCATATACTGTGAATGAGCTTTTCCTAGAATCCTCAATTTATTCCATACCCTGTCCTAGGGTATTACCCTATTGAAGGATAGGGACCTGTATGGGCCACCATAAAAACGTGTCACGACCCGCACCCCGGAAATTCGGGCACGAGTGCGTGGGTACGTCCAGCCTACGCCGCAGAGTCGGCGGTAGTACGCTGTCTAGGTCAAATCCATATTTACTAAACTAGCTCATTCACAATTAACATAGGGCAAGATAATAATGAGAACAGAAATTTAAGATTTACAATTGAAATAATATGACAGCAGATTCAAATGTTTAGTACAGAAAATCAGAATGAAATCGGGGACAAATCCGATTAATAGGATAAGAAACAGAAATAAAAGATAGCTACTACTAGCTACTCTGCAGCAGGGGTCTCCTGGGTGGATCTGGCTCCTCATAGGTATCATCAGTCCCATCATAGGGACCATAATAAGTAGGACAAAGATCCTCATCATCGCCTAAATCAACAGATCCAGTCAGGAAAGGAGCAAGGTACACAGTGCACAACAAGGTTAAACTAAATATTTATGATAATTAAATATTGAATATCAGGTTGAGAAACTGCATAACAGAACATCATTATCTCAAAGTTAAAGCTGTAAACAGGGATATGAGAAAGCAGAAATAAATGAGACAGGAAATGAAACTACAACAGTCAGCAAGATATATGTAACGAGACCAGAAACTATCGGTGTGAACTTGTGTTGTTTTTAGAATACATAGGTTGGCATGTAGGGGGTTTATAAGGCTAATCCGGCATCATAAACGGCTATTAAATAGGGGAAATCAAGATCCGACTGAGGTACAGTCGTGTACACAACAGCTATTAAACATGACAAGGGGAAGGGTAAACTACATGCCTTCTAGGTATTCTCCCACCCGACATGAAAAAAAGACAGGAACTCAAATATTGAGATAATTAATTCCCTGCCTTACAGTGTAATTGAAATAAATATGACAGCAGATTCAAATGTTTAGTACAGAAAATCAGAATGAAATCGGGGACAAATCCGATTAATAGGATAAGAAACAGAAATAAAAGATAGCTACTACTAGCTACTCTGCAGCAGGGGTCTCCTGGGTGGGATCTGGCTCCTCATAGGTATCATCAGTCCCATCATAGGGACCATAATAAGTAGGGACAAGATCCTCATCATCGCCTAAATCAACAGATCCAGTCAGGAAAGGAGCAAGGTACACAGTGCACAACAAGGTTAAACTAAATATTTATGATAATTAAATATTGAATATCAGGTTGAGAAACTGCATAACAGAACATCATTATCTCAAAGTTAAAGCTGTAAACAGGGATATGAGAAAGCAGAAATAAATGAGACAGGAAATGAAACTACAACAGTCAGCAAGATATATGTAACGAGACCAGAAACTATCGGTGTGAACTTGTGTTTGTTTTTAGAATACATAGTTGGCATGTAGGGGTTTATAAGGCTAATCCGGCCATCATAAACGGCTATTAAATAGGGGAAATCAAGATCCGACTGAGGTACAGTCGTGTACCAACAGCTATTAAACATGACAAGGGGAAGGGTAAACTACATGCCTTCTAGGTATTCTCCCACCCGACATGAAAAAAAGACAGGAACTCAAATATTCAAGATATGAAATCTAGCATTTCTAACACTAGGTGTAATCATCAAGGGTACATGTAAGGCAGGGAATTAATTATCACAATATATAAAGATTAACTTGAGGTGCAGGTACTTGCCTGTTGGTTGGATCTGATTAATATTGGCTCTTGGGGAAATATTCCAGAGATGAGTCCAAAAGCTGAAATAGACATTAACATCACGCTCAGAAGATGTCAAATAGCTAGAAATGCCTGTCCTTGGGTCCAAATTGGAGACAAGGGCAAAAACGACAGTTTCGGGTCAAAACGGGGTCCGCCGGTGGGCCCGCTTTGCACCGAAAAACGTGTCCGGGTCAAATGTCTCCAAATTCACCAAACTTAGTGTCAACAGGTCAGGAACGCTGATACGAACCCAACGGAACTTCCAGATTTGGTTCCGATGAGCCGAACACAAAATCGCCCGTCGAGCGGGGCCTATGGGGCCCACGACACGCGATTTCGTCAACGTTCTCAGAATCGAACCAAACTTGACCCACAGGACCAGCGTATCGCTACGAGTCCGATGGCGTAAGTTTCGTCTCGATCTGACGAGTGTACAAAAAGTTAGGGCGAATTACCGAAAAGTCGGATACGGGACGATGTCCGCGGATACGCGTTGATTCCGGTGTGCATGCACACCTGAATCAGCTTCCACAAAATCTCACACGTCCGTATCGACGACGCATACGTATCTGTGAAGACCGCACGCGACCAAGTCATCCCGTTTGGTGGGGCGCACTCAGTTCCGGGGTGAAACAGGGTCTGGTTTTTCCTGTTTTTGGATCGCGGTGTGCTATCACCACAGGACGCGATGCCCCGAACAGTTTGTCCGGACACCGAGAGGGTCATTCAGGCTTCACAACGCAATTTGCGGAATTGAAAACGGAGCTACGAACAAGAAGTTACACGCACCTGAAGATGACCCGAAAATCAGGGTCGAGCCGTGTCCGACACGACACTGTTACTGTGTCCACTGCACAGTAAAGGGGGCTAGGGTTTACTGTGTCCGACTCCTGTGTCGGTGGTCGATGGTCGGCACGGCGGCGGAGAACGGCGCTGGGGCGGCGCGGCGGCGCGGGGACGGCGGCCCTGGCTGCTGCGGCTGGGTGCTGTTGCTGCTGGCGGCTGTTGCGGTCGGGGCCGGAGGAGGAAGAGACGGCGCCGAGGGAGGAGGACGGCGCTGGGGCTCACGGCGGCGAGGGTGGTGGAGCGTGGCGGCTAGGGCGGCGCCGACGACTAGGGTTAGGGTTTAGAGAGGGG